>SSNS01000028.1:1996296-2016639 GCA_006937985.1 Aphyosemion australe | reverse complement strand
GATCTTTCATCCTCATCCTCACCCAGTTCCTCTTCTGAAGATGAGGATCTTTCATCCTCATCCTCACCCAGTTCCTCTTCTGAAGATGAGGATCTTTCATCCTCATCCTCACCCAGTTCCTCCTCTGAGGATGATGATCTTTCATCTTCATCCTCACCCAGTTCCTCTTCTGAGGATGAGGATGAATCCTCACCACAGTTCCTCATCTGAAGCTAAAGATTCTTCAACTCTACCGTTACGTAAGCAGACAGAAGCATGAGGCTGGGTGTAGCTTTTGATTTTATTATGATGCGTTTGTGGTAGCTAGGAGCTGGTATTTCCATCAGTCATCGGTCAGAGTTTCCTGATTAGATTCTCTGATGTGGAGTCAGCCTTGTTTCACTCGCTACACTTACCTCTTACATCAAAGAAGTAAAAAAAGACTATTGGATTCTTAATTAAACAGCTTCCAAGGCACATTGAACGCACCACCGTCTCCTCACTCCTGCTGCTGAGCTGAGCGTATGGGGTCTGCTTCATTTCACTCGTCATCTCTTTGTTTTACCTCGGGAACAAAAACAATCATTTAGCCATTTTATAGCCTAGAAATCTAGACCAATTGTTGCCTAAAGAAAAATGATTTTGCTCTATATATTCAATAAGGGTGGTTTGCCAGGCTACCATTTTAAGATTGTGTAAAAGTTTTATAGTCTCCGCCTTTTCACCCGCGCGTGTGCGGGGATAACTTATGGGGCGAGTACTTGTGCGACCTTCGTGAAATTTGGTCTTTTTGATTTCTTTCCCAGTAAAACAAAAAAAATACATTTTACTTTGATTTCCAAATAATAAACAAAAATATAACTATTCTCTTATTTCTGTAGGACACAACGTTTGAAAACGAGAAACATCAAACATTCTTGAAACAGCAATAGACAGTTTCTTCAGTGCATCCACTTGCCCAGTTTTTGTTTCGTCGTTTAGTTTTTAGCGTTTGTTGACTTTATTGATCGAAAACGGAATATTAATCTCGTATTTCCGAGGTACCCTGAATGCAGCATCAGCTTCCCACGTTGTAGCAGCAGTTCTTCTTCTTCTTCTGTTGTTCTGGTTCTAAAGGCGACCTCCTGCGGTGTTGGGGGTGGGGGAGTGGTTCTGTGCCTGGTTCTCCTCTGTGGAACAAGACCAGTCCAGAACTTCAGGTTCGGTTCGTCCAGGAGAAGCTGGGCTGTTTGTGGTTTACCTTGCAGCGCTAGCTTACAGTGAAGCACGCGCAGCTAGCTAAGCTAGCTGCTGCCAGCCCGAACCTGGAGGCTCGTTCTGCTGCTGCCACGGTTCTGCATGTGACCCAGAACCAGAACCCTTGACTTTGAATGATCTGCTCTTTGTTTGAGAACAGCCGCTAACAGTTATTGAAGTTATTGGAGTTTTCTGCAAACGAACGTAGCAGGTAGGCATTAAACAAACATTAAAGTGTCAAAATAAGGAGAATCAAGCTTAACTTTCTATTGTTGATGCATTAAAACTCTGGATTTGTGTAAAGAAGTCTTGATTACCATGGCAGGTACTAACCTAGTTATCAGCTATAAATCACTGAATAAATGAACCTAAACGAGCAACACGTTTATATAAATAATGTAGCTAAAATGACATCTTTTATTGGATAGCTGAGATCAGACAAACGAACATGAAATGACAGGAATGTTGTTGTATCCTATTTTATTTATTCTCCCAGATCTATAAACTCTGATTTTATCTGTTAAAATCTGAATTAGGTCAGAGTTTATGATTCTGTCTGAGAGGTTTTGGAAAAATCCAGATGAAGTTTATTGCTTTTTAGGAAATAATCAAGATTTCCTGGTAATAAGTTGTGAAGAAGATGAAGAATGTTTTTGTTTTAGGACAAATAAAAGGGATGGGGTTTATTATTGTTAGTATATAATATAAAAAAGACAAGTTAAAGTCACCCGGGCTGCCCTGTATGAATAAACTGTTGTAATATAACGTTAATCCTCATAACTCGTCTTTATTTTAATGATTTTTATATTTTACAGATAAAAAATTTCTCAAACTGGAAAAATCAAATGATAAATAAAACAACATAAATTATTTTATTAATGTTAAAAAGATGAAGTGAGAATTATTTTTCCTGAGATGAAATTATTTATAAAAACTAAATGACGCCTGATGCTCTGAACCCTTTTCAGGCCTAAACCAGCAGCTCATCGATGCAACGTTGTTATTTTTGCTGAATCATCTCTGGTTTTACGACTGAATTGATCCAGAACTTATAGAAATCTTTACACGACGACTTCGGCTCAAAGTCCAGAAGCACAGATTGCTGCTCCTTCAGCCGGCTGGAGACAAAACCGACTGAATTATATCAATGAATAAATCCCAAATCCTTGAATAATTTTCCCAATTCATTCAAAGAAGGGGACAAAATTCCCAAAGAGGTGTTTGAGTGAATCTAAGATTTAATAAAGCAGAACCTTTACGCGTCGCCTGTAATAATAAACCTTTTCTACTTCCTTCATTCCTCTCAGCATCTTTTACCGTCATGGTGAACCAAGTCCAGCGTGTCGACGGCGGCTGGCTGTCGTGTAAAAGTGACTCAAGTGGCGCCAGCAACAGCGGCGGGGAGAGCTCCAAGGAGAGCTCCCGGTGCTCCACGCCGGTTCTGGACGCCGACCGCTCGGACCGGCTGAGGGACAAGATGAGGAGGAGGATGGAGTCTGGAGACCAGTGGTTCTCGCTGGAGTTCTTCCCTCCTCGAACGGCCAGCGGGGCGGTCAACCTCATCTCCAGGTACGCTGAGAGTCTGGCTGGTGGAAGGAAAGCTGCCAGATCAATCGTTCCTAAAATGATCTTGGATTCAAACATGAAAGGCGGCGGGGGCGTAAAAAAGGAAAGCTCCGCCCTAACCTGAACAGGTGCCGCTTGTGTCCCTGACAGATTTGACCGTATGGGTTCTGGAGGACCTCTGTTCATCGACATCACCTGGCACCCAGCAGGAGACCCGGGCTCGGACAAAGAGACCTCCTCCATGATGATCGCGAGCACGGCGGTGAACTACTGCGGCCTGGAGAGCATCCTCCACCTGACCTGCTGCAACCAGACCAAAGAGAAGATCACAGGTCACCTGGCCAAAGCCAAACACCTGGGCCTGAAGAACATCATGGCTCTGAGAGGAGGTACGGGTTCTGACGTCTCCGTGAGATGAGAGGAAACGCCTCACCTGAAGTTCTCAGAGAACAGAGGGTCTAATGTTTCCTTCTGGGGAGAGCGCACCTGCACGGACAGGTGTCCTGTTCTGCTGGGGGGGGGGGGGGGGGTATTTACATTCCCTAAAGTAAAATTCTGAAGAGGATCTGGAGCCACCAAAAGGATTAAAATGCTTTAAAATTAACCTGAAAGTTAATAAACGTTTAGATTCAGAGTAAAAGTGAAATGAAAGAGGAGGAGGTGTGATGGTCAGGTTCTGGTTCTGGTCCCAGTAAAGATGTTCTGGTTTCTCCTCAGACCCGGTGGGATCCGACTGGGAGGAGGAGGAGGGAGGCTTCAACTACGCCGTCGACCTCGTTAAACACATCCGATCAGAGTTTGACGACTACTTTGACGTGTGTGTTGCTGGTACGTTTCCATGGTGACGAGGAGACGTTTTCCTGGCTGGTTTATCGTTTCACACCCAAACTGATTCCTGCTGATGACGTTAGTCTAGTCTCTAACATTTAAAAAACAACAAATCAGTTTTATTCAGCCTGCATCCAGTAGATGTGAAAGCAGAGCGCTGAAGCTCCTCGTTCCGTTCTCTGCTGCTTGTTTTCTTGCTTTTGGGGCCGAGGCTTCGTTCGTCTTTAACCTCAGATATAAAAGCTTCAGCGTTCTGACCCGTTTAACCACTCTTGGTCGTTTAAAGCCGCTCGTCTCTAAATCCGAAGCCGCGTGTCTCCAGGTTATCCCACCGGCCACCCTGAGGCGGGGAGCTACGAGGACGACCTCAGGCACCTGAAGGAGAAGGTGGACGCTGGAGCAGACTTCATCATCACTCAGCTGTTCTTCAGAGCCGACACGTTCTTCAAGTTCGTGGATGACTGCAGGGCGATCGGCGTCACGTGTCCCATCCTGCCTGGAATCTTCCCCATCCAGGTAAAAGCGGCTCCTTCCAGGAACTTGAACCCTGTCAATGATTCTCCTGAACCTGAGAACGGTCCTGCTGACCTCCTCTGAGCCGTTCCCACAGCTTTCATCACGACTTCCACCTAAAGAGGAGAAACCGGAGTGATTCAGTTTGGGTTAAATCAAAGATAAAAGGCTGGTTTAGTCTGAGTCGTGATTTATGACGACGCCCCTAAAGAGAAAAGCTGTTAAACTCGTCGTTTTAGTTCAGCAGCGTTCCGCCACAGCGGGGATAAAACACGGACAACTTTCCAGGAATTTTCCTCTGATGTGTCACTCACCTTCCTTTTATCAGTCGTTCCAGCCGGGAGTCGGTTTAATCTAAAAATAAAACGCTACTTAAACCTTCCCGTAGTCCAACCTTCTGGGTTTTATTCAGACCACATGTAGAAGTAGCTCTCTAGATAATATCCTTTGATCTTTTGTCCAGTCGCCTCCATCCCACTACCGGAGCGCCCTTGTGTTGTTAGTGGAGATAAAACATCAAGTGGTTTCAGTGGTAGAGTCGTGTTGCTGTTAGCCAATCAGAGGAGAGATGTCCACATATCAGGAAGTAAGACTCCAGATCCTGCCGTCTGAAGCTCTCCTCTCATGTGGCTCACTTCTGGTTCCTGAAACAGTTGCACCGGAGCTTTGTTTCCCCAGAGTACGACCTATAAGGCATTCATTCCTACCAGAGAGGTACCGCTGCAGATGAACTGATTAAACAAGTGTCTATAACAGATCTGTGTTAAAAACCCACAGATTAAGTCTGTGCCGTTGGTTTCCAGGGTTACCAGTCCCTACGTCAGCTGGTCAAGCTTTCCAAGCTGGAGGTGCCCGAGGAGATCACCAGAGTCATCGAGCCGATCAAAGACAACGACGCCGCCATCCGGAACTACGGGATCCATCAGGCGGTGGAGATGTGTCGCGTTCTGCTGGACAGCGGGAAAGTCCCGGGCCTCCATTTCTACACCCTGAACCGAGAAGTGGCCCCCACCGAGGTTCTCCGGCAGCTGGGCCTCTGGATCGAAGACCCCCGGTGAGTCTGAACTCAAACACCTTCTCACAGATAAACTCAGAGATGCTCCACAGCTAGAGTCTGAAACCTTAAAGGGATATTCCACCCCTAAGTGAGAACGGCTGGTGCTCGTTCCCGCTTCTCTACATAGAGGTGGAATATCCCTTTAAAATGATGCGACTTGCTGCTGAAGACGAACGTCTTCATGTTGAGGTTTGTGATTTTGTTTTTATTTGGTCAGGCGGCCGCTGCCCTGGGCGGTGAGCGCTCACCCCAAACGGAGAGTAGAAGACGTCCGACCGATCTTCTGGGCCTCCAGACCCAAGAGCTACATCTACAGGACCCAGGACTGGGACGACTTCCCCAACGGGAGATGGTAGGCCTGCTGGGGTGTTTATCAAAGAGGAGGATGAGGGACGGGTGTCTAACCAGGGTGTCCCGCTGCTGCCTTCAGGGGAAACTCGTCCTCGCCGGCGTTCGGCGAGCTGAACGACTATTACCTGTTCTACCTGAAGAGCAAATCGTCTAAGGAGGCGCTTCTGCAGATGTGGGGGGAGGAGCTGAAGAAGGAGCAAAGCGTCTTCGAGGTGTTCACCTGCTACATCACAGCCCGGCCCAACCGAAACGGACACAAGGTAGAAACGTCCGGCGGCGCCGCGCGTTCGTGGACGTGTCGTGGTTTCAGACTGACTCGAGGTTTTGTTATTTTGTGTTTGAAGCTGGATTCTGTGGAGCAAAAACAAACAGCTAAGATGAACAGCTTCAGTTGAGAGAAACAGAGATTAGCTTTAAGCTAACGGCTAGTCTATAGACTTTTACAGCATTTTATGTAAATGTCCTAACCTCACTCTCAAACTTCACACGTCATGGTCGTTCCAGCGTTTTTCTGAGTTGTTGTTTTGCTACAGCAGCTAGCACTGCAGCTAACGTCTGCTAAGCTAACCGTTTAGCCTCAAACTCACGTTTTGAGTTAAGGGTCGTTTCAGGACTGCAGAAGCATTTAAACCTGGGCGCCCCGTTAGCTCAGAGCTCATCTCTGTTTCTCCAGGCTGAGGTTTTTCTCACAAACACGGAGACGTTTCTCCGTTGATGTGCTTTAAGAGTCTTGTTGGACCCTTCAGAGCCACCGTAGATTCAAACGGCTTCACTCCAAACTCCCACCACCTGCGTTCCAGGTGATGTGTCTGCCGTGGAACGACGAGCCTCTGGCCCCGGAGACGAACCTTCTGAAGGACGAGCTGGAGAAGGTCAACAGGCGCGGCGTCCTCACCATCAACTCCCAGCCCAACATCAACGGTAAACCGTCCACAGACCCGGTTGTAGGCTGGGGACCTGCAGGGGGCTACGTCTTTCAGAAGGTCAGGAGGTGCTTCGGTTGGTCGTTTCTGATCAGAGTCCCTTCGTGTCTCAGACGTCTCCTCGGTGGTCTCATTTTGTGTCCAACAGGCCTATCTGGAGTTTTTCACCTCCAGTGAAAACGTGAACGCTCTCCTTAAAGTCCTGAAGAAGTACGAGCCGCGCGTGAACTACCACATCGTCAACGTTCACGTGAGTCCGAATAGCCAGCTTCCTGTGGGTCGCTGTGAGACGCAGCCTTGATTCGTCTCTGGATTGTTTCAGGGGCGGAACCTGACCAACGCCCACGAGATGCAGCCCAACGCCGTCACCTGGGGCATCTTCCCGGGCAGGGAGATCGTCCAGCCCACCGTGGTGGACCCGGTCAGCTTCATGTACTGGAAGGTAAAACCTACACTTAACACAAAGAGATCCTGACGCTTCTTCTAGAGCGTGGCCCGTCTTCAGGTTAAACTTTGATTTAGAATCACAAACCTTTAATTTGAAAATCCCCTCTGGTTCTTCCTGTCTGCAGGACGAGGCCTTCGCCTTGTGGATCGAGCAGTGGGCCAAGCTCTACGAAGACGAGTCGCCGTCCAGGATGATCATCAAGTACATCCATGATAACTACTTCCTGGTCAACCTGGTGGACAACGACTTTCCTCTGGAGAGCTGCCTGTGGCGGGTCCTCGACGACATGTTCGAGCTCCTCGACGCGCCGCTGGAGGCGCTCGGCGACGGGAGCCATGACGACCGGACGCTCCATGAATAAAATCTGACTAAAAAATATTTTAGGGAGGAATTAACTTTTTAATCCAGGTTGAGATTTTACAGAAAAGTGCCTTTAGGAAGAAAACGTATTTAACATCGTTTTTTATGTTTTTATGAATGTTTTATAGAAACGGAGTCGATATGAAAGTTTTCTCTGATCCGAGTTCAGATGAAACGACTTTTTAACTCATCTGAGACCCACAGAAAAGATTCAAGCTAATAATGAATTTAAACTAATAAAAAGATTAAATAAAGGTGGAAAAACGAGAGAAAAAAGTTTTAATCAGTTTAAAAAGTTTTGATGATTTTCTGTAAAACTTATTTTCAAGTGAAAGTTTCTAGAAAGTTATTTTTTCAGGTCCCTTATTTCATAAGTTACAAGCTCACTTATTTATTTTTAAATTATTTTTAAGCTAAATTAGTTTGGAACAAAACTGAGTTTTAATGAACAAATAAATAATTGAACTTAAATAAAAGAGGAAATTTGCTGACGACATAGAAAAAAGGTGCTTTTTATTAAATGTTCATAAATAAATAAGCTACAGGACAGGTTGTTAATAGAAATCCATAAATAAGCTAGATAGAAATCAGATTTGTCTGAATGTCAAACAACAAAACAACCTCAGAAAATCAAACATTCAGATTCATCTCTTTTAAGTTATTTGAAGATAAATGAAAAATCATCGTAAATTTCCTTAAAGGTAGTTTTTTTTAATGACGTAGGAAACTTCTGCTCCAGATGAGACGAGGAAAAACTAAGAGTTTGATTCTGTGTCTGTGATTTAAAACTTGGTGCCCAGAAACAAAAACTGAATTAAACAAATGAAACCAGACTGAGTGAATGTGGTCGTTTATTTATGAATAGCCTCCACCAGACTAATGCTGCTTTGGGTTTTTTACATCATAATGGTTATAGTTGGGTAATAATGCTTCATATTTAATAAAGCACTTATTGTTTTAGAGTAGTTTTACTTTCATTTAGCTGCTGGTTAACGGCTTAATGACGTGTTTGATTTAAACAAAAATCCATTTAGTTTTCATTCATAAACACATTTTTCATGAAATTGTTTTACAATAAAAATTTAAATTGAGACCAAATAACAGCAGAGACGACATCTGATCAGTGACTTCATGTTAATAGAGGCATTATTCACCTTGCTGTAATCCTCTACACTGCTCCTGGATCAGCAGCTCTCCAGACTTCCAGAGGGTTTGGTCTTATTTTGAAACTCAGGACTCAAAGGATGAACCAGAGTTAAATTCCTGGTCTTTTCGTTGTCAGGAGTCGTCACAAACTCCCGTTGTTCCCTTTCGTTTAGATAAATCCATGATGGGACTTTCCTGGAAGGATCAAAGCTGGCAATGAAATAATGAGCTGTATGAGGAGCTCACAGTGGAACTCAGAACTTCCTTTAATCCTTCACAATAAAAGTTTCAAGACCTGAAGCTGAAGTTATTAATCCTGTTTGACTCCAGTATCAGTTAAAGGGCAGAATGTAAAATTCAGGGAACAAAAGTAGTTTATGCATCTGTTTTCTGTAATTGTGTGTGTGAGCCAGGTGTGTGTGTGTGTGAGTGTCAGGTGTGTGTGTGTGTGAGTGTCAGGTGTGTGTGTGTGTGTGTCAGGTGTGTGTGTGTGTGTGTGTGTGTGTCAGGTGTGTGTGTGTGAGTCAGGTGTGTGTGTGTGTGTGTGTGTGTGTGTGTGTGTGTGTGTGTGAGCCAGGTGTGTGTGTGTGTGTGTGTGTATGGTGTGTGTGTGTGAGTCAGGTGTGTGTGTGTGTGTGTGTGTGTGTGTGTTGTGTGTGTGAGTCAGGTGTGTGTGTGTGTGTCAGGTGTGTGTGTGTGAGTCAGGTGTGTGTGTGTGTGTGTGTGTGTGTGTGTGTGAGCCAGGTGTGTGTGTGTGTGTGTGTGTGTGTGTGAGTCAGGTGTGTGAGTCAGGTGTGTGTGTGTGTGAGTCAGGTGTGTGAGTCAGGTGTGTGTGTGTGAGTCAGGTGTGTGAGTCAGGTGTGTGTGTGTGTGAGTCAGGTGTGTGTGTGTGAGTCAGGTGTGTGTGTTATAAATAATTCAGCCCCTTTGACGCCATGTCCTAGCTCCATAACCTCGTCCTCCCTAAAGACGACTGTTGGTTAACGTTTGTTTTGGAGGCCATCTTGGATCAGGTGGACGTTCATCCTGTAAACAAGAGTTATTGAAATCCACCCAGTGGTTTGTTGCTAACAGACTCAGGTCAAATATTACGGCCCTTACTCCTGTAACTTTATGACATCACCAGTGTAACTGACCAATAGGAGCTGTTATAAACCAGAGGCTGTGAAGCTTTCACCCAGCATCACATCTGCAGCAGCATGACCCCGGGTACAAAGTTCAGGTCAGAGCTCTGAGAGTGGCGCGGCGGCGGTGGGGCTTTTCCACTCGCTCTGACTCATCGTGTCTGTGTCACACAGCCATGAGGTGATGGAGATACACCTGACCTGACCGGGTCAACATCAGAGCGAACCACAGCTGGGTTAATTAAATATTCCTCTTTGATTTGGACGACATCAGGTCCTAAATGAGGTCAGTCCCAGCTCCGATGATCTCTCACTGGTTCCTCCTGCTGCTCCAGCAACAGATACCTCAAAAAACATCTCCAAAGACAAAGATGGGTTAGTGGTGAGCCAGGTGAGGAAGCCCCGCCCCCTCTGGAGATCTATAGCTCAGGTAGACTTTCCAGGAGAAACCTCATCCAACAGGTCACAGGAAGTTTGACTTTCCATGACTGAACTGGTGTTTCAATCTGATGGTTTGTACACAAAATGTTTACCTGCCAGCTGATGATGTCACTCTCTCATCATACAGGTAAACATCAGTATGAGTCTCCTTCACCTGTAGGACTGATGGTGTCCTCTTTGGTCCCCTCAGAGTCCCCAGTTCCATTAAATCACAGCTCCAAACAGAAAGTAAAGGCTGTTTGTAACTTACTGCATCTGGTGGTTACCATGGTGACCCAGATGAACCACTGGTAGCTACTTTAACATTTCTTTTTTCTTGGTTTTCTTTAAACCAAATGGAGATATTTGGACTCATCTTAGATTATTGAATCATATTATTACAGATTATTTAGAGTCGTTGACGCCCAACGGAATGAATTCAGATGGACTCACTTCTGTGTTTGACAAATCCAGATTCTCTCTGGCAGTTGGATGATGGGATCAGGTCTGAACCAGGTGAAAGTTCACCTGTACTATAAAGTTTCTGTGTAGTTAAACTTTAACCTGAAATATACAATAAAACTCATCCAGGCCCAGATGTGACCTCTGACCTGGTTTAGCTGCAGCTCCTGAATCCTAAACCAATAATAATAATAATAAATTATTATAGACCGGAGAGTTCTCGTGTTTGTGGTTTCAATCTCTCTTAAACAATCCCTGACCCAGACTCGTACCGGGGTCAGCCTGTGGGTCGGATCTGTGGACCAGATGTAGTTGAACCATCAGATCATTGTGTTTACTCCTGAAAGCTGAACCTCTGCTGCTCCTGCAGCATCAAACCAGACGTTACATGAAAGGATGTTGATGTCAGGCTGAACATCTAAAACATCAGTGATGGAGTTCTACCTGGTGCACACAGGTGATGAAACAAGGAGGATGAAGCTGAGAACAATCATGATGCAACAGTTTGTGTGACCGCTGTCACCTTCTGTACCTTCAGCGCCTCCCGGTGGTGCATGAAGGATCATCAGTCTGTGGACTTAGCAGCAGAAAGAAAAAAGAAATCAAAGTAGAACAAAATAAAAAAAACAGTTTTGACCTTTAATGTCACGGAGTTCAAAAACTTGAAGAATGAAGAATTTCCTCCAGATGTTCCAAAGGTTTCCTGAAATTTCTGTTTCTCTGTGTGAGATCAGATTGGTAATCGAGTCTAAAGGTGCTTCTGGATTTTAACCCACCAGGTTGACGTTTGACCCGTTTTGGGTCATTTGGAACATTTTCTCCTAGATCTGATATGTTCAACCTTCACGGACGTTCTCAGTCAGGTACTCCCACAGGCTGTAGTCCCCTCCATCTCAGTCTGGACCTTCTGGTGCCTTTTTATGAGACCAGAACCAGAACCTGTTGTTGGGTTCTGCAGCTTGTGTAAGCTGATGCTCTGTCTGGAATATGAAGTCATCAGGATCCATCAGGAGGAATATGGTCCCAGTGGACTCGATATTCAGGTGGAACCAGGTCAGAACCAGGTCAGACAAAAACCAGAACTTCTTTAGACTAAATAATTAATTCAGTCCCACTAACGGGTCAATATCTGGATCTGATATATGCTGGGATATTCAAGGTCAAATTTATTTATAAAGCACGCTTATTGTTGCTCACACAACCCAAAGCGCTGTACATACACATCCATGATGAACATGCCAACACAATAAATAGACTAAAGACATAAAACAGCAAGATAAAAGAAGAAAATAAAACAACACATAAAACAGTTTAATAAAAGATCCATAAGAGAATAAAAATGAACCATCATTAAAAGCCAGGTCAGAGAGATGCGTTTTGAGTTGTGCCTTAAAAGCATCCAAACTCTGAGACGACCTGAGCTGCAGAGGAAGGTTGTTCCAAAGCTTTGGACCGGCCACAGAAGATGCTCCATCACCTCGCGTCTTAAGGCGAGCATTTGGAATCGACAACAAGGACTGGGAACCTGACCTCAGATTCCTGGCAGGAGTGTAAGTTGACAATAAGTCATCAATGTAAGGTGGGGCCAGACCATGAAGAGATTTAAAAACAAAGAGCAATAGTTTGAATTGAATCCTATACTGGACCGGTAACCAGTGGAGGGAAGCAAGCACTGGGGTGATGTGATCACGCTTCCTAGTACCTGTTAAAAGACGAGCTGCTGCATTTTGCACCAATTGCAGACGATTTAGAGATGAGTGGTCAAGGCCATAATAAAGGGAATTGCAGTAGTCCAGCCGACAAGAGACAAACAAATGAATAACCTGTTCAAAGACAGCCATCGGCAAGTATTGTTTGACTCTTGCCAGTTGCCTCAGACGATAAAAACCAGACTGGACCACTGCACTTATCTGTCTGTCATATTTAAAGGAACCATCCATAAAGAAGCCAAGGTTTTTCACATAAGGTCTTATAAAATCAGAAAATGGACCAAGGGGACTTACGACGCCCCTTAACTGGTCTCCACAACCAAAAACCACAACCTCGGTCTTCAAGTCATTCAGTTTCATGAAGTTAATTGACATCCACTGTTTAACATCTTCCAAACAGGCCATTAGAGAAGCAGATGAATTTGGAGTTAGTGGTAAATAAATCTGAAGATCATCTGCAAAACAATGAAAAGTAATGTTGTGTTTGGCAAAGATGGAGGCAAGGGGCAAAATATATAGAGAAAAAAGTGCAGGCCCCAGAATGGAACCCTGGGGGACCCCACTATCAACAGGTGCCACTTGAGATTTAAACTTCCCCAAATGCACAGAAAAAGATCTGTCCTGTAGATGAGACTGAAACGGTTCCCTTTATTCCAACACAAGACTCGAATATCATGATCAATAGTGTGAAATGCAGCAGATAAGTCCAGCAGCATTAGAGCAGCAGAATTACCAGCATCACTGATCATCAGTAGATCATTAACCACTCGTAAAAGAGCACTTTCAGTGCTATGTCGTGCCTTAAAACCTGACTGAAATTTGTCAGAAATGCAATGCATGGTTAAATAATCCTGCAGTTGAGAATGAACCACCTTTTCTAGAACTTTTGACAAAAAACTAACTGGAAATAGGTCTATAGTTAGAGAGGCAAGTTGAATCCAAACTTGGCTTTTTTAAAAGGGGATTCACCACAGCTTGTTTAAACACAAGGGAACACAGCCTGAGGTGAGAGAACAGTTGATTAGTCTGTGCACAACAGAAGCAATACTGCCAAAGACCTGCTTAAACATGCGAGGAGGAATGCAATCCAGAGGACAAAGAGAAGGTCTCAAATGATGGACAATGTCAGATAATTCCTCTAAAGAGACAGGTTGGAAAGGACACCAAGATGTTAAGCAAGCTGGAAAGCAACTAGGGTCTAAAATAAAAGATGGAAGACCTAATCTGTGAAATTTTCCCTACAAAAAAGACAAAAAACTGTCACGTAGCTTTTGGGTAGGTATAAGACTACTACCCATGCTAGGACTCACAATGCTGTTAAAGCTCTAAACAGCACCTGCGGCCTGTGACTATTTGCAGAAACAAGGTTGCACATAAAATCAGATTTTGCCTGTTTGACACAATTCTGATAAGCAGTCAAACAATCTGGCAGGGCAGATAAAGATGCATGTAGCTCGTCCTTTTTCCATTTCCTTTCAGCACGCCTGCACTCACGTCTACAGGCACGTGTGGCATCATTCAGCCATGGTTCCAAGTTTTTCTTAGAGTGTGTAACTCTCTGAGGGGCTACATCATCGAGGATGTTCACACAAGTGGAATTAAAAAAGTCAGATAAGTCGTCAACAGAGTCCGATTCCAAAGATCCAACAATCAAAAAAGCAGCAGAGGCAGTTGCATCGTTAAAAAATCTTCTCTGCACCGAAGTCCTCTCCAGTGGACCGTGTACTTCTAACATAAAAAGGACTGGAAAATGGTCAGAAATGCCCTGATCCATAATGCCAGCAATATTTATATCCAGACCGTGTGACAAAACTAGATCCAGCGTGTGGCCTTTTTCATGAGTAGGACCAGCAACCCACTGAGTCAGGTTAAAGAGTCAATGATCTTTAAAAACTCCTTGACCAAGGGCTTGGCTTCACAACATTAATGGATATTAAAGTCTCCAATAATCAGGAATGTGTCATATTCCAGAGCTACTCCAGCCACAAAATCTGAGAACTCCTTAATGAGGGCGGTAAATAAGGGCACAGAGCACTGTCGGAGGCAGCCGAAGCTCAAAAAGCTGCAGCTCAAAAGAAACAAAAGGCTCAGGTTGAGGTCATTTATGGCAGCGAAAACAATTTTTATAAACCGTCAGAACATCTGGACCCTGAAGCAGGAACATTTCAACATTCATGTCAAAAACTCTTTAGAAATAAACGATGTGTAGATGATTTGGGTTTTTAACTTAGAGGGAAAATATATCAGTGACACATCAGAGAGAAAATGTTAAACTAATGAAATTATTATTCATTTAATTTAAAAAAACATTATTTTTTTAAAGCTTGGCGTTCAAAACTCAAAAACGAAATAATGAATAAATGTAAAAAACCTGATAAAACAAACAGGTCTCACAGAAAGACACTAATGCTCATAAATAACTAATAAATCAAGTTTTCATGACTGAAAATCCCCTTTTTAATCGTCTCGGTTCATTATCACGCTTCAAAAACACAAATCTGTCATGTTGTTTTTTCAGTTTTTTATTTTTTATCCAAAACTCTACAAATAAAATTCCTATGTGACCCAACAGGTTAAAATTCTTAACAAATCTAAAACAGTTTCTACAGAAATAACAGAGAAATGAAGTTTTTTGGCATAATTTCCACATTTTTTTAAACAAAAACACCGACTCCTTTAGAAATAACATATTAGAACATCCTAAATACAGAAATATGACACCAATGAGTTAATCACAGGAAACACGCTGAAACATCATAACTATGATATTCTAACCTGTTGCAATAAAGAAAAAGAAAAAAATTACAATATTAGATTTAAAAATGTTTTTGTAACTAAAACAAAACAAATTATTATTTTTAAACAAAGAAATTAAAACTAGAATAGAATTAAAACACATAAATTCTTAACTATTCAGTGTGAAAAAATGTAAAATAAATAAACTTTAAACATTAGTTTTTGTTTCTGGGTTCATGAACAAAATCTGAGGTTGAAAGTATAAATGAAACTAAACTTTAAATATCTAACTAAAGAAAATGAATAAATGATTTGTGTGTTTGCCGTACAAATGTGTGTTTCCACTTGGCAGCGTTCACAGGTCGGGGTCGTGACCCCGCAGGGTGTTGAACTCCTCCGGGGCCGAGTACTTGTCGGCCCCCTGACCGGCGGAGTGGCGGAAACCCGCTGAGATCTCCTCGAAGGTCCGGCCTTTGGTCTCCGGAACCTTGAAGTAGGTGAAGACGAAGAACCCGAGCAGCATGACGGTGAAGATGATGAAGACGTACGGCCCGCAGAGTTGCTGCAACACAAACATGTGGCGTTAGGATCAGCGTTATGGTTTATTTGGGACTTTTACACAGAACAACGTTTCAAAATGTCCCTTTAACAGCTGCACTTTCTTACCTCCACATACTGGAAGAACATTCCCACTAAGAAGTTGGCTGACCAGTTGCAGAAACCAGCAACAGCCACGGCGGACGGCCGGGGCCCCTGGCTGAAGAGCTCAGCCACAATGAACCACGGGATGGGGCCGGGGCCAATTTCAAAAAACGCTACGAAGCTGAAGATGGCCACGATGCTGACGTAAGACATCCAGCTCAGCTGATCCTGAGCAGGAAACAAAACAACGTCACCTGTGGGGTTTACAGGAGTCATTCATGAAGTGGGAGGGGTTCTCCAAAGGTGATCCCTTACCAACAAGGCCATGGCGACGGTTAGAAAGACGGCTGAAACGGCCATCCCCATCAAACCAATCAGGTGAAGGGGCCTCCTGCCCACATGCTCCACAACAAACAGCTGCACAGGAGGGAGGACATGTGAGGTTCCCAGTGTTCCCAGTCTTCCCAGCTTTAATGGTTACTTAGAAACTTACAGAAACCACAGTGAAGATGGTGTTGACCACTCCGGCACCAACGGTGGCGTAGACGGGCTGGGACACGCCCGCCCGCTCAAAGATACTGGTAGAGTAGTAAAACACCTGCAGAGGAGGATATCCATGGAAGGTAGAAGTTAAGGTCTGATCATCAGTTTGATGCAGGATTATTTAAAAGTCCTTGAAGATTCCTGTTTAATCTCCAGTTTGGGGCTGACCTTTGACCCCATTTGGCTGTACAGGGGGCAGGGACACCCTAGTTCTATTCACCTGCAAAGGTGTGGACAAATTTGGTGATTCTAACATAAATGGGGGCTTGTCCGGGATTGCTTGGTTTCCTTTTGTTATTAAATAAGTCTGATTTTTTTTTTGTTTATTTTTATAATCCTAACACAAATGTTCCTGTGTTCCTGGTTAGAGTCGAACTTCCTAGCATGTTTGTGTCAGTGCGTCACATGTTTTTGGCCAAACCTGGAGAAACCCACACATGCATGGGGAGAACATGCTAACTCCATGTAGCCGTTTGTTATATCTTCATCGCCCTAAAGGACGAGCTCGTTGGGAGGACTGTGCTGGTTGAATAACCAGATGTTTCTCTCTGGATCAGGGCAGAGCGGCACAGGAAGCGTGCTGTGATGAAGTCACTGAGGTCTGCTCAGGACTTTATATTTAGTTCTTCTGTAAACACGGGGGCTGTTGCTCTGGAGGTAAAACAAATAGTCCACGCCTAAGTTTGACTCTTTATAAAAGCCTGCTGTGACTTACGGCGTTGATACCAGACAGCTGTTGGGACAGCTGCAGCATGATGGCGACGAGGATGGGCTGGCGGTAGACCGGAGACCGGAACAGCTCCGGAATGGTCACCTTCTTCTCCCTCATCATCTTCTGGCTCTCCTCCCTCATCTCCTGTATGTCCTCGCTCACCTCGTCGCTGCCTCGTAGCTTCATCAAGACTGGAGCGCAGCAGAAACACCAGTTAGTGAAAACGGACCCAAGCGAAGGCTTTAGTTTGTTCTTTAGTTACGTTCACTTGAGCTTTAACTCTCACCGCTGCAGGCTTTGCTCTCCTCGTTGCACTCGATGAGGAGGTAGCGAGGGCTCTCGGGGCAGAACGGCAGCAGGGCGCACTGCAGGATGGCCGGCAGGAGAGTAAAGCCCAACAGGAGCGGCCATAAGGACGAGTTCCCCATGATGGCTTCAATCCCAAAGACCTGTGATATGAAGACAACAGAGGGCTTGTAGCAGCTGAATGAAGTACATTTAGAATGGTCTGTTTTAGAAAACTGAGAGACCCGACACGAGGAGATAAAAGTCTAACTGATGTCAGACGGGAAATCTCACAAATCGTCTCAAGCTCAAACGTGACTTCAGAGTCGCTTTCTGATTGTCTACATGTCACATTAACAGACATAACACTGGTTTTCCTCGATATCGGACCAAGAGGAACAAACACCAGTTACTCCAGTAAGAACGGGACCATCTCCTGGGTCCAGGAATGGTTGTGCCCTCTGTGCAGCAGTACTGGACCAGAGTGTGTAGGGTGTGTGTGTGGAGTGTGAGTGGGTGTATGACGTGCATTCGTGTGTGTCTCTAGGTTGTGTTCATGTGTGAGCATGAGGGTGGGAGTGTGTGACTGTCTATCCTGGAACATCTTGTGGTGCTGCAACATCTTGACCTACCCTCCCCCTGCTGGTGGAGAATTGGCAGAAAAGGAGAATCGAGGCAAAAATCACCACAATTATCTTTCTGTGTGAACCAGGCCTAATGGATTCCAGATCCACTTTAAGTTTCTGTCCTTCCCATCAGGGTTAGAGTCGGGGTCTCAACCTCGTATCAGTAACATCATCCAGTCTTCATCCAACACGCTCACCTGTGCAGCCGTGCTCGTTCACAGCCAGGCCACATCCTGCATGGATCACTCTCATTCCCTTTCCTTGGGTCTCCCTCAGAAATGTAACCACAACTTAGAAGCTATCTGCAGACGTTGTGTTTTGGACTTTTTGAGCAAACTCCGTCATAAACCTTACCAGCAACTTCCTGGAAAGAGGAAGAGAGGGTTTTGTGGTTTAGGTATCCTACCTGAGCCAGGAGAATCCCAACCACCACTCCAAGCTGATGCAGCGTGCCCAGTGCTCCTCTGAGGGATGTCGGTGAGATTTCCTCCACATACATGGGCACAAAGCCAGTGGAGAGACCGGAGTAGAGGCCCACAATGAAGCGTCCGATGATGAGCATCTCAAAGGAAGCCGCCAGCTCGGAGAAACCCATGAAGGCAGCAGCAAAGACCACCAGAACATTGGCCCCCAGCATGGAGTTCCTCCTGTAGAGATCACAGGTTCTGACTGTCCTTAGGGCCGTTGCTGTGGTTACGAGTAGGGTCCTACCTGCCAAAGCGGGTGACAAACAGCCCGACGGAGAAGGAGCCGATCATCCCTCCCACAGAGAAGATGGCCACGGAGAGAGACCACAGAGCTGTCAGGGTGCTCCGTGAGATGGGCTCCGAGAACCTGCCGGTCCACGTCTCGTTGTAGAAGCTCTCGATGATCTGAAACACAAAACGGCTCCGAGTCAGTCCAGCAGATTCCCATCACTTCAATCCAGACTGATGATCTCAGGAAGTTTCAGGTCTCTGTTTGAGTTTTGGAATTCCACATCCTGTTAATCTGCTGGATCAACTTTGTAAAATCTGAAACGTCTTCAGGTGTTTCTATGACCAGCTGATGTCTGCGTCTTTGCTAAGTGGTCTGTTACGTGTCTGTATGGGTTATCAACGCATAATAAGATGCTTCAGCTGAACCTTTGGACTTCCTGCAGCTAAGAAACCAGCTTCACTCACATTCTGAGGTGCATTGATGACACCGGTGTTGTAGCCGAACTGCAGAGAGCCAATGACAGCCGTCCCCACAGCTAGCATCAGGTGAGGCGTTAGCTGTAGAAACAAACAGAGTCACGTAAACCAAAATACATAAACCCTTCTGCAATCTGTGTGATTCAAAGAGACATCACTATTATTATTATTATTTTATTATTATTATTATTATTATTATTATTATTATTATTATTATTATTTTATTATTTTATTATTTTATTATTATTATTATTATTATTTTATTATTATTATTATTTTATTATTTTTTTAAATTATTATTATTATTATTATTATTATTATTATTATTATTATTATTTTATTTTTATTATTATTATTATTATTATTATTTTATTATTATTATTATTTTATTTATTTTTTTATTATTATTATTATTATTATTATTATTTTATTATTATTATTATTATTATTTTATTATTATTTTTTTTATTATTATTATTATTATTATTATTATTTTATTATTATTATTATTATTATTATTATTATTTTATTATTATTATTATTATTATTATTATTATTTTATTATTATTATTATTATTATTTTATTATTATTATTTTATTATTATCATTATTATTATTATTATTATTATTATTTTATTATTATTATTATCATTATTATTATTATTATTATTATTTTATTATTATTATTATTATTGTTGTTGTTGCTGTTGTTATTATATAAAGTTCAGATAATACTATTTTAAAGTTTCACATACTTGTGAATATATTAATTATTTCCAACTTTTTTTTGTCTTATGACACTTTTACTTCAGAAAAAAAAGAACAAACTACACATAAAACTACAGAACCAAATGGAGTTACTCCTGAATAAGTTGCAGATTAATACTTAAAAAATGAAAATGCATCCAGGTGTTTATTGTTCATGAACCGTTTTCATTTTTGTATTTTTTATTTATTTGAGGCAACAAGAGCAATAATGTCAATGCTACTTTCAGTAACTCATCAGGGTTGTCATGGTAACCTTTGTTTTAAACAGGCTGTGGAAAAATGCTCCAACTTCAACTGTGACTGTATAAAAACCACCAAAGAGATCAGAACTCCAGTTCAGTCACGGAAAGTCCAACTTCCTGTGACCCGACCCTAAGGTATAACCCTCCAGAGGGGGCGGGGCTACATCACCTGATATTGTCAAAAAGTACAGTTTCCATTTAGTCTCCACCAAAACTCTCAACTCACTGAATGAGCGGCACACACACACACACACACACACATCAACAAACCATTATTTTAATTGTCTGCTTACATAATTAAAACGTTTTTGTAGAAATTAATGTTTTTGTTTCTTTTTTTAAGACAGAGAAGTTCTGCAAGCCTAGTGGAGTCCATGGGAGACCCCGGTAGCAGAAGATGGTTTTATGGAGCAGTTCTGAGTTTCTTCTCTCAGCTGTGATATCAGGTCACATGACTAAAAATCTGTTTCCTCTCCTTAAACTGGTCTGATG
>SSNS01000028.1:1916296-1988796 GCA_006937985.1 Aphyosemion australe | reverse complement strand
ATGTTGAGGTGAGCTGGAGCCTCGGCTGGTTGGGTTGGTGGCCGTGTTGCTCGCTGATGAAACACTCGTGAAAAAGCCATCGTATTATATAAGCTGTAAACTTCCACAGGGAAAAGAGGGCGGGGCCTCCTTCAGGAACACGCTGTTCGCTCTTCCAGCTCCGAGGACCAGACTGTTTCCTGCATCGGGCCGTGGAGTCATTTTTGTAGTTTTTCTCCTCCAAAGCTGATGGATTCTTATAAATGACATCAATAAGTTTGAGTTTTTATCAGTTTTAACACCAAGACGAGGAGGTGTAACGGGTTTGTGGAGCCTGACCACAGAAACGTGTTCAACTCCACACTTTTCCTGTTGTTTGACTTCACCGTGTGGTTGAATACGAGCCTTCAGGACTCGACAGTGACAGAAGAAAATGACACTTTTGAAAAATCTGTCAGGACGTATTCTGCTGCAGATGCAAAACAAGTCAAGTTCAAAGTGACAAAAGCTTTTATTTGTGCTCAAATTCCACGAGAACATTTGCTCTTTGTGCTTCTGCACATTTTAAACAGAGCTAAAGTTAGAATGATGTTGCTGCAGATCTGGGTCAAGATGCTAACCTAGCACCACCCCACCGAGCAGAACTAGTCTTGATATCAACTGATTTCTTTATGCTAAGCTAACATTTAGCATTGACAAACATAAAGGGCTTTTGTTCATACACAGGAAAATCTTAATTAGATACAGGACAGAAACATCTGACAGCCATTTTTAAACACTGCTGGTGCCAGAATGTTCAGCTGCTACAGCAGGGGGGTCCAAACTGTTCAAAACAAGATCATCAAAAAGTTCACAAATGTGTTTGTTATTTTAAAAAAATGCTAACAATTTTGGGAAATTTTTTGTTTAAAAAATGCCTAAAAAGACATTTTTGTAAAAATCTAAACATAAAAATATTAAAAGTATCGATCATCAACCAGCTAGAAAGAGAAAATTGCACCATTCTAGAAATACAACAGGGGACCGCACAAAATCACTCTGAGGGCCCAAATGGCCCCCGGGCCCACTTTTATGTAGATTAATTCCAGGAATTCTGACTAAACTTTGCAGAAAAAGGAACATTATTTATAAGAGCTGATTCAGACATGCATCTTAATATTTACCAGAAAAAAAAAAGTAATTCAATTCGATTTTTTAACCATTTAAAGAGTCGTTTGTGTTTCCCTGCTTTAGTGTTTTTAATTGGGATCCTGTTCTGTTGAGGCGTGAGGTTTGGACCGTCCTCCACTCAGCGAGCAGAAAGTTTGAAAACATAAAAACTAAATCAACAATAATCAGTCAGTGATTTTATTTGTTATTAGAGAAACAGCTGATCGTGTGATCGGACGTTTTCTGGGTTTTATAGATTCATGCTGAACATTGTTTAAATATTAGTCCAGCGAGCCTCCGAAAACCAAACAGCAGAACTCAGAGTTCCTGTTGACAGTGGTGGACGATGGCTGGTGAAATCACGCGGACTGTGATTGGTGCGTCGTTTGGGTGTGTCAGTCAGCTGATGGCGCCGGACAGAGACGGCGTTTCATTTTTCATCATCGGTTTGATTCATCCAGAAACAGAGTGAGGCTCAGATCAGAAGTTTTAACCCGACGTGCGTGTTTCTGGTCTGGGAGGGAACCCAGAGCCTTTTAGTCAGAGATGCGAGTCTAGACATAAAACATAAAGACGTGCTGCTGCCGTTTACTAACAGACTCAACGTGAGCGCTGCTGAACGAGGAGTCAAAGTCTGAGAAATCAGTGGACTTGTGTTTGACTTAGGGGGTCACCTCCATCGATAACCTGTCTGTCGTTACCGAGGCAACGGTGACAAGATGGGCTCCACTCCAGCCCATTATCTGCTCAGACAGGAACGTTTCCCTGGTGTCTGATAAAGTTTTAACCTTTGACCTTTGGTGTCTCAGAGCTGGATGTTGTTCAGGTAGACTCTAAACCCTGAAAACGTCCCCGTATGTAAAATAAAGCTAATTCTACTTCGATGTTTGGACCTTTGGCAGCAAAACGTCAGCTAATGAAGAGAAACATCCCCATACACAACAATGGGATTTTGGTGGACAGGTGGTAAAGCCCCGCCCCCTCTGGAGCGCTATAGCTCAGGTAGACTTCCCAGTAGAAACATCATCCAGAGTGTGACTGGTGTTCTGGTCTCTTTTGGAGGGTTTTCGTTTACCTGCCAGCTGATGATGTCACTCTCTCATCATACAGGTAAACGTCGACATGTGAGTCTTCTTACCTTTTAGTCTGACTTCCTGTCTGACTCTCATTAAGTTCACTTAGACACAGGTGGGTGGTTACCATGGTGATCCCGACTGTTAGCAGCGTTAACACTTTTCTTTATCCTTCTGATTCCGAAGATTCTGTCTCATCTCAGATGAGCTCTGCTTCAACATTCCTTTAGAAAATTCCTGCTGGTATTTTTTGACCCAAATGGATAAAAAACTTCCAAAGAGACATTTTAACATCTGAATTCCTCGGAGTGAACAGTGAAGGTTTAAGTCACCTCCATCCCTGTTTTCCAGCTTTCGCACATTCCTCCTCTCATTTCACTCTTCCCACCACGCCTGCTGAATCATGGAGCTGCAGAAGGAATCTAACGGGATTCACCACGACACTACGGTGGAGGGAGGGTACGTCTCTGTTTTACCGGATTCATAAATCATTTACTGTAATCTGAGATCCGATTTTCCTAAAGCTGGTTTGTTTTCATGGATGCTCCAGGATTCCACCTGAAGAGGAAAAGTTCCTGCAGCACAAAGAAGATGGATCAAAGAGACCCCAGTTCACCGATGTGAGTGTGACAGACTCCTGGTCCGGTCCGCCTGTCAGACTAGCTGGTTCTGGATCAGCTGGTTCTGGGTCAAATGGTTCTGGGTCAGATGGTTCTGGGTCAGATGGTTCTGGATCAGCTGGTTCTGGGTCAAATGGTTCTGGGTCAGATGGTTCTGGGTCAGATGGTTCTGGATCAGATGGTTCTAGATCAGATGGTTCTGGATCAGATGGTTCTAGGTCAGATTGTTCTGGATCAGCTGGTTCTGGATCAGATGGCTCTAGATCAGCTGGTTCTGGATCAGCTGGTTCTGGGTCAGATGGTTCTGGGTCAGATGGTTCTAAATCAGATGGTTCTGGATCAGATGGCTCTAGATCAGATGGTTCTGGATCAGCTGGTTCTGGATCAGATGGCTCTAGATCAGATGGTTCTGGGTCAGCTGGTTCTGGATCAGATGGTTCTAGATCAGCTGGTTCTGGATCAGCTGGTTCTGGATCAGATGGCTCTAGATCAGATGGTTCTGGGTCAGATGGTTCTAGATCAGCTGGTTCTGGATCAGCTGGTTCTGGATCAGATGGTTCTAGATCAGCTGGTTCTGGATCAGATGGTTCTGGATCAGATGGTTCTAGATCAGATGGTTCTGGATCAGCTGGTTCTGGATCAGATGGTTCTGGATCAGCTGGTTCTGGATCAGATGGTTCTAGATCAGCTGGTTCTGGATCAGCTGAAGCTGGCAAGTGGAAAAAACATGATTTTATTTTATTTTAGTGCCTAAAAGTAAAACGCAGGTTTTCCGCTAGCAGCTCTTTGGGAATCATTTGGTTGGAGATAATTTCATAATTACTGTCAAACTGATTCAGGTAAAGAAACAAGAACAAACTGCACAATATTTCATCAGGAGTTGAATTTTCATCGTTTGTCTTTTCCAGTTTGAAGGGAAAACCTCGTTTGGGATGTCGGTTTTCAACCTGAGCAACGCCATCATGGGCAGCGGCATCCTGGGACTGTCCTACGCCATGTCCAACACCGGCATCGTCCTTTTCCTGTGAGTTGGGCCGTCCTGGTTCAGAGCAGGAAAACACTCAACACAATATATATATATATATATATATATATATATATATATATATATATATATATTGATATATGCATGATTTATGTATTTTTATAGTTTTATATTGTCATTTACTGTTTTAATTTTTTTGTTTTCTTATCATGTTTTTATGTTGTTCTTCAGCACCTTGGCCTCCCATGAAGGGCGTGTAAGGCGCTTTATAAATAAAGTTTTGATTGATTGATTGATTGATTGATTGATTGATTGATTGATTGATTGATTGATAAAAGCTTTCAGGCACCAGGGAAATTACATAAGCGTTCTGACTTTGTCCTTCAAGCTCGTTGACCTTAGCTCTTTTAGATGATTTTAACCCTGACCCTAAAGGTAAGCACTTGCCTACATGTTTCTTGGACAGGAACGTCTCTAGAGCACCTAATGTAGGACAGCACATGTACCGTTGGGAGGGGAGTGACGGGGTGAGTTAGCTCACATTAGCCGAGTTCTCAGCACCGTGTCCATCTTTTAAACCATGTCGCTGTCAGGAATTGTTTTCAGGAAGGGAAAAAGCAGCAGTAAACAAATAGCAGGATTAAAATAAAAACTAAAGGTGTTCTTAAAACCAATAATCAGATGTTTTGTTTCCTACAGGATCCTGCTCACGTGTATCGCCTGCTTGTCTTGTTACTCTGTCCATCTCCTGCTGCGCAGCGCTGGAGTCATCGGTAAGAGCTTCATGTTTGTAAACTTCACGTCCTTCTGCTCCTGAAACAGATCCAGCTCCGAGTCGTTCTGTTTCCGGTTCCCAGGTATTCGTGCTTACGAGCAGCTGGGTTTCAGAGCCTTTGGTCATCCAGGGAAGATCATAGCGGCCATCGTCATAACGCTCCACAACATCGGAGGTGAGACACGTCACAGGTGAGCTGCAGGTGTGCTGCTCGGTTGGCTCTAACAAGAACATGTCTGTCCCTGACTGCAGCCATGTCCAGCTACCTGTTCATCGTAAAATACGAGCTGCCGCTGGTCATCCAGGCCTTCCTGGGTCAGACATCCATCACTGAGTGAGTATTCATTCACATTAGCTGTTAGCAGCATGTTGGAGACGGATACAGATGCATGCTCTACACTACTCCTGCCACGGGACCGTGAACTCCTAGGATCAGCTTGCGAGTGATCTGGGAGAATGGTCACGACCTCACTATCTACTGACGCAACACACACAAGTCTCACAGAAACGCACACACAACCCTACGGACTCAAAGCTCTCCTCGTACCGTCACTCTCCCTCACACCCCTGAGCAGCGAGAGCTGGATAGCTGCGAACTCTCTCGGTTGCAAAGGGGATCCCCGCCCCTCCTACCCACCACGTGGATTTATGTTGTGATTGTCTGAATATGTGCTTTTACGTCTGAAGTGTTTATCCTGAACTCAAGCTCTGCCCTCTTTCGGCGGCAGGGTGGGGGAGGGCTGATTTTCTCCCTCATGCCCCCCCTTCCGCATGTCACCCCTTTTTTTATCAACATATGGGAGCACCAGGAAGTGGTTCCACGCCCACAGTCAGCCTGGTCCTGTTTACGTGTTTTATGTCTGTTGCTCTTGTTCTACTGGAACAGAAATTTTTGTTGTACCGGGAATCAATTGAATTTGATTCTGATTATTATAATCCAGAACTTCCTTTGATCCTTCACAATAAGAGTCTCAAACAAACTATTCTCTGTTAGACTTTTATCAGACAAAAGAATAAAAAAACAGTTGAGACCGTTTATTGGAGACTCTTATTGTGAAGGATTAAAGGAACTTCTGAGATCTTCTTTGGATGCTGCTATGGAAGTAGCCAACAGTTAGCGTGTCTTATCTATAAAATGTCTCGTTATTAGTTCATTAGCAGTTTTTCCTGGAATTATGTGAACTTTTCACCCAATATTAACGATGTGTGTGTGTGTGTGTGCATGGGTGAATGAATGGTTAGTTGTAAAGCACCTTGGGGGGTTATAGAACCCTAGAAGGCTCTATATAAAGACAGGCCATTTACCATTAACTTTAATCTTGATCATATTTCTTTTCTTTATTCCTCCAACGTGCCACTGGTGCTCCCCGGCAAACCATCATCATTAAGACAGACCAAAATAAGAACAGAACATTTTGGCTAAACAGACATAGCATTAGCTGCCAAATGCTAACAGGTGCTCTTAATGCTAATGTACCTCACCCAACCCTCTACCCAACTGACCAGGTCTAGAGGGGGTGTGGTCTGCATTTCCAAACATGCTTTTATTGTTAAAGAGTTTTTTTAAAAATGATTATATTCATAGAATAACTTTTTTTACCATCTGTGACGAGTAAATTGTTAAGTTTGGTTAGAAATATAAGTTCTCTATTTGCACAGAAGACTCTTTTTTAAAAACAACCCCCCCACCCCACCCCACCCCATGTGCTGCAAAAACACAAGAAAATGGTTCAAAGGGCAGCTAAGAAAAAAACATCAGGAGTGATTAGTCATTTCTGAGAAATCCAAGTTATTAAAATGTCAGATCTTATTGCATAATGCAAAGAAACATGTAACCAAGCATCAATCAACCTCATCAAAAGGCAAAAACATGAAGAGGCAAAGTAATGGTGGGTTAGCCAAAGGCTGGAAAACCAGAATAACAGCTGATGGGCCCTCGTCTGATAAGGAAAAATAACACTGATGAGGATAAAGATATGTGGACTTAAACAAAAGTTTATTCTGGTCTTTATTTCTACCTATTGAAGTTTGTTGTTAAATATCAGTTGAATGATCACATCGATGTCTAAAACCAACGTCATCACTCCTTCTACACCAAACTTTCCCGTTCAGATTCTGGATGACTTTGAAGTGAAATTATGGATTTGTGCATTTGAGCAATCAAAAACTGTCCATCAGCTCTTAATACATAATATATTACATTATATATATATATTACATAATATATATACGTAATATATTACATAATACATATATACATAATATATATGTAATATATATATATACATAATATATTGCCTGGGTTCAAACCGGTTAGATCCAGCAGAAATCCTTCTATATGCTGATGACACAATTATATATTTAGAGTCCCACACACTTTGAATCAAGTTGTTGAGCTTTTGCAGAAATGCTTTTTTGAAGAAATCATTTTGTGAGAAAAAACAAAGTGTCGTGCCACAGTAGACAGAGTCTATTTTCCCTTAAGAAACCACAAGTTTGGCTAAAGCCTCCTGGTTAGGTTCATGTGTTTTGGTCTGACACTGGATTTCTGTAGAAATGGTGTAAGTACGCTCATGTAATAAATAAACAATCAGGAGAAACCATTAGGGATGGAAATGTTTTGATAATGTCATTTTAGAATAAAGAAAATGTTGTTAAACGGTAAAAGTGACACACAGCTGATCGTTAGTTTAAAAACAAATACATCAAATTTCAACCTGATTAAATTCTCACAGTTAACGTGTTTTATTTTTCTCGTGTTTATTATGTAGGAACTGGTTCATGAATGGAAATTACCTGATTATCATAGTGACCATCTGCATCATCCTCCCGCTGGCCATGATGAAACATCTGGGTACGTCTCCTCCTGAGCCTCCTCAGGTCACCTACAGCCTACAGAGGGCAGGATGTTTCCACGAAGCCGAACCGTATCTGAGTGTTAATTCAGATTACTGAATAAAATCTTAATCTGAGTGAATGAAGAGCAGGAATCTATGAGGCGCCAAACAGTAAAGTAATACAGAAAAGGAATCAGCTCCATCTTCTCACATTAAAACCATATAAAATTACTTTGATTTTTTTTAGGCCATAATTTCACTTCATTTATTTAGAAAGTTTAAAGTTTATTTATTTGAACATAAATTCAGGTAATGTTCCAAATAAACATTCAGAATCAAAACTACAAATATGGAGTTAAATCTAAATAAATGTGGGGATTTTTAACTAAACATTTAGCTATCAGGAAAAAAAATTATTCTACATTTTTTTCTTATTATTATTTTGAGTCGGAGCAATTAAATGTAAAATTATTTCTTAAATATTCACAGTTGACTTTATTTTTAAATGATCAAATTTTACCTTGTTGAAATTGATTCCAAGTATTTAGTTTTATCTTCATTTTTCAAGTTTGCTCCTGAATATTTAGATTAAATTATCTGAAGCTAAACGTGGTCACATACAGCTTTTATATGTAGTCTCCAGCCCACAATATGCCTCCTTTTAGTTAGTTGGGCCCTGTTTGGTGGACCAGTTAAAGACAAAAACAGTTTAACTGGTGGTAAACTGGTACCATTGTGAAGACTGGAATGGATTTAATAAGTTAATTTAGTTTCTCTTTTACATTTTTTACTTCAGTGCAGTAGGGTTGTTGTTGGAGCCATTTTTAATATAATGAATCTTTCTATCAGCCAGAACTCAGATCTGGTGTCTTGTGACTGTTTTTGCTGTTTGGACGTATTTTAGTGATTTAAATGAAGATTTGTTTCTTTCCTGCAGGATACCTGGGTTACACAAGCGGCTTCTCGCTCTCCTGCATGGTCTTCTTTCTGTCTGCGGTGAGTCTTTAAGGGTTCTGTGGGTCGGGCAGAACCAACCCAACAGCGAGCCGCGACTTGTCGACACTTCAGAGAAAATCCTTTACTGAATAAACTCCAGCAGTTCGAAACTTGTAACTCTGCATTTTTGAATGTATGAAACAAAATGTCTCCAGGAAATCAAGAAGTTGACAACAAGACGATTTCTTTACTTTTATGAAGACATTTTGTTTCTCAGCTTCCAGGATTGTGTCTCATTGAAGCGTTTTTACCATCTAGTCCACCTTTCTGTGTCATTTCAGGTCATCTACAAGAAGTTTAACATCGCCTGTCCTCTGGAGGTGTTTGGAAACCACTCTGTGACGTCGGTCGTCCCAGAGGACTCCTGTTCCACCAAATACTTCACCATCAACCAGGAGGTAAGAACTGGCTGGAGTGGAAACGCTCTGAGGTCTGAGCACACGTGCAGCCTGAAGCGAATCGCAGCAGCATCACGTTACAGCTCATGTAGCGGCATGTGTTTCCATGAAAAGTAAAATTAATCTGTGGATTGATTTACAGACTGCTTATACCATCCCCATCCTGGCATTTGCTTTTGTGTGTCACCCCGAAGTGCTTCCCATCTACACTGAACTGAGAAAGTAAGTTTCTGAACTCACAACCAGTAACAGGTAAAAGCAGCAGAAAGGGTAGAATAACAGTGTACGGGCTCAGAGTCAAACATGGATCTTTTATCAGATTTATGACAGAAATGAGCATAAATGATCTTAAACACACTCAAAAAAATCATGTGCTTTTATTTTGGTAAACTACTTCTGTTTTGCACCTTCTAGATAAAAAAAACATCTCATTTATTTTTCTAGACTTAAAAATTTAAATGAACTTTGAATCTAAAAAATTTCATTCTAAATATTTTAATTTGATTTGAAATTTTGTTTCTGAATATTTAGATTTAAATGTATTTTTTTTACCTAAACCTGGAGATTTTCTCATTTAGATTTAACATTTAGATCTAATATTTTAATTCTGTAAATAAACAGAATAAAAATTCCTCACCCTGTTTTTATTTATATGAGGAGCCAAATTTTACAAAACAGAAATAAAACTGTAAAATGTTGCTTTTTAATTGTTTTACTTTACAAATCTCCATATCCACCATATTTGTGGTTTTTTTATAACTCGTCTTCATGGGGAAAGCCCCATAATGTTTTTGCTCCGTGGTGGCACTCAGGTGTATGTTTACCTGATCCTGTCCTGTTCCTCTAAAGCCCAACCAAGAGAAGAATGCAGAACATTGGAAACGTTTCCATCTTGGGCATGTTCACCATGTACTTCTTCACCGCCGTGTTTGGCTACCTGACCTTCTTCGGTGAGTACGACAGCTCAATGAGTCGCCTGCATGTCAGATCTGACCAGTCAGCGTCTCACCTGCAGCAGACGGAGGTCAGAACATCTCGGTTTGGAGGATCAGGGACCGTTTCACAAAGAAGCAAGTTTCCAGAATGTCTCAAAGTTGTTGCAGAAGAAAGAGCAACAAAAGACAGATGTGTTAGGGAGGAGTTGGAGAGCAAATTTTAAACAAAATGAGGTTAAACAGCAACCAAATTAAGACATTTTTGATGAAATAAAGACAATGTGAACAGCTCTTTGTTGGCCCACATGAATTAGATTTAAAACTTCTAAAAATGTCAGATTCCAGCTGAAACTCTGTGTTTTTCCTTACATCTCTGTTTCTGAACACTTGGGTTAAATCTTTCAGGAACTAATGGGAATGTTGGGAACGTGTATTTTTCCAGAAAACACCGAGGCCGAGCTCCTCCACACCTACAGCAAGGTGGATCCTCTGGACACGCTGATCCTGTGCGTGAGGCTGGCTGTCCTGGTGGCCGTCACGCTGACCGTACCCGTCGTCTTGTTTCCTGTAAGAACGTGCAGCAGCAGGATGAGCCATTAACCTGTCTGTCTGCTCTGGACTCGTGCTAACAGGTCGCACCTGCGAAGCGTCCTAACTCTGACTGTCTCTGCCAGATCCGCCGCGCCCTCATGCAGCTGCTGTTTCCAGGGAAGTCCTTCCACTGGTTACGACACATCGCCATCGCCGTCTGTCTGCTGTTCGCCGTCAACCTGATGGTCATCTTCGTTCCCAACATCAGAGACATTTTTGGAATTTCAGGTGAGATGTTCATCAGAATCACCACAAAGTTCTCAGGTGTTTATGTCTGATGTTTCTATGGTTACGAGCATCTGATACGTTTTGAAGGGTTTCTTTGGACAGCTGTAGTAAGATGATGCAAGGAGTCGACACCTTGACCTCAGTAGATCACCCTGACGAGCTGTCAGCCATCTTCTGGTCCAGATCCTGACTCGTTCTTCATCATCGATGTTGGGTTTGTGTTTTTGTTCTCCTGCCTCTGGAGGATGTACCATAAGTTCTCAGAGATTAAGGTCTGGGGAGTGTCCTGGACCTGGACCCAACATGTTCCTGATCCACTTAGGTGCTCCACCATGATGGAGAAGACATTGTTCATCACTAAACTGTTGTTGGATGGTCAGAGGAGTTCCTCTGGGAGGGTGTTTCGGTACCATTCTTTATTCATGGCTGTTCTGAGGCTTAACTGAGTCTGTCCATTCATTTGGCTGAGAAGGAACACACACACACACACACAAGCATTCTCCTGTCCTTCTCCAGATTATCCAGATCCTCCAAACAGTCAGAGACCACGACTTTCGGTCCAGTCCCTGGACCTTCAGTCAGTTCCTGCTGGTTTTGGACAGAAGTTGCTTCTTTGCTGCTCCTCTGGACACCAGACCACCCTCCAGAAGTCTTCTTCTCACTGTGCTAACGATGTTCTCACATCTACCTGCTAACATTCCTGAGCAGTGTTTTACTGTCGGAGCTTTGTTCCTGATTTGACGGAAATTTAAGAAGAGGAGGTCTGGATCAGGAGTTTTGTAGAGAACTTAAACCCAAACAGAGTCGCGTTGAGCAGATGAAAACAGAATGGTCGGAGCGTTCTGAGAAATTTTATCCATTTTTATCTCATAAACTTCAAAATTTGTCTTCAGTAAATTATGTTTTACAGTAAACTGTTGCGTTTTGTCTGATCTTCTTGTCCAGGGGCGACCACGGCTCCCACCCTGATCTTCATCCTACCTGGACTCTTCTACATCCGCATCGTCCCTATAAGCCAAGAGCCCATGAGCTCCAGACCAAAGATCCAGGTGCGTTCCCCGACAGGAGACAGAATTATTATGGCCCTCATCTAATTGGTCCCTTTCAAACAGACCACGCCCACATGATGATGGTTGATTGACAGCAGTAATGTTGGGTTCCTAGCCTAGTGAACTAGACCAAATTCTTGCTTTGCAGAGTTTGGTCTAGGCACGCTTCATTGGAACCCTCGCAGCCCAAACCACTGCTGTGTCTATCCAATCACAACTCGCTATAGTTTTGGTTGGGCCAATCACAGCGCTCTATATTGTGGGCCAATCACAGAGCGGGAGTAGCCGATGACGTCAGCGCTGCGGCCGCGAACCCAAGCAACATGGCGGCAGCGCCGGAGCCACGTTCTTTTGAAACGGCTTTGTCATCAACATTGGATTATTTAGACTCCAACGTGCGTAAGTCTGTCTGATATACTTAGCGGCTTCTTATTTTTATCAAACAAAGTAGTGCAATGTCCCAGTACACCTGATATTCACATGTTTTTATACAAAAACGACAGAAATCATTGACGCCATTAGTGGGTCCCGCTTTTCCATCGCTGTGATTACGTCACGTTGTTCGTTACTCTGATTGGTCCTAGCGCTATCCAATTGCGTGCTGACATTTTGAAAGACAACCGTAGATCCCGCCTCACGACTGAGAGCCGTCAATGGCTCGTGGCCAGACTATATATTCGCATATATAGGATGGCTTGCCAGGCTATTGGGTTCCATGAGCATGTTGGGAACCAGAACCAATCAGAGGATGGATTTGACTTAAAGCAGCAATCTAGAGTTTTCCCCTTTCAGGAATTATTTTTCAGAAATCCGTAAAAGTGATCGTCTTATCGTGTAGTGTGATATAATGTAAGCGATACGTCTTTTTTTTTTTTTGCTAAGCCCGCCCCCTGCCCCGTAAATTCCGTGCAATAGGAAACTGATCGCCAGTCAGAACTAACCAATAGCGTTAGGCTACAGCTTACGTGCTCCAGAGTTAAGGAAGTACCTCGGCTGATGCAGAGTTGATGAACTTTTCACGGACAAGTAAGTCTTTAAAATATAAATATATGAAAACACAACATGACATGAGAATAATAAAACAACGTGTTTTAGCTCTGTTTGTCGGCTACAGAAGCACATTCATAAACAAGAAACGTGCAGTCGCCATCTTAAATAACCGAGTCAACCGACTATTGCTGCAATACGCTTGTCAGCCACTAGATGGTGCCATCAGATAAAAGAAATACTCCGGAGAGCTACTTTAACTTCCCTTATTATTAAAAACCTGACCGTCTGTTCTGTTTGCAGGCTGCCTGCTTCAGCGCTTTGGGTTTTATTTTCATGATCATGAGTCTGACCTTCATCGGCATCGACTGGATGAGCGGTGAGAAGAGAAACCTCGGTGGCCATTAAAGTGTTGATTCCCCATCACCAGAGCAGCCGCTCCACCTCCTCCCCCAGCCTCCTCTGGACCCGACGCTAGTTTGGGGCTGGTTCTGTTCATTTTAAGGACGATCTGTGATCAGATTAGGTTAAAACGTCCATCTGGGACCCGACGCTGGCGGGAGTCTTCTGTTCTTCAAAGAGCCAAACGCGATGACCATGGAGGCCCCTCAACCACCAGAAGCTGTTGGCTTTACTGAGGCTAAATGTGGTGTTTATTAAAATGCTAAATCTATGAATGCAAACCAAAACAATGACTCGAGAAGAAAAATGTGTTTTCTGATAACCAAAGTTTCTTAAAGAAAATGTGTTTGGTTACAAAAGAACCAAATCCAGGTGGTGTTTATTTAAATCTTGGTGCTCGGCGGGAGGTAACCGTGGACCTCAGCAGAGCAGCACATAGGAAACCAAAGAAACATGTTCCACGAGCCAAAAGTTGCTGTGAATGTTTTAATTTGGTGATTCGTTTGTGAATTTATTCTGAATTAAATGTTGTTTAATAAAAATGTATAAAATGTGAAACCGGTCAGTGTCTGATTGTTGCTTTAAGGTTAAATCGTCTAAAGCTGCTGATCGCAGCGTCGTTCCTGCAGAACCTCCAGGAAGTCAAAGGTTTCTGTCTACAGGCTCCGCCTCCTTCTGTTCTCCAAAGGGAAGCTTCTCTGGAAGTGAAGCTGTAAGCTCCGCCTACTCACCTGCACAAAGCATCAAATAACTAAAACTTAAGAAAATAAGTATTTAAATCGATACCTAGAAAAACATATCTTTATAAATCTGAGCTAAAAAAACATTATATGGAATTTAAGAGATTTGAGTCGTTATTTTATGCCAGCAACTCACTTTGGGTCCCGGCTGTGCTCAACCTAGCTGTTAGCCTATCAGTCGGAGGCTGTTCAGAAAGGTGTCCACAGGTATAACTTTTCCACAGAAAGTCTTAAAGAAGCTCTGAAATATCTGAGAATTTAGATTTTATTTTCTCATAAATTAGTTTTATGTTTAAATATTTACAAAAGTTGGTTTTCTTTCATGGAACAGTTTAAAACACAGATCTGTACTAAAAGTGTGAACATTTTGTTTTTTTCATCAAATAGTTTAAATAAAAATTCCTTATATTATTATTAAAACACCAGAAATCGGTTGCTATGGTTTCTGACTGATGACGCTGTGGTAATAAGTTGTTAAATGATGATGAAATAATGCGATCAGTGTGTAAGGCATCTTTATTTACGCTGGTACCACGTACACAACAATACTCTGCTGATGGATCGGGACCAAAGATCTACATTCAAACGCCATTCGTTCAACAGCTTCAGTTCAAATATAATCAAGAGAAAATGAAACAGTAACTGGTATTAAAGATCCGATTTTAAACCGTAGAAAACGTTTGCAGACAGCGCCACCTTCTGTCCAGTTCCACATAATCAAACCAGCGCGTGGACCATCAGACCCATCCAGGGCGTGCGTTCAGGCGTCAGAATCATTTCCCAAAAATCAGCTGGTTTCCATGGTGATGAGCCACGGCCTCGGCAGGATGGAGCGCTGCTTCTGCATCCCTCAGACCGGAGCCTCCGGGGTTTGGTGGGGCTGAAGGCTTCAGCCTTCTCTGATTTTAGCAGCGAGTGCAGAGTTCTCCTGTCGGATCGCCTTGTAGTCGTCCAGAATCCGCTCCAGGTTCGACACGCTCTTGTTGCTGTTTTCCGTCTCGATCTGTGGACGATGAACGAACGTCGGTTTAAATAAATACTCACACAAAGTCCGACAGCGGTTAATCCAGACAGGAAGTCCTACCTGCTCCTCCAGATCTCGGATCTCTCTCAGGATTGTTCCCGTGTCCTCGATGGTTTGGATCAGCTGGTTACAGTTCTGCAGACGCAGCACAACGTTGTGAGGAATCTAATGTTAAGATTAAATTATGGCAGAAACGATAACAGCAACAGCAGCTCTGGGTTTTCTACCATCTAAACATTTATTTTATTTATTCCTGGGAGTTTTCATCATTTTTCTCACGTTTCATTTCTAAGTTCAACAGGAAGTTCAGCAACAACGGCTTATTATGGTCTGCAGGACAAAACGCTCCCAGCATCAAGTCTGCTGTGCTTTTATGAGCTGAGAGGAGATTCTGTTATTTCAACAACCTTCAAAAGTTCTTTTGCTCCAGGCTTTTATTGTGAAAGGGTTTTTAAGGAAGTCATGTCTCGGTTTGGTCATAACAGCAGCAGCAGCCCATCAGTAAGAGTGATTAAAACGCTTCGTTCAGAAACATTAGCTAACTCTGCGTTAGCCGTAAACGGATGCGGACGATCCGTTAGATCCGAGTTTTCCTCCACAAATAAACGTTTTCCGTAAGTTCTGCAGTTGGAGACCGGAACAAAACGCCTCCTCAAACGCAGACGGATCGAATCGGTGGCTTCTGAACAGCTTGGTCACACGATACGATTTTAACATTTAACTGACTTCACAGCATTAACGTTAGTGGGTTGCCATAGCAACCAGTAAAACCAGTAACCGTTTCACTGCTGCAAAGAAACCCAGTGGAGTACCTCATGCAAGGCAGCCAGGTACTTGTAGGATTTACGGACGGATTCGTCTTTCTTGGCGTCCTGCAAGAAAACAAACAAAAAAAAGATTAACTGACAGAAAGAGAGAAGCTAAAGACGATCATTCACCAAGGATGCACCGACGGATCAGTCCCATAATTAACCTGGGCTGGGGTTATTTCTCCTGTTTCAGGAGGAGGAGGGATGGTTATCGGCCACCACGGCGATGTTAATATCGGCTCAGATTTCCACATCAGTGCATCTCAATAACTCAGCGTGAAGAAATGACCGGAGGTTTCTCTCCCTTAACGACAAACGGGAAACAACACGGTACCTTAAACACCAGCTCATCGGTCACGGCGAAGGTCCGGTCCAGTTTCCCCGTCAGGCTGTTGATCTCCTTCTGGAGTTCCTTGGTGTCCGACAAAATCTGCAAGAAAAGCCCTAAAGTCAGCGTCCATCTGCCGTCAGGATCCGGTCAGCTTCTACTGATCACACCTTAGTGATTTCCTCCTTCTGCTTCTTGATGTTGCTGACGATCTCCAGGATCCTCTGCGTGTACGCAGACCGAGACACGTCCTTGGGAAGACTTTCCAACTCCGTGACCTACGCAGGACAAACGGGACGGAGTTAGCGGTGGAGCGCGGCTAATCTGGGACAGAAGACCTTCATCACTGGTGTGGGTTAGGGTCAGGGGTCAAAAAACGTCCGAATGTTTCTGCTGCAATAATCACATCAGGACAGTAACTCAGACTAGCCGTTAGCTCATCAGTCCTGATGGACGTAAACTCTATTTCTCTGAACCGAGGCTGTTCAGGACGCCCTCCACAGCAGCTGAGATCGGTGGTTATTACTTTAAAAACGTTCAGTCACCAGCTGTTTGTACGTTTCCTCCTTCTTCTTCGCCTCCTCTGTTGAGACGCGGATTCTTCCGTGCAGAGACTTGATCTCAGAAAGTTTCCTCGACGACTCCAGCTGTGAAAACAAGAGACGCGTTAGCGAGATCCGACCTGAACCCAATCAGGCCAACGTCATCGGGTTTTACTGACATCTTTGTTGCTGCAGATTTCTTTTAGTCTGCGATGCTCGTCGATGAGAGGAGCTCGATGTTTCTCCCACTGGGACGCCAGGTTCACCACCCGCTGGGCGCTGGCCTCCACCTGGGTCTGCAGGAGGAACAGGAAGTGACCCGGAGAGTCTGGCGTAGGCTGGAGGAGTGATGGACGCCCATCCTACCTGGAGCTTCAGCAGGTTGTCGTCTGCGTCCGGCAGCAGGTCGATCGTTTTCCTCTTCACCTGAATCTTCTCCTCCTTATCGACATTTCCCAGCTCCCTTTGCTTCAGCTCATCCAGCACCTGCAGGAACAACACTCAGGTTATCTCAGCGTTTCACCTCCATCCTGTAGGAGACCAAGCAGGAACGAGGTGCTGGTGGGACGCTGAACTCGGGGAGAACAGGAAGTGTCTTACCTGCGCGTTAGTGACACCTGCGTGTTTCATTTCTGCTGCTAGCTGGTCGACGTCGTTGCAGAGCTGCTGGAACTGCTGCTGCAGGGCAGCGATCTCCTCCTGCTGCTGGAGCTGAGCGTCGCCCTCCGTCTGACGCCCAGCGAGGACGGGGCTCGTCGCCGTGGTTTCCTGGAGAACAAACACAAGTTAGCCTCCAGCGCCTCCTGCAGAGGAATCCGTTTCTAACCGCTTCCTGACCGGAGTGAAGCTGAACTTCTGAGTGTGGGTGAAGTGAGAGCCCTTGCTCAGGCCGCTGGCGGAGCCTCTGAAGGTCTGCAGCAGCTCCGACAGCTCCGAGGTGGAGCGGGAAACGCCAAAGGCACTTTCAGGAGACGGCGCGGCGGTGGAGCGCAGCTGCTCTTCGATGCGTTTACGCAGTCGCGCCAACTTCCTGGAGCGATAATCCTGTCGCACAACAGGTCATAAAAACACCGTCATCATCAGCCAATCACGTCACACATCAAGCATCATCACACCAACGTTAACGTCCGACACGGACTTACACCGCTACGGGATAAAAGCTGCTTCTAGGATTCAGAACAGAAGCTCACAGGAAAAGTTCTGCCTAAAATTCCTGTCCTTAAGTTCTGTTTTCCTCCCAGCAGCCAGACGTTCCCGTAACCGGGAGAAGAATCAAAAACCTTCAGAAAGCCTGAAGACCTGCTGATCCAGAACCACTGCAGGAGTCAGGCTGCTGGGAAGGAAAATCCAGATCCGGAGTTCGGATCGGTACGGTATGAGTTGGTTTGCCTGTGGCGTGAGGCGGGACAGGAGTCCCTGACTCTTCCACTCGTTGTCCCATTCCTGGGCGGCGCTCAGCTCCGTCGTGTGTTGCTCCAAAATGGACGCCACCAGAGAGGCCGGACTGGAAATCTGGGCGGTGACGGGAGGAAGGACGTCTCGGCGGTAGTCCGTCACCTCTGAAAGCACAGATACCACTGGTTTGACTGGAGGGACTCCATGTGTAACGACAAGTGATGCAACAGTTAATTATTTTATTTATTAGTTTAAATTTGCACGTTGGGCCAAATGAAAAAGTTCTGAGGAGGTTTCCCATCCTGGCTAATCTCTAATCCAGCCTGAATTATTACTTTTTTACGTCATAATTTTATTTGATGTCAGAAATAAGAAAAAATAAGTATTTTCTAATTATTAATGAATCAGAACCAGCAGGTCTGAGCTGATGGGAAATCAGCTCCTAAAACCAGAATCAGTGCGTTTGTCTAAAGTGTTTTAATTAAAAACTGATCAGAAGCAGCAAAAATTCCCTCTAAATCAAACATCTGACAAGGCGTCTGACGCCACGGTGAAGGAGCGGGTTTGGCTTGGGCTTCTAGGTGTTCAGAAAGCAGAACCGGTCCGTGAGCCGAGCCGCTGCAGCAGGTGACGCACCTTTGAGATGCTTCCTGTCGGAGCCTTTAGTGCTGTGCGGAACGCTGAGCGGCTGGACGTGGAAGCTGTGCAACGCTCCCTGATTCTGAAGAGAACAGAACACTCAGTCAGCGGGGTCAGCCCACAGGCGTGCTCCAGGCGTTAGACCGGACCGCTCACCTGTGCTTCACAGTGTAGAGGCAGTCTGCAGTTAGGAGGGACCCAGGAAACGGCCAGCTGGGTTCGGATGGCAGCAGCGATGGATCTCTGGAGGACGGCAGATTTCCCTTCAGGGAGAAAAAAGTTTTAATGAGTCCAAAAAATAAACAAACATGAAATATTAGTGAGTTTCTAATAACTCCGCCCATGTTGGTGGTTTTTCTGAGTCTGGCTCTTAGTGTTAGGGCAACCCTTATTTTCATCCATTCATCCATGCTCGAGCCTTGGAGAAGTCCACACCGTCCTCTCCAGCTCCTCCTGAGGGATCCCAAAGCATTCCCAGACCAGAGAGAATAAATAATTCCTCCAGTGAGTTCTGGGTCTCCTTCCAGAGGGAGGCGACCAGGAGGCATCCTGATCAGGCCCCTGAAGCACCTCAGCTGACTCCTTTTGATGAGGAGGAGCAGCTCCACTCTGAGCTCCTCCCAGCTGGAGGGATCAAACCTTTAAACTAACATATTCTTAATAAAAGGATTTTTCTGAGGGTTTTAAGTAAAAAGCTGTAAATTTAGGGAAAATGTCTCATTTCTGACTGATTCCATGTTTATAAATCAGGTCATGGGTTTAGGTTCTGGAGCAGCTCTGATGTGTTCTGACTCAGATCTGTAGATAATATCAAGTCTGTTCTTCAAAAACCAGAACTTGAACATAAATGATCCTAAATATAAAACCCAGGAGGATGTTCCTAACCAGGTGATGCCGTGTGGACGTTTGTACCTGTCGGCTGATCCGAAGCCTCGGCGCTCTCTCTGGGAAGCTTCTCCACCAGGAACATGAGCAGCGAGCGGATCTCGGACTCGTGGCTGTACAGGAAGGTCTGGTAGCCGATCTCTCCTTTAAAGCCAACATCCTGGAAACCAACAGGTGGGATTAACAGAACGAGCTCAGGTGAGCTTCTGGTGAAGACCAGCAGAGCCCGTTAAAGTGCTCCTCCTCTCCAAGTGGTCAAAAACTCTGGAGTTAGGAGAAACTATGGGATTTAAAACATCTGCTGGTGCTCATAAGTGGTGTTAATATCAACATTTCCTTGTTTTTTCCTCTGACAGCTCGGATCAGGACATTTATCACAGGCATCAGCTGTGCTGCTGCTGCTGGGATGAAAACGGTCGAGCTTCACATGGATGAATGTTACAGCAGTGATCGGACACTGGACCATTGCCCTCTGAGACACCCGCCTCCTGTTTAGGGTTTTATTTGCGATCCTCTCACCTGACAGGCCTGTGCCAGGCTCATGCCCACCCGGAAGCGGGCCGACATGCCGGGAGGCAGCGAGGTGGGCAGGGCGCCCCCCAGGCCCGGATCGATCACCCGGATACATCTGACCACCGCCTCCACGATCAGCTCACTGCTGAACTGTTTCACGCTGTCGATCTCTTCACTCGCCTGCCTGTGAGACATCAAACATTATCCTCCACGCAGCCGCCGATAATCTCGTGTTTATGCTTGTAAAACTGAACTTTAAGCTAATCTAATGTAAACACTTACGTGCCGACTTGTCTGAGCGCGTGAATCAGAATCTTGTCAACTTCCTCCATCGCTAAAGTTTCTCTAAGATCTTCTAGCAAACCGACGGGATTAAAGCATCGAGTCCGGTGACGGAAAAAACGCTTTTTAACATGAGTTTGCAGATTTTGTGTCAGTTAGACACAGACGGAGCTCCCATCTTCTGTTAGCAACAAACTAGCTTCCAATTATCAACGCTGCTACTTCTACGGCTAACCCCGCTTTCATTAGAAGCCTTTTTATACCAGTAATAATCAAATGTAGTCACAAAATGTTGTTCAATATCTAATTAATTAAATCCGACCTCCAGTAGCGCCGAAAATCCTTTTATTTCTGGCATTCTTCTGTTTGGGGTGGAAGTAATCAGCGAATAGAGCGCAAGTGTTTCTGGGAAATGAAGTTTTCTGTGAATTTGTGGGTGGCTTGAAAATAGGAAGAGGGTCAGCAGCTCAAACTACATCTCCCGTCATGCACCAAAAAAGACAGTCTTATGACCAAGTGTTGCATTCGGTAAAAACTGGGAAATCAGAAAGACAATCAAGAAAGGCCGTATAATATACTGTAGATGGTTTAACTAACTAACTAACCTGCACCAGAGAAGGTTTGTTGATCTGTTTTATTTAGCAGGAAAGGAAATTATAAAACTTGATTGACCATGGGAATGTTTATGATATGTTTTCCCCTCAAATACCCGACAAATCAGAACAGTCCCCAATTAGTGTGTTAAATGTATACGTTATAATACTATAGAGACTGTATCGGTTATGATTGTTCGGGATGAACAGAAAGAACTAAAAACTCTTCTCTGAGTTTGGCGGCTTGTTGTGAAGCTGAGATTTCCCATTTATCCTGAATGTGTTCGGAAGTGAAGGTTTGGGGCTTTGACCAGCAGGTGGCGGTGTTTCTACTAAAACCTTCCTGTAAAAAATGAAAACAGAAGAAGATCCCGGACCAGAGGAGCTCTGTCGGCGTTAGCTCCATCATGTCACGGTGACCATGTCGGTGTGAAAGGAAACTATTTTCCTAGAAACGTTTCTGTTTCCAAACGGAGTCGTTAGGATGGCAGGCGAGGAGGAGCGGGGGGTGGTTCGTGTCAAAGTCAAGGTAGGATGTTTACCGTGCGCCGCTGGCGGCTAACGACGCCGTTATCCCGGTTCGGTTCTGTGTTTACTGCTGCCCGACACAACCGGATAAAAGAATCAACTCAGACAGAAACATGTTTATCTGCTTATGTGAGAAGAAGGAGTGAATCTGTGGGAAATCCAGGCCGTGTGCGTGTCGTTTGTTTGCCAGCAGCTTTTTGTTGTTGTTGTTTGTTTGTTGTGGCTGAAACCTGCGGCGGTAACCTCAGCAGGAGCTGATCGATCACCTCCGAGTCTCGACTCGTTCTGATCGATTCCAACAGCAGCTCCGGGCAGGTATTTCTGTAGTTTCCTGTGGTTTTTGTCCAACTCGGAGCAGTTGACCGAAGCTGCGGGCTGACGTCACCTCGCTGCTCCGTGTGCACGCGACAGCTCGTGCTGACGTCAAATGTTACCTGGAGAAGAAGAAGAGGCAAAAACGTCTTCGTGTTTAAAAATATCAGGCTGAAACAAAATCTGAGGAGGGATTTTTATGCTTTTTGTTTCAAACGTCTGTTCGTCTCCATCATCATGACGTCATTGCTTCAGTAATCTGCCAGAAAGTTCAAAAACCTTTATTTATTTATTATATATGAATCTATTATTTATTTGCTGTGGTTGACGCCTCTTAGCGTTGACCTTTGACCCATTAGGCTCCTGAAACCTGAAACACATCAGGGTTGAGCTCTAATGAAGCTCTGCTGATTAATTGTTCTGCTTGTTTGAGTTGATTTAGCTCCTCTCATTTATATAATATAGAAAATACAAGATGAAAAGTGTTTTTGTTTGCATTAATAAAAGCTTCCAGTTACAAATAAAATATCTGTTTTTTATTTATAATCCCAGATTGGTGCACGATGGATGGATTATAGTAAATGTCTGAATCCTCATCAGACCCGGTTCTGGTCTCATCCAGGTATTTCACTGGTCTGATTCCTTACAGAAATGTGACGCCGCTCTTCCTGTCGAGTTTCGCTCCTTTGCTGTGGATCCTCAGATCACATCTCTGGAGGTTCTGCAGCACATCCTGATCAGAGCCTTCGACCTGAACGGGTAGGAGGCCTCAGCAGCACCAAACGCTTCCATCCCTACGAGCTACTGAGAGCTTGTGGATAAACCTTCTGTTTCTTTGCTGAATCAAACCAGGAAGCGGAACTTCAGCATCAGTTATTTGTCCCGGGATCGGAGCGGAGCGGAGACGTACCTGTCTCTGCTGTCGGACTGGGATTTGGATGTGGCGTTCATGAGCGCAGCGAAACCGTTTCTGCAGCTGAAGATGGACGTGAAACCTTCAGAGGACAGTAAGGACCCGGGGTCATCCAGAAACACGCTACATGAGAGGAGGGAATAGAAGTTCATCCTTGTCTTTCTACCTGCAGGTCCAGTTATGGAGGACTGGGACATCATTAGTCCCAAAGACGTGATCGGCTCTGAGCTGCTGCTCGCTGAGAGGACCAGGACTTTAGCTTCTGCAGCGCTCCCCTTCACCCAGTCCTTACTGTCCCAGGTCAGCAGGTCACCTGTAGCCTATGTGTGGGTGAGGGAGGGAGTGAGGGAGGGAGGGAGGGGGGGGGGGGGGGATGGGGGGAAAAAAGCTAAAAATCAAAATATTTTTTTAACTTTATTTTAAGTCAATTTTTTGACAGCTCTCATCCAAAACCAGTTTCTGGTTCTGTGATGTCAAACGAGTCCTTACCTGTTTACAGGTGGGCCGGACCCTGTCTCGAGTCCAGCAGGCCTTCACCTGGTCCTACGGGGAGGAGATCAGACCTTTCAAGCCTCCACTGAGTGACTCAGAGTTCCACAGCTACCTGAACGGACAGGGCCAGCTGACCCGGCCCGAAGAACTCCGGCTGAGGATCTACCATGGTGGCGTGGAGCCGTCGCTACGAAAGGTCTGTACCTGCTGTTTCACTAACCTTCAGCTCTACGAGCTCCTGAAGGAGGTCTAAGCTAGAAGAGCCAGATGCAGAGGGCAGGACTTCTCCTTCACTCATAGTTCTGGAGGTGTCCTCGTCTCCTGGTTGGCTTGGTCCGCTAGAGACAGAAACACCCAACAGCTCCTCCTTTTTCAGGGCTTCAGTAAGAACTGTTGGACGGCTGAGTCTGAGCAGAAGTCAAATAAATAAACCAGAAAAACGTTGAAATGACAGAAATTCTGTCCTTAAACCAGAACGCTTGTCTCCGTTAGGTGGTGTGGCGCTACCTCCTGAACGTCTATCCCGACGGGCTGAGTGGACAGGAGAGGATGGACTACATGAAGAGGAAGACGAGGGAGTACGAGCAGCTGAGGAGGGAGTGGACGGCCCGGGTCAGCCACGAGGACCTGGAGTTTATCCGTGGAAATGTCCTGAAGGACGTCCTGAGGACGGACCGAGCTCATCCGTACTACGCGGGCTCAGAGGACAGCCCACACCTGACCGCCCTCACGGACCTGCTCACCACGTTCGCCATCACACATCCTCAGGTGAGTCCAGGTGTCCAGCCAGTCTCCGCCTCTGGAGACGGTTCCTTCTAGGTCACGTGATCTCGTCCCTAAAGAGACGCTACATCAAATACGTCAGACGCCAAAAATCAGGGTCCAGTTGGCTGCATTCTGCTGCTTCGCCACTAGATGTCACTAAATCACATTCATGGATTCTTCATAAAAGATCCGATCCGTCTGGAGTCCTCACAACATCCTGCAGGTTTCCTAAAGTCCGACGCAGCAGACAGACGAGGAATCTTTGTGTCATTTTTAGAACTTTTGGCTTCAGGTTTGATCTTAAACTAAAACGTTTCTGTGTCTAACGGATTTGTGGAATTCTGGGATGTTTTCCAGATCTCCTACTGCCAGGGCATGAGCGACATCGCCTCTCCTATACTAGCAGTCATGGACAACGAGGCTCACACCTTCATCTGCTTTTGCGGCATCATGAAACGCTTGGAGGGAAACTTCCGGCCGGACGGGCAGCTCATGTCTGTCAAGTTCCAGCACCTGAAGCTTCTCCTGCAGTACTCGGATCCGGAATTCTACGCCTACCTGGTGTCCCGAGGAGCCGACGACCTCTTCTTCTGCTACCGCTGGCTCCTTCTGGAGCTGAAGCGAGAGTTTGCGTTTGACGATGCTCTGAGGATGCTGGAGGTAACCTGGAGCTCCCTGCCCCCGGATCCTCCTGAAACGGAAGTGGAGCTCCTGGGGCCGCTGATGGAGGCCGATGGAACGGCGTTTGGAGAAGAGACGCTGGACAATGGCCGTAGAGATGATGAGGGACAAAAGGAGAAGCAGCGTCTGCGGCACATGCTGAGGCCTTCCAGAGAAGAGCCGGAGATGAGCAGAATCCTGGCTGAAGAGAAGGAGAAGCAAACTGGAGACTCTGGGAAGGAAAACGACGCTGCTGAATGTAGTAAAACTCCAGAAACCCCGGAGAAGTGGGATTCTCGGCGTCGCTGCTGCCAGAGACAAGCCAGCTTTGGAGAGTTTAAATACTACACGGCTCGGAACGAAGACGGCGTGGACATGGAGGACGCTAATCCACCTGCTGGTTCGGGGCCTTCGGAGCTGGTGAGGAACAACCCAAGGCGCCAGTCCACCGTGGACAGCGAGGACGACCCGGGAGAACAGACGCCGCTCATTAAAAACTGTCCAAACGGCCCCTCTCCAGCACCATCACGCTCTCTCTTCCCCGGAGGTCTACCAGTCTGGAAAAACGGACCATCTGTCTCTCCTGCATCTTCAGTTTCAAACTCCAGCTGGCCAGGAGTTTCTCCTGACTCTCCTCCCAAACCCACGTCTCCATCTCCAGCCAGCAGAAGTGAGGCCTTATCAAAAACTGTCCCTAAAGCGCGGACGTCTCCGGTCCAGGTGCTGAGCACCGCAGAGACCAGCTCTCCCACGTCTCCTCCTGTGAAAACCTCCCCCTCTCACGGTCCCAGCAGATCCCTGCTGTCCTCTCCCGTCCTGTCCTTCGGAGGCAGCAGGTTGTCTTCGCCGGGCCCCAGGTCCCCCGGCACCGCCGCCAACACGCCCGGTTCTCTGAAGGCGGAGACCACCAGCATCAAACCCTGCTCTCTGCCTCCTCCTCAGGAGTTCGGGAAGGGGAACCCCTTCATGCTGTTCCTGTGCTTGTCCATCCTGCTGGAGCACCGGGACCACATCATCAAGAACAACCTGGACTACAACGAGATCGCCATGCACTTCGACCGCCTGGTGCGCCGCCACAACCTCAGCAGGGTTCTGCAGCGGGCCAAGGCCCTGTTCGCTGACTACCTGCAGAGTGAAGTTTGGGACTCGGAGGAAGGAGACGAGGTGAGCTCGGACTCTCCAACCACAGCCGCTCCTCCGTCCCCGTCTCCGCCCCTCTCCACACGGCCCATTTACAGCCCTTTAGCTTCGCCCCCGTCTTCACCAAACTCCACCTACAACCTCACCACCACCGTTCCCTCGCCGCCAGCTCCCCTCTCCGTTTCTCCCAATTCCTGATTCCATCCTGCAGCTTTGGAATTCCACTGTGGTCGGATTCTCGGAGGTTTTTATTGCAGACCGCCTCCTGAAGTTGGACTGGGCTGATCCTGCCTAAGCCTGATGACGTGTATCCCTGTCTGTAACCATGATGTTCTTTGTTTCCTGTGGGCGTTGACCCTCTGCTGCAGATGCATGACGTTTAAGTTCTGACGACTGAAGCTCACTCAGCCCGTCCGGATTCTGAAGGACCACAGAATCTTCTCGGTGCATTTAGCCCTTTTCTGATCTTTGTTTACATCTTGGTTTCATGTGCGGTAGTCAGGACCAAGAGTCTGGTGTTAAATCTCTAGCAGGACGTTGACATAAAAACCCTTGTTGGTAACAGATAATCAAACCTCACGGCTGGTTTTGATGTAACTTCTCCAACGTGGTGTCGGCCTCGATGGACCGCCGGGGTCTCAGAACCCTCGCCGGGGGGGCGTAGCCGCTGGCACGCTGAACCTGTGTGTCCAAGCCTTAAAGGGAGATTCCACCCAGCCTGAAGTTTCTGCGTAAAAGTCATGACGGCTTCCTGAACGGCCTCGGTTCAGAGAAATAGAGTAATGAGCTAACGGCTAAAACCAAAGTCCAGCTTATTTATGAGCTACGCAGCTGCAGCAGGTTCATTTAGCACTTCCAGGTCATCCAGGGGTCACGCTTGGCAGGAAGTCCTGAAGGTTCCTGCTGAACTAACCTGGCATGTGTGAAGATTTATAAAACATCACGTGAGCCGCTGTAAAATCTAGAAGACTAGAAACGTTTTAGGAGGACAGCGACGCCGGTTGTTCCTGGCTGCACTGCTAGCCGTTAGCTCATCAGTCCTGAAGATGTTAGCTCTATTTCTCTGAGCTGAGGCCCTTCAGGAAGCCGTCAACAGCAGATAAAAATAATTTGTAGAAAAACGGCTGAAAGATCTTTTCTAAGTCTTTTAGAGGGAAGTCTGACCATATTTGGACCAGAGAGGTTTTCTGGGTCTGTATCGTGTTCTCCTGCCCCTAGAGGTGAGGAGTGGTACTACACCGTGATTTTGTGAGATTGTATTGGTGTCGATGTGCTTTTATATGATTTCTGTGCCTGATGGGTTAGTGATACACTAACTAGTTGGTCTTTTCATAAGAAAACTAGTTAGTGAGTCCCACCAGGATGTTTTGATCACTTTGTTCTTCTGCATCTTTTTCACCTCTTGAATGAGTTTTTTTATATTGACAAGCACAACTTCTTGGTCACAGAGCGACCTGGAGAACCAACCTGGATCACATGGATCCCGCCACCCAGGTCATTCAGGCGTTTAGGTCGAGTCGATGCGTAAACCACACCTGTTGTTACTAACGTCGGGTTTTGTCGGCCATTTTTCCTGTTTCTGCTTTAAGCTCAAGAGCCAAAATAATCAACGTGTCTTTTTTTCTGCCTTCCATCTTTACGAGCAGCCTGATGCTTTCTGTCTAAACGCTCTGGTGCTCCAGCTAACCCCAGGTTATTTAGGGGGGGGGGGGTGATTCTGGGTTTGTGCAATAAGGATGTAACTCTGCTTTATTCATTCTTGTAGTTGAGTTATTTTGTTGTTTACTTTGAATGTGACTTTGTTGTTGTTTACTACAATCAGCTGATCCAACATCAGTTGTGTTCGTTAATTATCGGTTTAGCACCGTCGGCTCAGCGGAGAAACACTACACGTTCTGAAACGACCCGAGCCTCTGGACAAACTGAACCCGACCGGGTTTTTCTGGAAAGCTTTTTTATTCGGCTTTTATTGGTTTAAACGTGCAAAAATGTCTGAAACCCCGTTGGTCAGCAGGAGGAACGGTTGTGTTGGATTTAGTCATTAAAAGTCTCAGAACTCCCGGTCCAGGTGTTGTTGGTGACACCACGGAGGTCAGACGTGAGCCTTCGAGCAGCCAAGTGCCTGATAAGTTTAAATCATCGTTCTGTTGGTTCTGTTCTGATTGGATCAACTCTAAGAAACCGGGTCAGAGCTGTCCAGGAGCGGATCGTTTTGGAGGTGAAATCTTTTCACTTAACTACCTTTTACTGACGATTCGACTCTTCTTTGATTTTATTGATTAAATCGGTTCCTCCCACCTGGATCATGTCTAAACCGGGTCGGGCTGCGCCGTTCTCTACCTCCTGTTAAACGTTTAAAATTAAAATCATCTTTAATAACTTTTACCAGTTAGTGATGCTGGAGCACCTCTGCAGGTCCTACTCTGGCTCTGTGTCTATTATGAATTCTAACAGAACACGTGGATGCTGTGGTTCCTTAATGTTTCTCTCTTTTATTTAAATTTTAAGGATCAAAACAGCTCAGTGGAAAAGCGCTTTTTATTTAAACCTCGAGTGGAAGTTTTACGTGGCTTTGTTTTGGGCAGACGCCCAGAATTCCAGTCGTGTTTGACACGTTTTGGGTTTTATTCTGCTAGACGACGGGTCGGGTGAGACCGGCTTTCACCTGCAGAAACGTCATCAGAGGATTTTAATTACAGGACTCTGAGTTTGTTCTACAGAATAATTTTAGCCTTAAACTCTGATCATCATCATCACTAATGTAAATGATGAAGGGTTTAAGTCAAGATGCAGCTTTTAAATGTTTGGAATCATTTATGGAGAAAAGGAACACACATCTGGCGTCTGATCACTCACCCTTCTGTGTTGTGAACACTCAGCCGTCTAGAAAACGTCTTCGCTCATTTTGGAGGATGCATTTCAGTATTTAGCAGCTTGATCTAAATGAACACATGAACTGGCTGGATTTGAAGCTGGAAACGTGCTTTTGTTCAAACATGATTTGTCTCATGAAATATAAATGTGCACAAAGAATAAACTTTTAAACAGCAATGTTACTGGTTGTATATGGAACACAAATAAACGATGCAAGTGAATAAAAACTGGTTTTGATTTTTTAATTGATGAAAAAAAAAGCTTCAAATTCATTATTATATATAGAATTATTTTTCCTGGTTTATTTTGTTTCAGAATAATTTAAGTTTTTGATTATTTGTTGTTTTTTTACTTTATTTTCTATCATTTTTATTCCTGTTAGTCTCAAAGTGTGATGACACCGATCGCCACCAGGAGGCGGTAGTGACCCGCCTTTTGACATCTAAATCTTCAGTGTATAAAAAAGTTCTGTTTCCGGTTCCGGACCAGCAGTATCCTTCTCTAGAAAGGAGAAATGTTGTCTCGGTTCTCGCGGGTTGGGCTCGCTTTGCCCCGAATACTCTCTGCTCCACCGGCCCGGTTCGTGTCCCAGTCCAAACCGAGCAGCGCCACCGGGTCAGCGGCGGTGACCGAGCTGCACCGCCGCGAGGAGAATTCGGACCACGGTGAGGTCAGCCCGTTCGTCAAGGTGAGCTCTTCTGCTGGACTCTGTGGGGCAACAGCGTGGAGGTGGTCCTCAGAAAGAGATTATTAATAACTTCACAAACGTAACCACCTGTTTACCGGGCAGGTAAGGTGCTTATCTAACCGATTACCGGGACTCACCGGGAGGTTTGTTTACACTCAGCGGATGGCTGGAGTTCTCAGCCGCTGATTCGCGTCATTTATTCTCGCAAAAGAAAATAATTCTCAGTGATCATCAGACACAGAAATCCCTAATCTGGGTTAAAATGAGACTTTGTTTTTATGATGACTAATGAGAATAAAACCTAATCTGTAGTTTAATTAATCCACAGCCTCATCTGGTCACAGGTTTATTCCAGAGCAGATTATAGTTGAATCACCCTGCAAGGTTCCTTAAGATTAGTTTTGTTGTTTCTTTAGACAATACATTAGTGGCAGTAACTTATTACATTTATAGTTATTATAGTAAAGTAACTTATTACAGTTATAGTTATTATAGTAACTTATTACAGTTATAGTTATTATAGTAAAGTAACTTGTTACAGTTATAGTTATTATAGTAAAGTAACTTGTTACAGTTATAGTTATTCTAGTAAAGTAACTTATTACAGTTATAGTTATTATAGTAAAGTAACTTATTACAGTTATAATAAAGTAACTTATTACAGTTATAGTTATTATAGTAAAGTAACTTATTACCGTTATAGTTATTATAGTAACTTATTACAGTTATTCTAGTAAAGTACCTTGTTACAGTTATAGTTATTCTAGTAAAGTACCTTGTTACAGTTATAGTTATTCTAGTAAAGTAACTTATTACAGTTATAGTTATTCTAGTAAAGTAACCTGTTATAGTTATAGTTATTATAGTAAAGTAACTTATTACATTTATAGTTATTATAGTAAAGTAACTTATTACAGTTATAGTTATTCTAGTAAAGTAACTTATTACAGTTATAGTTATTATAGTAAAGTAACTTATTACATTTATAGTTATTATAGTAAAGTAACTTATTACCGTTATAGTTATTATAGTAACTTATTACAGTTATTCTAGTAAAGTACCTTGTTACAGTTATAGTTATTCTAGTAAAGTAACTTATTACAGTTATAGTTATTATAGTAAAGTAACTTATTACATTTATAGTTATTATAGTAAAGTAACTTATTACAGTTATAGTAAAGTAACTTATTACAGTTATAGTTATTATAGTAAAGTAACTTATTAGTTATTCTAGTTAAGTAACTTGTTATAGTTATTATAGTAAAGTAACATAGTTATTAGTAAAGTAACTTATTACAGTTATAGTTATTATAGTAAAGTAACTTATTACAGTTATTCTAGTAAAGTAACTTTTTATAGTTATTAGTAAAGTAACTTATTACAGTTATTCTAGTAAAGTAACATAGTTATTAGTAAAGAAACTTATTAGTTATAGTTATTATAATAAAGTAACTTGTTACAGTTACAGTTATTCTAGTAAAGTAACATAGTTATTAGTAAAGAAACTTATTAGTTATAGTTATTATAATAAAGTAACTTGTTACAGTTACAGTTATTCTAGTAAAGTAACATAGTTATTAGTAAAGAAACTTATTAGTTATAGTTATTATAATAAAGTAACTTGTTACAGTTACAGTTATTCTAGTAAAGTAACATAGTTATTAGTAAAGAAACTTATTAGTTATAGTTATTATAATAAAGTAACTTGTTACAGTTACAGTTATTCTAGTAAAGTAACATAGTTATTAGTAAAGAAACTTATTAGTTATAGTTATTATAATAAAGTAACTTGTTACAGTTACAGTTATTCTAGTAAAGTAACATAGTTATTAGTAAAGAAACTTATTAGTTATAGTTATTATAATAAAGTAACTTGTTACAGTTACAGTTATTCTAGTAAAGTAACATAGTTATTAGTAAAGAAACTTATTAGTTATAGTTATTATAATAAAGTAACTTGTTACAGTTACAGTTATTCTAGTAAAGTAACATAGTTATTAGTAAAGAAACTTATTAGTTATAGTTATTATAATAAAGTAACTTGTTTAAATAAAAACAGTTTTTATTTTAGCCTTATTTATTCTGTCGTTATGTAGATGAACCAGACCAGAATAGTTCTGTTGCAGTCAGACACACGTTGCTCACCGTTGAGAACAAATGCATCTTTTCAGGTTTCTGATCTTTCAGGATTACTTTGGAAACATTATTTATCTTTGTGTCAAACTGATATCTTTGGTAGTTCAGCAGAACCCGTTCCTGTTAGCTAGTGATAACAGATCTACATGATATTATTGTACATCGGTATCGGCCCTCTGGACCAGAATCGGTGCATCTCTACTCAGATGTTGTTTGTGAGCCGACTTCACTAAAACCTGGAATTGCTTTGTGTTTTTGTCAGAATCCAGATTACCATGGCTTCTCCGAGGACCCGGTGGAGGATGAGTGGAACATGAAGGTCGGCTTCTTCTTTGGCGTCTCGGTGGCTCTCGTCATCGGAGGAACGTTCATCCACTATTTACCAGAAGCCGGGTGAGTCCTCCTCTGTGACATGAAAACGTTCCGGCTGAAAAGGGAACAGGAAAATTCAAGAGCTGGATTCCGGAGACATCTGATGCTTTTCTAATTATTCCTTATTTCTTTATTTGTTGCAGAAATGTCTAAGTGTCTGTTAAACTCGTAGGCCTGCAGCTCGTCTAACCCTAACCTGTACCTGTATGGGGACACCTGCAGAAACCTGAAACTGGTCCGACTTCAGCAGTCGTCCTTTAACTAGATGTTTCTGAGCTCTTCATCAGCTGAGATGTTCTAGGTTCTTCTTGAGGAAACAGACGTAAAAAACCTTTTGATTCCTTCAGGAGGAGTTTAGTTTCATCTCAGAGCAGATTCCGTTCATAAAGACACTTTTCCAGGTAAAGGTGTGATTTGTGAGCGGAGCTGAAGGGCGGATTCAGCTGGTCTGATTCTAACGACAGGAAACGGTTTTAGTCACCAACATCAGTCGGGTTGTTGTTGTTTATTAGTTAGGTTTTACTTTTATGTTGGATTTTCTTTCTTGCTGCATCACAGAGCAGATCCAGCAGGCTGTCAGACGATAAACGAATCACACGTTTACCTGAGGCTGGTTTGACCTCATTTTAAAATCCTTCCAGCCTTTTCTGTGACGCAGACACATTTTTATCACGTCCTTTCTTCTTCTGTGGTTTCCAGCATGCGTCCCTGGGCCAGAATGGAAGCCGAGCGGCTGATCGTGCTCCGAGAGAAGGAAGGCGTTCCGCTCATCGGGGAAAACTACTACGACACAAACAAAATCATCCTGCCGTCCTCCGGCGAGGACTGACCCGCTCTGGTCTCGTTGCTGTAAATCTCTGGTAGAATAAATAATCTTATTGTGTAAATATTTTATGGATCTTTGTGTTTTTTTATTCGTGGTTTAAAATCAGTCGGAATCCTGATTTTTATTACAAGCAGAAAAAAACAGGATGAATGTAAAAACCTCCACCTCAGGAGGACATGATGCGTGGGGTTTGTTTTTGGCACCGGGCCTCCTCCGCCGCTGCGACGAACATGAAGAAACCAAAACCCGTCCCACAGGTCCTGAACGGATTCAGCTCATTCCCAACCTGATTGTCTCTCTCAGCGCTGCAGGAATGGCGCCGCTGCTCCTGCTGCATCTGGATGGCGACAAAAGAATGAAGACGTCATCTGAGGAGCCGGAGGAGGAAGAACGTCCCAGCAGCTGATGATGATGATGACGTCAGTCCTCGATGGAGGGCGCTGAGGTCAGGGGCATGCGGCGGAAAAAGAAGCTGGATCCTCGGAAGAGCTGACCCTGCAGGAAGTTTGGGAGAAACAGACGCCTGAAACCAACGTCGCTGGAGCTCCGAGATTATCGGTACAGATTAGAACATCTGAGCACCTTCTGACTGAGATGATTCCAGCAGCGAAGCCAGGATTTAAAGACGGGAGATCGAGGAGGAAGACCCGCAGCCAGGCTGAAAACAACACAACCAACCAGAATCCGATTAAGACGCCTGTCAGAGGAAAGTTACTTCCAAAATAAAGTTCCTAAACAAACGGCTCTGGTGGGGTAAAACTCAGATTAAATCCCAGGAATTACGGTCGTATTTATATGTGAAAGAACTTGGATTTTCTCTGATGTAGGAAAGACGGAACTCTGGATTCTTTAAGGATTACAGGGAAAGGTCTGTTTATAATCCTCTAATATTGCAGAGAAACATTAAAAACGAGTTTAATCCGGTCCTTTTTTATTCTTTTTCCTGCAAACTTTCCAGAAACTAGTTTTATTCTCCATCATTTGTGGTTTAGTAATGAAAAATGAAACTTTCCAACATTTAACACAAAAACATTCATTCTGAGATTCTGATTTATTTATAGACAACTAAACCATAAACCAGCCCCGTGAACTCACCCACAGTCGTTGACGGCCATGACGTCGGCGACCAGCGTGAACGGATACGTGAGGACGCTCACGGCGATCTGCAGAAACACTCGGCGTTAGCGACAGCTGAGGAAGCGTCAGAGTCTAGTCTTACCGGGGAACTTACGCCCATCACGAACTTGGTGTAGCTCCTCACCGCCGACGCCTGACTGAACTGGAACGAGAACCGTTTTCAATCAGACACAAGTCTCCATAAACGGGTTCTCACGCTGGAGTCTCGTCTGTCTCTAACTTTTGGAGCGTTTTCTGTATTAATCTGGTTTTCCAGTAAAAGCGCGCCAGACTCACGCCTTCGTCGACGGCGTAGGTGTTGATGAAGTGAGCCAGGAGGTTGCAGCACCACAGGAAGAGGACTTCTCCCAGAACGTGTGGGATGAATCCTCTGAAAACAAACGTGCAGGTCAGAGCGGAGCGGGTCGGAGACACGACGTGATTCCGATGGAGTCCGACTTACGCGTAAAATCCAGTCACTCCTTCCTCCTTAAAGATCTTGACGATGCAGCCGAACACGCCGCTGAAAACAGAAAAAACATCATCTACAAGAAAGGAATCAGAATAAAACCAGAAGGAATGATGGAGGGTCGCTGCTGTCGTCATGGCAACGTAACCCAACCAGCCAAAATAAACCTCAGCTCGTCGTTCCAAGTGTCGACTCCAGTTTGGTTCCCATCTTGATGCTTTTTGTTTGAATATAACTTTTTATTTTGCTGTAATTAATTATCTGATGCTAAGGCTAGGGGGCGCTGCTGCCTCACGACGACATGTCACAGGTTCATGGAAGTAACTACAGAATTCCCTAAAATAACTACAGAATTTAATAGAACTACAGAATTCCATGGAAGTAACTACAGAATTCCATGGAAGTAACTACAGAATTCCCTAAAATAACTACAGAATTCCACAGAAGTAACTACAGAATTCCATGGAAGTAACTACAGAATTCCACAGAAGTAACTACAGAATTCCATGGAACTACAGAATTCCACAGAAGTAACTACAGAATTCCCTAAAATAACAACAGAATTTAATAGAACTACAGAATTCCATGGAAGTAACTACAGAATTCCACAGAAGTAACTACAGAATTCCATGGAAGTAACTACAGAATTCCACGGAAGTAACTACAGAATTCCACAGAAGTAACTACAGAATTCCATGGAAGTAACTACAGAATTCCACAGAAGTAACTACAGAATTCCATGGAAGTAACTACAAAATTCCACAGAAGTAACTACAGAACTCCATGGAAGTAACTACAAAATTCCACAGAAGTAACTACAGAATTCCATGGAAGTAACTACAAAATTCCACAGAAGTAACTACAGAATTCCATGGAAGTAACTACAAAATTCCCTAAAATAACTACAGAATTTAATAGAACTACAGAATTCCATGGAAGTAACTACAGAATTCCACAGAAGTAACTACAGAATTCCATGGAAGTAACTACATAATTCCACGGAAGTAACTACAGAATTCCATGGAAGTAACTACAGAATTCCATGGAAGTAACTACAGAATTCCACAGAAGTAACTACAGAATTCCATGGAAGTAACTACAGAATTCCACAGAAGTAACTACAGAATTCCATGGAAGTAACTACAAAATTCCATGCCATGTACAACAATAAAAATGTTTCCAAATAACATCATTTTAAACTTTTGTGAAATTTGGGAGACTGTTTTTTTTTTTCAGATGACAGAAACACACTTTGGGCTTAACTCAGCCTAGCCGTTAGCTCATCAGTCCTGAAGGACATAACCCTAGTTCTCTGAACAGAGGCTGTTCTGACCGGCTCAGACAGGAATTATTAGTAACCTTACATTTTCCTGAGAGTCCTCCCTTCATTTGTAACTTCTTACCCATATCTGGTCTCCCTGCCAACGAACTGGGCCATGCAGCGCACCGACATGACTGAAACAAACCAGACGCGTCACTCAGAGATTAAACACGTCTGGATTCTGCTTCACAGCAGAAAAAATCCCCAAACTGATCAGTGCTGATGTCTTCGCTGGAACATGAGGACGTACCGTGGAACGGATGGGTGGCGAGTCGGGACAGGCACTGGATGATCATCTCATGTGAGGTCTGATGAAACAGATTAGAGACAATCCCAGATTTAATCCAGATTAGTCAAACATTAATGCATTAATCCAACGAGACGTTCAATAAGAAAGGGTTTTCCTGTGCCGCCGCTGACCTCTCACCTCACTGAAGACTCTCCGGAGGGAATTCTGCTGATCAGTTTTCTTGGATCGAAACTCCACCTGGAGACAAAAATCACAGATTAAAAATTAAAACATGTTTTTATCTCAGGGCATTTTCCAAAGGTCATTCAAATAAATCGAACAAAACGTGTTTCCATAAAGAAATAAACAGCTGGACTAAACCGGATAAAACCTTCAGGGAGTCTGAAGATCTGTTGTTCAGGATCAGGAACGTCGGTGTCCCACTCAGAGCAAACAGGAAAACATCCCAATGTGAATTCACTTTTCCATGATGTTTAAAATCATTCCAGTTCAAAACAAACAACATTCATCCATTTCTCCAGCTCCTCCTGAAAAATCCTTAGATGTTTCTGGACCAGAGTGGATTTATAATTCCTCCTCCAGGCCTCCGCTCCAGAAGGAGGCGTCCTACTCTGATGTGTGACTCCTTTGCTGAAGAGGAGCAGCAGCTCTACTCCGATCTCCCCCTGGATGATGGAGCGCCTCTCTGATCCCAAAGGCTGAGCCCATCCACCCTGCTGGGAGAGATCCCTTCAGCTGTGTGGATCCAGGATCTGCTTCTTTCCATCCTCATCCAGATCTCATGACCAGGTGAAGGTCTGGATGAACCGGTAAATCCAGAACTTTGCCTTTTGGTTCAGCTCCTTCTTCACCACGACAGACCAGACCAACGCCGCCACATCCCGCCTCCATCCCACCATCACTCAGGAACACAACCTCACACACGGAGGAGCACGGGCTCCTGGGTATTCCGAGCTCGGAGTTAACGTTCCGCATCATCTCAGCAGGTCTGAATCTTTCCTTACCTGCTTGACTTTTCCCCGGACCACGGTGGAGATGATGCTGGAAACGATACGCGGTGAAAGGCCGCGGAAGAGTCCCGTCCTCCCGTCCACCCTCACAATATGATGCGCTAAAAAGAACAGATCCACTTCCTGTCAGCTGACTTTTTCATGAAACGATCATAACGAAAACACAAACAACCACCGCTGCTTAAAAACTCCTTCGGTCAGCGTTTGATGACCCAAAGTGGGCCCAGACCGCCACTTTAGGACCACTGGGAGTAAATAACAGCATCAGGCGCCGGTGTTTGATGTGACCAAACCGATTTACTCACCGTAGGTGAAGAAACCCGGCAGGTAAAGGACTCGTCGTCCAAACATGGTCGTTCCCACGGTCGGAGGAAGAGGCTCATGTCCCACCTGGAGACAACAGGGAATGGCCTTCATTTTCCAAAACAACTCTTTCTGTTCTAAAAACTAAAATATTCTTAGATAACTTTGTGTTCATGTATTTAGCAGGTTTCACAGATGACTAAATACATTAGGATCCTCATTAACTCTGTAAGCAAATTATATTTAAAACGATTCTGGTCCTGTCTCTGTGGAACTTTAGATCCAGTCACAAAAAACAAACATGCTGCTGAGGTCTGAGCTTTGTACTCATCTGAGGCCAAAAAAAAAAGCAGAATTCACAGACTAGCCGTTAGCCCATCAGTCCTGAAGGATGTGAAGAAGCTACACAGCTCAAATGTGAGTTATTAATAATTTAATGTGATGCAGCTGAGTAAATCTGTGATGGATGTTTAATGAACACCGGAAGTAGACCAGCCTGCTGCTTTAATCCGCTAGTTTAGCTAACCTGGATTAGCAGTTTGACGTAGAGCAGCGGGTGTGTGGCGGCTGTGACCCCGGCCCCCAGCAGCAGCACCGCGGCGTCCACCTCCACCGTGGTCGGTGTAGCATCCTGCTCCACGTCGGCTCTCTCCCCGGGCTGGACCTCGGGAGGATCCATGTTCGGTTAGAAGAAACAAGCCGGTCTATTCCCGGTGAGCGTCACGCTGGACTGCTGTGAACATAACTTCCGCTTTGAGCCCTTTGCGTTTCCGCCTCGCAGGTAAACCCGCGTCCAGGTGACTGGACCCTTCAGACGGGTTTATGTGGCAGGACAGAAGCAGAAAAGTGCGTTTCTAGCTTCAACATGTAGCTAAAAATAGAAGCTGCTAGCGGAACCAAAACAGAGGGGCGGGGCTTAGTGACGTAGAGACGCGTAGGGGGCCAGATGTGAAACAGCAGGAGAGCCGCGACAAGAGCAGAAAGTTCTGGTTTATAGTCTTTGGGACGAACTGACATGAAGCAGAAATAATAAAAATCTGTTATTTATCAGATATTTAAAAAATAAAATTATTTATAATCTATTTACAATAAAAGTCCAGATAAAGGCAGCTGGACTCCCGGTGTGGAATATTAGTAGTAGTAAAAAATTATAGTAATGGAATATTATTAATACACATTTTTATTAGTTTTCCCATTCCATTAGTATTATTGTTCATTTTTGACACTCATTTATTGTTAAACTGAACACCATTATATAATAGAATTAATAATAATAATAATAATAATAATAATTGAAAATTAAACTACAGGAAAAAACAACAACAGTTTGTTTTTTGACAGACATGATTATACCACTTATGTCTAAAAACGTTTTATTTCCTTTTGCATTTCTTTTTCTATTCATTTGTCCACTCATTGTGCTGTTTTTACTGTCACTGTGCATTAAAAAGTATAATGTAATATAAAAACTCATAAATAAACCATAAAAGCTCAGGTCACCTGAGGCAGGTGTGCAGCTTCTAGAACCTGTTTTCTGCTCTGGCCACCAGAGGGCGCTCTGACTCTTTCCCACACAGCTGTGAGGGTTTTCTCCAACATTCCTGTTTGTTTATCATTTAAATAAACTCCCAAGCTTTTATAACATCATATTTCTGTTTCAGGACTGTTTGGTGAAAGCCAACATTAAGCTGCTTGGACTCAGAATCCTTCAGAAGCACAAATCCGTCTGCAGCAGGTAGAACAAAAAGGTGTTTTATCACCAGAACGTTCTACGGGGATAATATGAAATCAGGGTAGAATGTTGTTTTTGTTTAGATTCTGCCCATTTAAACCATAATAGAACCATTCTTCTACACAAACACATCTGTTAAAATCATACAGGAGAATAAAACCAAACAGAGATAAATGAGTGCATTATTTTAGAGACAAGCCCATTAAATGCATTAAACCCTTTATAGAAGAAGGCTCATTTTATCACAACAGGAAGATTATCCCACAAAGACACGACCTCCTGTTCTCACTAAGCTAAAATATGGAACATCTAAAAGATGCCAACCCATGCAAACCTGTAAAAACAAACAAACAAATAAAAAAATCATTATAATTGACAGGAAGTCAGTGGAGAGACGCCCACACTGGTTCTGGCTGGTACCAGTTATGCGTCTGAGCCAGCTGCAGAGGGGTCAGCAGAGACCAGCTGATGCCAAAAGCCACAGCGTCGCTATGATTTCATGATGATTGTTACAGAGTTTATTTTTCTTATTAAGGGGCTGTAACAGCTGGACCCAGTGAGAACAGCTGATGAGTGACATCACTGTGGAGGAGTTTAGCCATGCTCTTCTGTTACTGCGAGAGGTCGTGGGTTTCGGCACCATTGGTCATTGTTGAGGTCTGTAGAAAGCTCCTTTCTTGTCTAGATCATCTCCAGCTGGACCTTAATTTCCTGGTTCTTTACTTCCAGGGAAGTAAAACTCCTGATACGCTCCCAAAAATCACCATTATTCAGTATATATAGAAAAAGCATAGAAAATGGTTCAAACAAGACGACATGACCCCCTGAAGCCACCTCTCACGGTCATCAGTCAAAAGGGCCCCGAGTCCTCTCAGACATTATTTTACCCTTAGCTTGGCCCCATTTGGTGACAAGGTTCATTTCTATTGGATCAGTAATGGAAACCAACGGTAAAATGTAGATTTGAACCTTTCCTGCATGCAGAAGCAGTTGATGAATGTCTTTTATAAAAACACTAAAACTTTACGTCTAGCAGAAAAATGATGAACCTGTTTAATATTTAGAAGAATCCATAATCCAGGAAACGTGGTTGTTTTACTGACATTTTAAAGCAGAAATATAAAGATCCTCCTGTATGTTTTCATCTTTATTCACACGCGTTCAATGTAAATAAAAACCAGAAGCTGTCAGATGTTAGGAAGATGGATGAGGAGGTGGTGTTGTAGGAGGAGACGCTCGGACAGCAGCAGTAAATAACTGATGTTCCTCTCCTCAGTCTGGAGGTTTCAGCGCCAATGGAAACAGTCAGCGGGCCGCAACAGCATGATGGCATCGAGTCAGCTGAGCGTTTCCTATTAAATGGAGCGTGTGTGTGTGTGTGTGTGTGTGTGTGTGTGTGTGTGTGTGTGTGTGTGTGTGTGTGTGTGGAGACAGGACTCTGAGTTGTTTATTACAGAAAATCACTTCCAACTGCTCAAACTTGAACTTTCAGACGTCTCCACCTGAAGGTTTCGGTTATTTTATCATAATGTCGACAGAAATGGTTTGATGTTGTGATTTATCCTCAGAAAACATAAACGAAGCAGCTAAACGACACAAAGAGTCAGAGCAGCAGATAAACTGACCTACGCACAAGTTTTATTTCCATCAGGTTCATGTTTTTAAACCAACGTTTGTGTTTTGATTAGTGAATAATTAAAGCTGCTACGGCAAATTTGGAAAACAAATGAGCTTAAATGTTTCTTTCAGGTCTCTTAACAACATTCTAACATCGTATAGCCATAAATATAATGTGGAGATAAAAACAAATCAAGTGGTTCTCTCATGTGTCTAAAAACCTCCACCAATAACACGTTTCAGACCAGAACCAACCACTGGACCATCCGGTTGAACCACCGCACTTCCCTGGGTCCTCCACTCATTCCACACTCACGTATTCAGCACCAGAACACCACTGGTGTGAGAGGTTCTCCGCTCAATAACATCAGAGAAGGAGAAACAGCCGGCTGCTCCCACTTCAACTTTAGGACAAACTACCAGAGTCCCAGAAAGAAAAACACCATTTGAAGTCACGGACAACAGAAGACGTTTGGACCTAGAAAACGGAGACGGGTGTTTAGCGCCATCTCGTTTCCTCTGGCATCGCGGGTTTCCGGTTCCGGCAGAAGCGTCTCAGACAAGATACCCGAGGGGAGGGGTGTGTTCTGTGTCTGTGTTAGCGTTCAGAACCTAGCTTGTTCTGTAGATTCACTATAACAGCTTTAATTATCGCAGCGCCTTTCATGACACCAGCTGGGCCACGCCCCCCTGATACCGGAAACCCACATCACCAGAGGAAACGAGAGAGCACTAAACACCCGTCTCCGTTTCTAGGTCCAAACACCTTTTTTTGTCTGTGACTTCAGATCGCCACAGGCTGAACTCTCCCAGTTACCACGAGGACCAGTTTGATGCCCCCCCCCCTGTATATTTTGTGGGGGTGCCACTCCCTGGTATTGGAGCTTTAAACTGGACCAGAGGAATAAAACATGGTTCCCTGAACAGAAGTGGCATCAGGCCCAGATGTGGAGATGAGAGCATCCATAACATGAACATCAGCCCAGAAAATCAATAACACCAAACAAACACCTGCAGTCATGAAAGGAATAAATCATGACAGATAACAGCAGAGGTAACGGCGCCTAAGTGAGGCTTTAATAACCACAACCAGGGCGAGTAAACACATGAACTCATTTTTTATTCAGCAGGTATGAATCCAAATAAACGCTCCGGTTTGTTGATCATAAATGGAAACGATCCTTCTGCTCGTTTGTTTCTGCGGGTCAAAACAAATCTCTGAACCAGGTTTAATTAAAAACCTCCTCCGTTCTCTTCCTCTACTGATCGTTTGGGTTTTATTAGCTGATGTTTATTCAGCGCTGGGATGAAACAGTGCTTTAATGGATTTAACCCTTTGTGAGGTCACAGGTGATTTCTGCAGGTGCAGGAAAGGTCCGATTCCCAGAGCAGAACATTCCGGGCTCAGAACGCAGAGATGTGGGCAGAAATGAACCCTGAGTTTAGCTCACCGGAGCTGAAAAGCTTTACGTTATTTAGTCGTGACTTCACGGAGCCAAACACAGAGAACGTCTGGTTCTGGAACGTCCCGGTGTCGGCCCAGACGAGCTGAACCTACGGCGGTGTTTGGGCCGCGGCTCGTGAAATGAAAACGTCACGAGTGCAAATAGATACAAGGCAGCTGGAACAAAGCTGCTGCATGTCTCCGGAGACGGACAAATAAAGTGATCCAGTCGATGGAAGGAAACACAAACAGCACAATAAAACCTGTGACGGTGCTGAGCAACAACTTTACGGTTCTGTTTGGGATCCTGACACGAGTCCTGGCCCGTTTCAGGCTCCGCAGCTTAAACAATAAAAACAACAAACATCTGTTTATCTGGGACCATATGTGCTGTGACTGTTAGCTGACAAAGACTGAGAAACTCTCCAAAGACAACAGTGGAATTTTGGTCAAACAGGTGATGTGACCCCGCCCACTCAGGTAGACCTCCCAGTAGAACCATCATCCAGAGTTTAAACGGGTCACAGGAAGTTGGACTGAACTGGTTCTGATCCATTTCATCGGTTTAAGTTGGGATATTTTTAACTGTCCCTAATGAACCACTGACAGCAGCTTTAACATTTCTGTTGTTTCTAAACTTTTATCACTAAGTTGATTTTGGCTTCTTGAATTTCTTCTGACCATTTTTACAGATAAAAGGAAAAAATCAGCGTATTCATTTTATTTGTTTAGTTTTAAAGCTGCAGAGATGCTTTTGGGTCCTTCACATGACAGCTCCTGATTATTCCTCTTTAATCCCGTGTTAGATGTCTTATAAGCGGCGCTCCTCTCTTCAGCTGTGACTCATTCCGGTCCGTGCAGCATCGCTTCACTCCCAGTTTCATTTAACAACAGGGAAAGTTTTAATCATCAGCATCTGAAACAAATCCAGTCTGGTCTGAGTCACCCATCAGCCTGGAAGCTGTAATCATCTCCCTCTCAGTCCACCTTTGTTCTAACAGACGTTTCTTATCAGGACGTTTGAATGGATCTTTCATGTCCTGCTAACCCCACCCTAACCCTCACAGCCAGGAAAACGGCCCTCAGACTCAAAGACTGGGACTTTATCTCTGGGGACCGACGTCTGTGGGATGAGACAAAGTCATTAAGCAGAATGAGATTAGAAACCGATCATCGAGTAAAACGAGTCACGACCTTAATAATAATAATTTATGTAAAATGTTCAGCTCCACAAACAGACTGGAGACGTCTGAGAGGATGGATGGATGGATGGATGGATGGACGGACGGACGGACGGACGGACGGACGGACGGACGGACGGACGGACGGACGGACGGACGGACGGACGGACGGACGGATGGACGGATGGTTGGATGGATGGACGGATGGATGGATGGATGGATAGACGAATGGATGGATGGATGGATGGATGGATGGATGGATGGATGGATGGATGGATGGATGGATGGATGGATGGATGGATGGATGGATGGATGGATGGATGGATGGATGGATGGATGGATGGATGGATGGATGGATGGATGGATGGATGGATGGATGGATGGATGGATGGATGGATAGACGGATGGATGGATGGATGGATGGATGGATGGATGGATGGATAGACGGATGGATGGATGGATGGACGGATATGGACGGACGGATGGATGGATGGATGGAAGGACGGATGGATGGATGGATGGTTGGATGGATGGATGGATGGACGGATGGATGGATGGATGGATGGATGGATAGACGGATGGATGGATGGTTGGATGGATGGACGGATGGATGGATGGATGGATGGATGGACGGACGGACGGACGGATGGATGGATAGACGGATGGATGGATGGATGGATGGATGTTGGATGGATGGATGGATGGATGGATGGATGGATGGATGGATGGATGGATGACGGATGGACGGATGGATGGATGGATGGATGGATGGATGGATGGATGGATGGATGGATGGATGGATGGATGGATGGATGGATGGATGGATGGACGGATGGATGGATGGATGGATGGATGGATGTTGGATGGATGGACGGACGGACAGACGGTTGGATGGTTGGATGGGTGGATGGATAGACGGATGGACGGACGGACGGACGGACGGACGGACGGACGGACGGACGGTTGGACGGATGGACGGATGGATGGATGGATGGATGGATGGATGGATGGACACCTCAGCTCTGTCTCTCTCTCTCTCTCAGAGGAGGAGGACGTTTTATTAGAAGCATCAGACATCTTGGTCCAGTTTGATGCTCCATTGATCGGTTTGGGTTAAATCCTGCTGAGCTCCTCGGCGCCGGAGCTGAAACGTCTTCCTGGACGTGGCGTGTTAAACAGACGGTGTCCAGTGGGTTCAGGAGGACGGCATTATCTCATGAGAGAGGTTAAACATGTCTGCATCTGTTCACGACCAGATCAGAACCTCACAAGATGATCCACAAAATAACTTTCATAAACAACTAAATATAACAGGAATTTAAGCTAAAAATAAAGACGTCTCCTCTCGTCCTCCGGCTCCAGGGTGAGGAGATCCATGTGTGGGACTCCAGATATTAGCCACACCCTAAATCATCAGGCTCACACACTCTCTGGGTGAAGCTAAAGCATCACTTTTATGTGTTGGAGATGAAGGCAGTAGATGCAGGATTAGAGCAGGAAGCTACAGCTCTGCTGGATTTATCCTCTCCTATAAAAGCAGATTTCTGATTCACCTTCTGAATATGGACTCTATAAACAACCACCATAAAGGCGCAGGAGCAACATCACAGACTAATTCCTGTTGGACAGAGAAAACCAATGTCAGCTCCCCGCTCACGTCCACTCGTTATTTTATAGACTTAAAAAGAATTTAACACAAAAACACCCAGAAGTTTTGTTTTCGTGAATAAATATTATAACCTGTGTGTTGTTGATGGAAGGGGCGGTAGAGGCCCGTTTCAATACAAATAGATCATTTCCAATTGAATCCAATTCATTCAAACTCAATCCAAACACTCAAATTAATGTTCCCAATCAGTCAAAGGCTGTTTAAAACAGTTCTGTTATTCCAACTGAATAAGGTCCAATTCATTCTAGGCCAGTCTGATGTAAGAAGGCCAATACAGTCAGCTCAAACTATAAACTGATTCTGAATCAAGTCAAAACAGCTCAGTCCAATTTACGCTATTGTGTTAGGGTCCAAATATGATCCGGTTTAATCATGCTGCAAATCAGGAAAATCTGGCTCAAGATAATTCACCAGTTCACCCATAACAAAATAACTCCAATTATCATCTAATCCAGATCAAATCTAGATTACCTGCTGGTGGTTGGAGGGACCGGCGTTGCCTGTGCTCAGCAGCCTCGCCTCTGTGAGCGCGCCCCGGGGCAGCTGTGGCTACGATGTAGCTCATCACCACCAGCGTGTGGATGGATGAATGACTGATTGTGTTGTAAAGTGCCTTGGGGGGTTCTAGAACTCTAGAAGGAGCTATATCAAATACAGGCCATTTACCATTTACATAAAATTATGACTGAAACTAAATCCAATTCAATCCAAGATCATCTGATCCAATTCACTCCAAATAGAGTTCAGTAGGTCCCGTTCACAACTAACCCTAATCCATTACACTCCCAGTCATTCCGTTTATAACCGGATTCAGTTTGAATATTTACAAAGATAAACTATTAACATTTAATGTTGATCCAAATGGATTCATTCCAATTCAAACCGACTTTGTCGACTTCCTCTTGATAAAGTTCATTAGAATCTGAATCAAGTTCATCCATAAACCAGTTCATTCAAATCAGATTCAGGCTTCATTTATTCTAATTCAGTGCAAATGAGGACGTTTTCAACAGGTTCAATTACATTTACATAGAATCCAGTTCTGTGTCCATAAAAAGAACCAGAACCAGGATTAGGGTTCTAACAGACAGGAACAAAACTCGGACCCCTTTCTGGGTCAGGAAATGAAACCAGACCAGAACACAGCGCCATGGCAACCGACTCAGCACCACAATTCTCCTCACAGGACTTGGTTCCTTCTGACGGAGATCCGATCTGCTGTCCAGAAAACCCACAACAGGTTCTGCTTCATCTGGGTTCCAGAGCTTCAGCTTCACCTCAGCAGAAACCGTTCCTCCCAGATTTCAGTTTCACACAATAAACAAAATAAAAACAAGATGTTTTTATGCTCCTGGCTCTTTTTTACAGTTTTTGATTCTCTTTTAGAAAACGGATAAAAAACATTTCAGCTCATTAAAACCAAACTAAACGGTTTTATTGTTGTTTAGTCTGGACCGGGGAACGTTCGTCTGAAGCTCCATAAAACGTGATTTTTAAAAAATCTTAAATCACAAAAGTTCAAATCTGAGTCAACAAATAGAAATAAACAACAAATGATGTTTTTTCATGAACAGATGATAGAAATGTTTCTAGAGGAGGACTAAAGGCCTCTGAGACGCTCTGAGGTAACAAATCAGTTCCTTAAAGATCTGCATCAGTGATCTGCTGGTTAAAGATGAAGATGTGCCTCTTCATCATCATTGATCCAGATGACTCTGATCCTCCACCAGCAGGGGGCAGTGTGTGTTCAGCTTTAACCCAACAGAATCAGAAGGGTTTTATGTGCCAGAAATCACAACATTAGGAACTGGTTCTCTCATCAGCTGGTTGTTAGAGAACACCTGGAAACCAGAGCTTTACTCGTCTGATCGTTTAGTTTGATCTGTTTTTATTCCCTCAGAAATCAGCTGATTGGATGGAATCTTCACTGAAATCCTGAGCAGTGCAGGATGAGGGCGACAGTGGGAAGGAAAACTCTCTTTGAACGGGAACCAAGTTAATGACAGCACCAAACAGAGCGTAAAGCCAGAATGTCCTCCAGCAGCATAACTAAAGGGATGAGCCAGAATTATCTCCAGGTCTACTTATAGAACCTCTAGGAACCAGACCTGTCGTCTGAGAGCCAGGTGGAAACATCTGGAACAAGAAGATCTCTGATAGAAGGAGAAGGTTGGTCTTTTAATTCAGGTCTGGATCTTACGAGGAGCTGATGACGAGACGCTGAAGCTGGAGAATCAGATCTCCTCCTGACTGTCATCGGTGTTCTGGATCAGCTGGAGCCTACAGGAGAACCTTTAGAACATCCTGATATCAGACCTGCATGGAGGAGTTTCTGCACCACTTTGGGTCGGGATGGTCCTGGTTTTAGCAACATCACACAGACATTAATAAAACAAGCTTACTGTGATGCTTCATAAACAGAACGAATTAAACTCATAAATCAAAGATGAGAACCTTTTCATGAAGTTATTGTTTAACGACCTCATCTGAGTTTATTTACTCAAACCAGCTTCTCTGAATCAATAATGAAAACCTTGTTTTTTCTGCTCAGCTGATGTTTTCACAGCTGCTGACGGACCTGAAGCTGCTTCACAGAAGAATTCATGAAGACTTGATGTCTGCACGCTCGTAGGAAACCATTTATTAAATAGGAAACAGATCTGAGAGGATGTGGAACTTCCTGTACAGACGAGAGGCTGCTGGAGAAAAGCCTCCCGTCTCCACCTGCTGCTGCTGTGGAAAAACGGTCCTGAGCAGCTCGGAGGAGCAGGAGGGAAACGTCAGGAAGTGATGCTCCGTTTTAATCCTCAGTTTCAGCCTCAACATCCAAGCTCAGCTGAACTCTGTATAAACAACCCTACAAAATAAAAGCTCCGTGTGATAAACACACAGATGATTCAATCATTCAAAGCCGTTGGTTTAATAAATAAAACATCAAGTGTTGAGGAAAAATAATTAAAGCCAAAATAATATAATAATATCAGCATTCATAGAGGGATTTAGAACTTCCTTCAAAATTTCACAATAAAATTCCCTAACACACATGTGGCTGAAAACACCTGAAACTTGAATTATTGTTCATCTGATGAACTGTTTCATGAGCTTCAGGTGTTATCCCAGGTCTGTGTTTGTCTGAGACTCTTATTGTGAAACATTAAAGGAAGTTCTTCTGTGGACGCTGTAACAGAGTTAGCATAAAGACCATTAATAAAAGGTCTCATTATTGATGGTTTACCTGTAGAAACACCCAGAACCTCAGAGGTCAGGTTACCTGTAGAGGTGTCCCTACAGGTGTGACTGTCTCTGTGGGCCCCTGAGATGACTGGAGAACAAAAGGACTCCATAAGTTCAGGACTTACGGGTGTTAAAACGTCTGATGCTCTTCTCTGACTCTATGAAAGACTTTCAGATTAAACATGAAATTCTCTCTGAGACGTTTTATTGATTCAAATGAACGTCTAGCTCAAAAAGCTACATTTAAAATGAAGGGAGAGAACTCTCTAGTTATTGATCAGAAACGACTCAACTGATGCTTATTTCTCATCTTTTGATGCTAAAGTCACTTCTTTCATTTTTATTAGATCTCATTCATTTAAATGTAAACACACAGACTCGTTTATTCTCAGTCAGCTGATATTCTCCTGATTATGTTAGAATATTCCTGAAAGACGTAGATGATGAATATTTTTCAATTCTTTTCATGTTTATATATTTGGCAGATGCGTTTATCCTCAACAACTTACAAAAGAGAATTTAATGAGGCAGTTACCATGGTAACTAAAACCACCTGGATGTCCCATCCTGGCGTTTGGGTTAGGTCAGTAGAGTCTGGCTCATCCCTTGAGTTATGGGAGCCTTGAACGAGCGTCGGGGTTCAGTTTCGACCTGCTGATGCAGAACAGCTGCTGTCATCAGAATAAACCGGGTCAGACCGGGCCGAAACGGGCCAGACCGGGCCAATCACAGCAGATTAAAAGTCTGTGGATTAGGATTAGTCAGATCTACACCTGTGGACTCTTCCAGCCCCGGTCAGGAAACAGACCCGGGTCAGAGCAGAGGATGCAGACATCAGAATAAAGTCCATTTTGAGTTTTAGAACGTTTTTGGCCTCAAACTTCAACTTAAACGTTCTAGATGTGTTTTTATACGTTGTTGTTGATGTTGTTGTTGTTGATGATGTTGTTGTTGTTGTCATCAGGTCTGCTTCACTCAACGGTGCGTTCAGTATCAATGGAAAATCCGGATTTCCAGTTGGGGAGATGCGTCATGGTTTTGGGTCATTTTGAATAAAACACATGAGGTGATCGTTTCTTGTGAGAACCTGAAACCCGTTCCTGGTTTAGCCTCAGCTGAAGTTAAAAATCTGGCTTCTTTTCTAAATGTTTTTCTTCTCTTAAAATCCATAATTCTTAATATTATTTCTCATGTTTGATGGACGTTTGTATATAATGGCCGCCTGCTCCTCTGTCCCACATCACTGATTCTTTTCTGCTTGACGCTGAATCCCTGATGAGGAGTTCACTCAGAGTTCATGTAAAAATATCCTCCAGCTCAGTCTGCTTCGGTGTTTCAGCGCCGCTGCAGCCAGACGGACAGGAAGCAGGTCGCTCTGGTTCCGCTTCATTCATCATTTTACTATAATTCTGACTAAATCAAAACCATTTTATCCTGTTAAAAACAAACATCTCCTGATTATCATCAGCATACATGGCGACAGGCCACGTGGCTCCGCCTTCTTTTGTAGGTCAGAAGTGAAGCCATGAGGTTCCGCCATGTTGTGTTTCTGGAACCTGACTCTGAGAACACACAATGTCACCTGGCTGAACGCCACACCTGTACTTTAACGTGTCTTTGTTCAAAAAAAGTCCCATTTATTTACGTGGAGGGGGCGGGGCTTGCATTTTTGACTCACATTGGCCCAAGCATCATTTGCTGTGGTTTCCACTTCCAGGTTCCTGTTGGATGTTCTCATTAAAACATAAATAATCAGTAATGAGGTGAACGGCGACAGGAACCAGGAGGTCTGGAGAACGTTCTGGCGAAGGTCACATCATCCGTGACTCGGTGGTCCGGCTGACCTGCTTTTGGTTGAAAATCGTTTTGTTGTAATAAAGATTCTACGTATATAAACTAACCAACATAACGTAGAATAATAATGTAAAACCATGTGTTGGCCAGCTAGAGGTGCACAAACAAGAGGCGTAAACACGGAAGTAGGGAGAAGGGCTTAAAGGTGCAATACATCCTTTCTGCCTCTAGATGGTGCCGTCTGGTAGCCTGGACATCTAGACCAACCGTAGCAATAGCAAAAAGGTTTTGCTCTAGCCATGTCTGTTGTAGCCTCAGCAGTTCCACCATTGGCTCGAACAGTTTTGTGTCTGGCCAATCACAGCGCTCTAAGTTTGTTGGGCGGGCCTAAAGCTGGAACTGCAATTTGAAACAGCTTTGGCGTCAAATTTGGACGATTTTGACTTTTCTTTGAGTCAAGAGCAGATTGAGGTACTTAAGTCTTGGATGGATTTGCGTCTTCTTTGACAGAGTATGGCAGACTGCCTCATTGACTGACATCTGTAGCGGTGAGTACGTCACGTTGTTCTTTGCTCTGATTGGTCCTCGTGCTGACTAACTGTAGATTCTGCCCCTATGAGGGCGCTGTTTCAGCGGTTTATGACCAGACTGTTTATTTACATTTAAACGAAGGAAGCCTGCCAGGCTAGCAGTCTGGTTAGGGTTAGGGTCATGTGACCAGACTGGTGACCATCATGAGGAGGGGGAGATTCAATTGGAATGGTGCAAAACACCAAGCTTCTTAACTGTTGAGACATTTGTTAAACTACGGTAGTTTGCACATCAGCGCTCCAATCTAACCTCAGATCTGCTCCGATGGAAAACAAAACCTCCTCCACTCAGACGCCTGACCTTCCTGATCTTATCCTTTAACATATTCCTCCATAAGACGTCCTGCATCCTTCTGAGGGAACAGGTCCGCTGAGCCCAGATCAGCTGAGTGAAAAGTTTCATCAACACAGAACTTTTGTTTCTAATTTTACTCCAATAACTACGAACGGACTTGGTGTAACTCATGAGTGATGAGGCGTGGGTTCGTCCTGTATTTGTGAGGAGCATCTGGTTCCAGGGCCTGGTCATGGATGTTTAAACTCAGCCACAGATAAAAACAGCCAAACTAAATAAAGAAACTTCATCCAGACGCGTTTTAGCCACGGAGCAGCAACGAGAATCAGAAGCAAACAAATGGTCTCTTTTCACAGAAGGACTCATTAGAACATACTTGAGCCGGCGTTCTGCCGTCAGAGAGCATCACGCTCTGTTTGAAGACCTCTAAAGGCATCGTGCAGATCAATACTTCTTTTATGATGAGCTGAGGCCTGAACAGAAGCAGAGGAGCCATTAGGCTCATTAATCATTACTTAACCGTATCAAACAGGACATTAAGAACATTATTCTTCCTTCCTAAGATGTTCACGCTGAGAGGAAACATCACAAAGTCTCTCGCTCATCACATTAAAGAGAGAGAGGCCAGCAGAAAGGACGGACCCTAATGGAAACGCTGATGATCAATAAGAACAAAAACAACAAACGTGTTCTGATGCCCGTCATCAGACGACCAGCGGCGCTCCGAATGTCACATTTTTATTATTGTTGACATGTTGCTCTGCCCACCAGCTCCTCCGCTGTTGGTTGTTCTAATAAAATCTGTAGGTTTATATTAGATAAATGATGAATGAGCCTCAAAGTCACACAAACTTTAGGTTTTTAGTAAAGTTCAAAACTGTATTTAGTCAGAAAAGGTCAAAATAATCAGACTGAGACTCGTTAATTATTAATGCTCCAAATATGTAGAATTACAACTTTAACCAGCAGAGAATCTGATGAAAAACCTGAAATACGTTTCTAATATTTCACATGTAGCTCGTGAATGTTTAACTTATCCAGCTAAATCCTTACCTGGAAATCAGGTCTGGAGTCATTTAGAGAGTTTTAACTGCTTTGATCAAAGTTTAATTCTGTGTTGAAATAATAAATAAGTCGGGTTGTTGGACCATAAAAAGAGCAGGTTCACCATGTTTTAATGATTATCTCTGGTTCTAACGGGTCACTCTGAACATGAAAATAGTCTCCTCCACCTATCTCCTGCATCAGCTTCTGATAGAAAATAGACTCTAGGTGAAACTCTAGGATTAGAAAATCCTGACAGATCTACGTCACACTGTCACTGAACATTCATGGACTCACCCATCTGGACTCACGACGGGGAAGGCTGTTGTTGGTTTAGCGTCCAGGAAACAGCAGAGAACGTCTGGGCTAGTAGAAGCTAACCGTTAGCATTAGCAACTCCTCCACACAGCAGAACTCCTCCAGGCTTGTGTTATTGGTGGAGATAAAACATCAACGTTGCAGAGCAAACAGAGTCAGTGGTAGAGTCGTGTTGCTGTTAGCCAATCAGAGGAGAGATGGCCACATATCAGGAAGTAAGACTCCACATCCTGCCATGGTCTGACACTTTCTCCTCCCGCTGAATTCCACGTCCTCAAACAGGAGCACCGGAGCTTTTTTTCCCCCAGAGTACGACTTACAGACATAGAGACCTTCTGATGTGTTAGATATGAGTGAACTTGATCTTTAAAGTAATGTAGCTTTAGTGAATAAATAAAAACAAACTCGCGAGAAGAAGGAAACCAAACGAGCTCCAATTTATCTGATCCGATTCAAGTTTATTTAATCCAGATTTTAAAATGAGCCAATTAACAATAAAAGCAGATCCAATTCAAATCGATTAACTCACTTCAGTTTAATCCAAATGATTTCAATTTGTCCTCCCTTAGTCCAGTTATGGTCACAACTAGACAACTTCAGATGGATAAACAACCAGTCTAGTTCATTTCTGCAGAGTCCAGTTCAACCCAGTTCATCTAACACCAACATCACACATCTGGTTCAATTCAATTATAATTGAGCCAGTTAACGGGTCCGAATCAAATTCTAATTCATTCAGATTCTGTCTGACTTTAATTGACTTGATCATGATGTCACATCCTCCCTGAGGTCAACATGGACGCTGTCCTCCTGGACGACGCGTCCTGACCAGCTGAGACGTTAATCAGACACAAACTAAATAATGAAGCTAAACTCTCAGCTGATCACATCAATAATACATCGTTGTCTGGGAGTGGAGCGCTCACGCTCCAATTGGCTGCTTTGTGTTCGTGTCACAGCTGTTTCCATCCTCCCTCAGTAGCATCTCGTAAAGACTCTCCCCCGCCTCCCTCGCCTCCCCCTTTTAGCTCCTCCCGTCCTCCTCTGCTCTCAGGACACTTTGTTCCCAACGCCTGAACATAAAGATGTTCTGCAGCCTACTGGAGTTATGTAATGTCCCACGCCCTTCATTAACACACACACACACACACACACACACACACACACACACCTAATTAATCCATCAGGCTAATCAGCGATTAAGGACTTCATATCTGACCCGGCCTGAGAGCTCCAGAGGACTTCTGTGAACATTATGATGCTCCTGGTTACTGGATAAAAAATCACTGGTCCAGGTCTCCTGATCCAGAACTCCTGGTCCAGAGGTCCTGGTCCAGGTCTCCTGGATCTTCTCTGCATTTTCACCCACTTTCAGTCTTTCAGTCTTTCTTTTCCAGGAACATTTTTACTGTTTAGGAACCCAAACAGACTGTGTAGCATCCTATATCGTGACACCAGGTTCTTCACACCCACAGCATTTATCTACTGAGGCAGAACCTTCTCCATCCTGAACACAGAGGAGCAGCAGTGAACGCAGGTGAACGCACCTGCAGGAAACAACCAAAACATTTCAAAACAAATGACTCCCGGCTCATCACACAACGGCTGAATCGTGTGAAGAGACGAACCGGTCGGCCTGCTTTCCTTCTCGTTGAGTTGGTCTCAGATGTTCCATAACATCAAACCCAGCCTACAGGAGATGTTCCTCAGATTAAAACATCTCACCTTTAATGTCCAGAACAGCTAAACTAAAACTTTGTGTCTTTTTTTATTCACTCGGGGCAGATTTTGTGAAACTAGATCAGATTTTATAAAACATAAAGATTTTTATACAATAAATCGAACCGTCTCAGATTCAATAGAACTATAGACGATTTCTATTGAAACTACTGAAGATGATTATATACATTCTTATAATTTACTGTGTTGAATGGGACTGGACCTAGACGTTTATACAAACCAGCTGGGTTTGATTAGCTGGATTAGACTTTATTTAATGGGACTGAATTGGACTGGATATGAAATTGGACTTTAGTAAACTGGACTAAATATTATTTGACTCACGCTGAATTTAAAGATTTAATTGATCTGTTTGGGTTTATTCTGAGTTCGAATTGGATTATCGTAAACTGGAATTAAACATTTGAAATACATAGAATCCAATGAGATTAAATTAGAAATTAAATGACAATAAATGAAATGAATTATTCAACTGGATTTAACTGGATTGTATTAAATTTGACTTTGATTGGACTGAATAGATTGGATTTTATAGGAGTGAATTGGACTTGAATAAAACTCAATTTGAATTGGACTAAGAAATGCCTTTAAACTGTTTAATTAGCTTGAAGTCAGGATTTATCTAGAATTAAACCTAAACTGGTTTGAATTGAATTTATGAGATTAACTTGGATTATGAATTTACCTGAATTGGACCAATTCAGTCATTCTCTTTTGCTTTATGGTATTGGTGTTTCTGACTGCTACAAACCATAAACTTTATTTTTCAGATTATGATAATCACGTCCTTGTCTGTATAATCCCGTGTGTTAATCTGTTGTTTTCCACTCACCTCTAGAAAACGGATGTTCAGTGTTGGAACACGAGTGTCTGGTGCTTCTAGGTTGATGGATTTATCCAGCAGGTTTCAGGGATTAGACTCTGACGTGTCAAATTTAATCTAAACTGTTTAAAATCTGGGTGTGGATCGATTCCAGCCAATAAACCACACAGAGGCTCGTTTAATCCACGTTTTATTATTTATTTCAAGAAAAGTTGTCAAACATATCTACAGCAAAGACAAGATGCTCTCATCAAACATCTGATGGCTCCCGTCAGCTTCAATAACAAAACATTTCTGTACAAACGAGAAGATCATCGTTGGAGATTTACAACATTTAGAGAACGACGTGGCTTCTGTGCGCTGTTCGCCCCGAGGAGGTGAACCGTGGTTGCATAGTGAAAATAAAGTGTTCAAGTGGAGGAGCTACTCAGTTCTGCAGAAAACGACTAGAGACAAAGAGTGGCAGCAGGACAAGAGGGCCGAACCCGTTTCTAACTGCAGGTAAGGGTGTGTGTGTGTGTTCTTGTACTTACTACATACTGAGGACCAAAAAACCTTTTTACCAACAGAGTGAGGACATTTTTCTGGTCCTCACTTTTTTAAAAGCTTACCTGTTGGGTCTAGAGGTCTGGTGTGAATCAAGTTTTTGTTGAGGGTTAGGGTTAGGAATACAGCAACACTGGTTAGGGTATGGGTTAGGCATAATAGTCACTAACATGAAAAAGAATGAATGAAGTCAATGGATGGTCCTCACTAAGAGATAAGTACAAGGGTGTGTGTGTGTGTGTGTGTGTGTGTGTCTGTGTGTGTGTGTGAGCATAAGACAGGGACCAAGAGTCGACACCCTGAAGGGTTAAACTTTCTAAACGACAGACGTGAGAAATGAAAACACCAAACGATCCGACTCCGAGCCGGACGCCTTCACAGTTTAACATTTGGTACCGTTCAACAAGCACCGCCTCTGGGAGTGTTCAACAAAAAAACACAAGTCATTAATAAATAATGTTTACTTTCACCTCTCCAACATCTTTGGTGCGCGTGTTTAGTCCAACTGTGACCTTCAAGGTCCGATTGTCAAACTGCAGCTTTAGGGTTAGGATTAGGATTAGGTCGATCCAAACGTCGGGATTAAAACTTCCACAAGTTCATCTGACACGTTCTCAGCTGTGATTTCTGCAACATTCATGGGAGGCACCGATTTCATCTGAACAGAACCAAACTCAAAGTTGAGAGTTTTTTCTCAGCTGTTAATCACCGACTCCCTTGTTTAATCAGGAGCTAAAACTTAGCCTGGAGGACAGCAGAAACACAGAATCCCGAGAGATTAACGGGTTAACCAGAACGCAAAGCGACGTGATTTTTTATAAACCGTACGTTTCAGTCAGCAGTGATTCAGCTTTTATTGTAGCGATGCAAACAGCTGAGGGGCGTAAGTCAGGCGCTCTTTGGTTCAGCTTCACATTATTTATCTACAGTTGCTAACTCAGACCACTAGGTGGCGATAAACAGGTTAGCCAACTGTTGGGTTTGAGTGATTTGTCACGTAAGGACAGCAATTCCCCGACATCTCCGAAAAGCAACCACCAATGTTCCTGTGATCTCATCAGCTAGTCGTTTAGTTTCATTACGTGTATGAACTAAACCTTTGTCCTGCAATCCTCCAGAGGACAAACACACCTGCTTTAAGTAAACATGCAGACGGTGAAACCGTCAACTGTACGGTGTAATTAGAGCGATTTAAGGACCATGTAGTCCGAACCACAAACTGAACGTCTACGATGGGTCTGTAGGAGTGGAGTTTAACCGTTCATGAGAACATGTTTAACGTAAAATCAGCAGGTCACATTATTGTTTTCAATCATTAATCAGCATCGGTTTGCCAACGATGATGATGATGATGATGATGGTGATGATGATGGTGTAATCGAGATCAGCCCCTGAATTCAGGTACAAAACGGGTTTTAGCGTTTTGGGAAGAAGCCAGCCGATATCCAATTTACTGCAGTTTGCAGATTGTGCCACTAGGCGTCGCCACTTATCACACATTGGACCTTTATTACAACCGCTTGAAACACACCAAGGACGCTGAAACCAACGGGAGCTGAAGTTTCAGAACAAACACAAGAACGCAACGTAAACCAGGAAGTGATGCACATGTTGCCATAAGTGAAGGAGAAGCTAACTGTTAGCATACAGCTAAAACACCACAAGAAAAAGGTTTTCCAGAGTAAAGTTGGAGCTAAAGATCTGTCTAACTCAAGCAAAGTGCACCATAAAATCTCTTTTACTGAATAAACATCAGGAGTTGAAGGTAAAGAGAGCAGAGCATGAGGTAGGACCACTCTACAAAAAAAAACCTCAAAGTCTACGACTCCTGCTGAGTCACCCAAGTTTGGAACTGATCCGTTCTGATCCCATCATCCTGGAAATGAATTCTGTTTTGTTTTTCCGTTCAACCCGAGGCTGTTCTTACAGCGGAGCACCAACCTGCTATAATTTCCTCTCAACAGTCGGCAGGAAGTAACGCAGCCTTCTGGACCACTGCGGAGTCGGGAAACAGTCGGGATGAGCGACCCCGACTGCCTCTGGGAATTACAACCAGAAGGGAAAATTCCTGAAGAATTGAATAAATGAAATCAGGTTATGAAATAGAAAAGACTCAATACTGCTCTGGTGTAAAAGCGACTGAACGGTCCACTTCACATCTTTATCAAACCCAAAAGGACCGATGGAACGCTGAAGGTGCTTTTAGTCCCAGATGATCCCAGTTTTCCCTTTGATGTGATTTTATCTCCTACATCAGACTTTGTTCTACTCTTTGGATTCAACAGGAACTAATGCCCACTAAGTCCAGTTTGAATTTCCTGCGGGACGTGGTTTGGTTTCCATGGCGATCTAACGAGTCCAGAAGGTTCTGCTGCCTCTGGCTCAGCTGAACGACACAAAGCCGGTAATATTCACAGTACCTTCTGCCTCTGGAATGTGGCACAGATTTGTAATTCAGAGTTCAAGAACAGATATTTTATTTTATTTCCGACTTTTGTTAAATCTTCTGAATCTGAACAGAACCGCAGCGTCCGGGTCCCAAACCAGAACATTCCCATCCGACGAATCATCAAAACAAAACAACCAAATAAAAAAAGAGTTTGTTGCACATTTGTGTCTGAAACTTCACAAGCTTACAGACGAATAGTTCCCATCGCACTTTGTGTAAATCATCATTAAGGCACGGGGGGGACCGGCTCAAACTCAGGTCGCTACAATAGAAACAATAAAGACCAACAAATAAAACCCGACCCGTCACAACCAGACGATAGCTGGTGGGAGTAAAAGTCCAGTTTGGGACGTCCGGCTCAGCCAGGATCGTGGATTCTTCACAGTTCGGGTCGTCGTGGTTCCACTGGAGCCTTCGGGCCGCGTCGTCGACAAAACTGCAAACAGACGAGAGAGATCAGCGGGTCAGCGCCACATCAACAGACTCCAAACGCTGGTTGTGTCCTAAAGGAATATTGAATCAATCCTCAAGGATGTAAACTCTATTTCTCTAAACAGAGGCCATTCAGGAAGCCCACAGCTTTATTTACAACAAAGGCCTGTCAGAGTTTACCTTTTGAAAAATATATCGTAATTATGACGACTTTTCTCACTACTAAAATTATGACTATTTTCTGACTCGTCAAAATAAAAGCACCAAGAGACATCCAGATCGCTCCATCGTTTATTATGACCTACGATCCCGGTACCGGTTTTCCAGCCTGATCCTGAATTAAATATTTTATTTTTCACCATCTGACTCAACAGCACAGAGTTTTTATAGCAGAACGTCTCTGATTTTATAAAACCTAAAACATCCAGCGCTCGTGTATTTAGGAAACTGCAGGGACTGGTTTTTGTCAGCAGGTGGCGACAGATCGCACCTGTGCAGCTGTGTTAATAAACAGAGAAAAGCTGAGAGGAAACCACAGGTGACCTGGCAGGAACACAGGTAAGAAAAAGCATTTTCCTTTCAGGACTTTTGACGTTTGGAACTGGAGCGTTTGGAGAACCGCGGCTGAACGCTGCACCAGAGCGTCTGAAAGTCCTCGACACACAAGAGTTTAGCCGTCGGAAAGGAAAGAATTTCCCTGCATTTGGAAAACATGAAATAAGCAAAAACATGTTTGCAAACAGCAAAATGTCATGAATTCATTTTATTAGTAAATGCTAGCCTAGTGAACTAGACCAAATTCCTGCTTTGCAGAGTTTGGTCTAGGCACGCTTCATAGGAACCCTCGCTGCCTGATCCACTGCTGTGGCTGTCCAATCACAGCTCGCTATAGTTTTGGTTGGGCCAATCACAGCGCTCTATATTGTGGGCCAATCACAGAGCGGGAGTAGCCAATGACGTCAGCGCTGCGGCCGCGAACCCAAGCAACATGGCGGCAACGCAGGAACCACGTTGGTTTGTCATCGTGGTTCGTTTGTCATCAACATGGATTATTTAGACTCCAACGTGCGTAAGTCTGTCAGCTATGCTTAGCAGCTTCTTATTTTTATCAAACAAAGTAGTGCAATGTCCCAGTACACCTGATATTCACGTGTTTTTATACAAAAACGACAGAAATCATTGATGTTAGACGCCATTAAAGCCTCCCACTTTTCCATCGCTGTGATTACGTCATGTTGTTCGTCACTCTGATTGGTCCTAGCGCTATCCAATTGCGTGCTGACATTTTGAAAGACAACCATAGATCCCGCCTCACGACTGAGAGCCGTCAATGGTTCGTGGCCAGACTAGATATACACATATATAGGATGGCCTGCCAGGATAAGTAAATGTCCCAGTTTGTCTGTGAACTTGCAGATCTTTTCTCTGCAAGTTTCAGATGTTGTGTGTGTGTGTGTGTGTGTGTGTGTGTGTGTGTGTGTGTGTGTTACAGATTTTATAGACGAGCATCGTCTATGAGACGGTAAAGTTTAGCGTTTCTCCCAGACGTACTAAACACAACCCCTCAGGAGAGTCTGACAGGCTGCAGCGTCTCCTCACCCCCCTAACCGGAGTAAACGTACACCTGGAGGTGATTCCTGCCGTGGATCCTGCTCAGGCTCGGCTCAGCGCTGTGCTCTAATTATAGCGTGCGGCTGACGTGCATCGGCCCGGCTGGCAGCGGTTTGTTCCCCTTTCCACGGGTTACATAACAGCTCAGCACATGGAGCGAACACAAGCTCAGCAGGAAGCTCTAACGCACGCCACAGATGATGGCTGCAAACTGACCGGAGACACGGAGAGCATCTTTGTCTCTGAACAACAACTTAAAATACCCATCATGCACCTCACCTGTAGTTCAGGCGCCTCACGGCTCAAACCTTAGGGCTCAAAAAGACTCGATGAGCTGAAATGGGTTTAAAATGAATTCACATTTCTAAATCACCAGTTTGTTCACTCTGATGCTGAATTACATCATCATCAGTTTAATGATAGTCCTCCACTGCAGGTAAGTCAGGACACAAGTTCAGCTCATGTTTTAAAACCATATTGCTGTGCTTTTATTTTGAAGGTGGACATTGAGGTATCAGCTCCAGTGACGATAACAAAAACTGAAGCAGAACGTAGATTTTTATATCTGCCTCCATAATTTGAACTCTGATCTCTAAGAACCCGACAGACCCAACAAAACGATGGCAGAGATTCTGACAAACCTGGATTTAAACACATAATCCTGATGTGTTTATGGTGTTTTGTTGTTTCTTCTGCTTGTGTTAGCATAATCCCAGCTAAAAGGCCTCCGGGTGCAACAGCCAATTTTCATCGTGTAACGCATTCAGGCCTGATTAAACGATCCAGCCTTTCAGAGCTGGAACAAAGTTTGCATGCTTCTCACGAAAATGAAAATGACTTCTTAATCCTGGTGTGACGAACGTCACGCTAGCTTCAGAAAGTCGTTTTCAGTTTTAAAACACAAACTTCAGGAAGATTTAAACGACAAATCTGAAGGAACGTTTTATTTCATCTTTTATAAACTCAGTTATAAAAATGCATTTTTAAAACGTCCGATTGGAAGATGCTTTAATACTTTAGCAAATATAATCCCAGCTATCTAAACCCAAGCCCAGGTGAGTGCCGAGTCATGTTTTGTCCCATCAGGGCTTTTTACAGCACTGAGCTAAATTTACATAATGAGCAGTTTTAACAAACTCCAGCCAAGAGGAATGTGGTGGTTTGCATGTTTCAGAGCTCAAAACAACCAGAGCCAGTTACAAAACACACACACACACACACACGGGTCATCGCTGAGGAAATGTCAGGATTCTGAATGAGAAACTAGAAGTTCCAGTTTCACTTCAGCTCCAACGAGTCGACTGCAGCAAAAAGCTTCAAGTCTTACATGATAAAAACTTCCTAAAGAGGTTTTTGTTCTCAGTCACCCGTGAAACGGTAGGACGAGATTCTCTGTGGGACCAGAAACAGCTGGACCTCTGTTTCCTTAAAGGTGAGAAGGTCCAGTAGGAACTCCTGTTCCTCCACAGATCAAAAACATCTCAGAGGTCATCTTTGGGGTTGCAGCTTCTTGTGAGAAACGTCTGAACCCCAGACTGCCCCAATCAACGACTCTCCTGCAGTCTCTTATTGTTCTCGTGTCGCCGGGTCACTTCTGCAAACGCCACAACCCAAACAATTGTTCTGGTTTCAGGAGGTTTTCTTTTAACCCTTCGAGTGTCTCAGATCACCCTCCTCTCTCTCCTACCTTCCAGAAACAAAGGAGACCAGCTGGAACTCATCTGCATTCAAACAGAGAGGATGGGAGGGAACGTTGTCCGTCTCAGGCTCCAACTGGATCTTTACCAGCTCCGGTGGCCTAGTGGTAGAGTGTCCACCCCAGAACTGGGAGACCAGAGTTCGAATCCCAGTCCGGTCATACCAAAGACTTTGAAAAAATGGGACCCAATGCCTCCTGGCTTGACACTCAGCACTAAGGGGTTGGATTGGGGGGTTAAACCACCAAATAGTTCCCGAGCGCGGCCACAGCTGCAGCTCACCGCTCCCCACCATGGGGATGGGTCAGATGCAGAGATGTAATTTCACCAGTGTGTGATGATGACTTGGGACTTTGACTTTATTCTCCAAACAGCAGCAGGAGAATCTATAAAAACCAGAATAACTCTGGTTTTACTGGCTCCATGCAGCAGATCTGTTCCTGATGATGAGTCTAAACTTTATCAGAGGAGTTCCACAGCAAGCCGCTGCAGCAGGAAGCACCGAGATAATCAGATGTCATCTCAGAATCTTTTAGTGGATTTTAACCCTTTCAGATAATCCGTCCTCTCTAATGTCCCCGTTTGGTCACAGATATGGCTGAGACGACCCCCCAACCCAATCCTGCAGCAGACGCCTCTCATCTATTATTGAGACATAAAGAGAACCCCCCCACCCTTTGTTATCACACATGATCACATTAATACCACACAGAAGAACAGATCATGTGACAGGATGATAATAGCTGCTGGGGGGGGGGATTAACACGCATAAACCCATTAGATCCAATACAGCCACCATGAATGAGGACAGCAGACTGGAAAAGATGTGGAGACGTGTTATTCTACAGCACATTTATTAACACACACACACACACACACACACACCGAGGTGTGTCTCCAGGCCCGTTTACGTAACAACGTGTTTTTACAACCCGCTCTGGGTCCCGAGGGCCCAGAGGAAACATTTACCGCCTCCTCGGCCACCGAGGCTTTCTTTTACAGGCCTGATGGCGGTTCTCAGAGAGGTGCCTCTCTGGCTTTTCCCTGAAACGGGCCCGGGACAGAACACAGCGTACCGGGCCTTCAAATGGCTTCGGTTCCTCAAAAGAAGCAAATCCTGAAAGTCAGAGCGTCTTTGTTCCAAACGGTTTCCAGAGTTATATAAGAGCGCGAAGCAGAAGGAGCCAAACAGGCTGGAGGGCATCTCGGAAACCTCCTCCACCCCTAAAATGCCTCGACACGCAGAAAGACCGCTCACGCTGTCGGTACAAACACAAAAACAGGAATTCCTTAAGTAATAACCGTGGTGGTTGTGGGGGGGCAGGAGCTCCTGGAGCGCTGGTCTGGTTCAGAAGCTCGGTCGGCAGCAGCAGGAGGACAAAATGTTCCCAAGCAGAGGTTCTATAAGATCTGAACCAGGAGCTCCTGTTGTCCAGCAGAGGGGTGGGGGGGGCAAAAACATCCATCATCATAAAGCATCAGGTTTGACCCGAAACCTCCAGCATCAGACGGTAAACGCCTCCACGTCAGGGTCACATAGTCATAAATCAATTATATTAGAAATCATCACAACAACTTATTCTATATGTGTGTGTTGGGGGGGTTCCACCGACATACTAAATGTTAAAATATCAATATAATTACTTGTTGAAGTAATCATACTGATGTGTTTTAGTCTCAGATTTGATTTCAGAACTTCTTAGATGTAAACTTAAATTCTGTCTCAGTCCTGCGGCTCTTTGGGAATTCCTCGGTCTGTTTAGGGGGAAACTGGAGCTCATCGTCTCCGTCGGGGGCGTTATTTTGTCATTACGGAGTATCAGTGGGGACAAGTCTTGCTCCTGTGCTCTCATTAGCAGAACGACCTGTTCTGCAGCAGCAAAAGTGTCCCTGTAAGCCTTTAATTCTCTCTGTTTGGTATGTAGAGCGGAAACTTCTTGTAGCTCATCAAACGGCCGCTGAACGGATGCTCGGTGACCCGAACCAGCGGAGCCTGAACTCTGAGCTGACCAGGACCCAGTTCTGTGTCTGACAATTCTCGCCGCAGTCCTTTCAGCCGTTAACGCTCAGCTGTAATCCGTCCGAGGTGTGACGTAACGCTTTCCAGCTGACGGACCAAAGAGGCCGTTGCGTGCCCGCCCGCCGCCTCCGATTGGCCTTGTTCTTCCACTGAGTGATGGGATAGAGGGTTATGCAACAGGCCCACGGGCCGGCGCTGGTTCTGTGGGAAAACCTGTCATCTGTTGCAGGATGGATTAGTGAGGGAGGATAGACGGGGGGGGCTGACGTGGTTTCTGCAGGAGCTGCTGCTGGACCTTTGTGGTCGTTTGTGAATCACAGGTTTAGACTGTTTCAGTCGTTAATCCACAAACACAACTGATCAACAAAATAACATGGAGCAGGAGGAAGATTGGATATAACTAACCCACACGATAAAACCATAAAAGCTCTTATAGAAACTCCAAAACAAAACAAGCTGCAGACCGGATCAGTCCTAAATAGGGCTGGGCGATATGGCAAAAATTTCATATCCCGATATAGCTCATTTTATATCCTGATAACGATATACATAACGATATAGCATTGTTTCTTTTAATTAAATTCATAGTTAATATAAAATTGCAAGTGTTTGCACCAACTCACCAAACCCACGTTTCTCGACCGTGTAGATTGGAACCATATCTTTGCAGATGTGCTTGGCAACTGCAGCAGTGATCTCCTTCCATCTGCGGGAGCTGTGGTTATATGGTGTGACCCGGCTAAACGCCTGTTGCAGCGTCTGTGTCTGGAGTTTGTTATGAGCGCTTACGCTACCACTCGACGCTGCTTTTACGGCTTTTGCTTGTTGACTCTCTCTGTATTCTTTATCGTGGTTCTTGCGCAGCTGATAAAATACATTTGTAGTGTTGGATTCTGTTGTTGGCACCGGGAACCGGCAAACTTTACAAACAACTGCTTTCTGGTCCGCGTCGGCCTTCCTACACCCAAACCACATCCATACAACAGAAGTTTCCCCTCTTTTAGGTACAAGCTCCTCCGTTTGGGTTGGCAGGTCATCCTGTTGAAAATTACCCTGGTCTGAACCGCGTCCGCTACCGTCCTCCTCCATGTTTGTTTATGCATGGCTAGCGTGGCGCGCTGCGCGTACATGGACATGCCGTAAGGCATCATGACGTAAAATACTGCCGTAAAACGCCGTATCGTGGTGTAAACGATAGAGCTTCATATTAAACGATAGACATTTTCTATCGTACAAACGAAACATTTCGTCATATCGCACAGCCCTAGTCCTAAAGATCATTAATCCAGTTCAAATATCAGGAATGTTTTCTTCCAACGGAGCTCAAACGTTTGGGAACATTTTATAAAAACTCAAGAGAAGCATGAGCAAAGTAGAACTTCCCCTCCACTCTGACATCTTTAAAGGAAGCACCTTGGGTCTGATGGTGAAGAGCGGAGTAGCCTCTGTAAGCTAATTGCTAGTTAGCATCTAACATTCTCATCAACAGTGAGCTACTAGTGCTGTTAGCTGTAACATCTTGGCTCACTTTCCTTCTGCTGCTAAGACCATACGTAATGTTCACACCTGCAATCAAAACAACCACCGAGTTAGCGATCCGGCTGCTAGAAATGTTAGCTCTCTGAAGGAAACGGGATTCAGACTGTGTGTGTACCGGAGATGTAACCAACGGTCAGGCGTGAGCTACAAGATGGTGTTAAAGATCTTCATAACCGTGTGCCGTTTTGTAATTTCTCTCTCTCTCTCTCACACACACACACACACACACACACACACACACACACACACACACACACACAGTTCACCTCATCAGAGCCAGGCCGTTTGCCCTCGGGCTCATGTTGTACCCTGCCTGCTTCACAGCACCACTTCCATCCTCCCTCTCTGATCATTACCACACCCTTTTTGACCCCCCCACACACACACACACACACACACACACACATCCCAACAATGGACCTGTAACCACACATCACCTTAGGTCCTTTCATGTTAAGGTGGACCTGGTTTTATTAAGGATTAATGTTAATTATCGCCTCCGGCTCACGCCGACTCCTGTTGATCTCGTTTCCTGTACAAAGATGGCGGCCAACAGGAGCACAGCCTGAGTTTAGGATTAAGTAGAAGTAAAAGAACGGGTCCAACGTGTTACCTGATGCCTGCAGGTGGTTCCTACTGATCATGAAAACTCTGTAGTTACTAAAGACTTCATGCTAATTTGGTTTTGTTTCAGTTATGAAACCAGAAACCAGAATAACAAAAACAACAAATACACTCGATCCAGACCAACCAGATATATTCATAAGCTACATGTGACTGACGTCAGCCATCAAAGGAGTTTGAATAAAAACATGAATCCAGTTTATTTGGGTATTTTTGATGGCTGTGATCCTATTTTCTAAATAACAGAACAATCGTCTATTCCACTACCAGATGGGGTCTTGTTACAGAACCAACAGAGCAGATATAATTATCTAGAAGGAGACGTGTTTGATGACAACACCATTACAGGACGTAGGGTGGGGGACCAATTCAGCCACTGCATCGTTTTTCATTTTTAGTATCAGCCACACTGCTCCAGTCTTATTTACTGCTGACCCCCTTTAACAGGGAAAATGCACCTAAACTAAAACCTTGGCAAACGTGTGCGTACAAGTTACAACAGAGGGGCATGGTGGGTACAGCTAGCTAGTTAGCCAGCTAGCAGAAAGGCCTGTTACTGCTGAAAGGAGCTCCTAGACTCAAGAACCCAAAACAAACGTGAACAAAAACAAGACCAGACAAAAAGGTTGCCGAGCCGCAGCTGTTGCTATGGCAACCACTACGGGAGTTTAAGTCAAGATGGAAGAAAGACACAAATACCAGCTCAGTGCTGGGAGACCAAAAGTAAAATAACTGCGCTCTACACTACAAGATTTTAACTTCAGCGTGGCGCGTCTCAGTAAACCACACACACACACACACACACACACACGAAGCATCCGTCAGATATGAGGAATTTTGGTGAATCTAACTTCCCAAATGTCAGCCATGGAGAGCTCCCAGCTCAGGTGAAAGCATCGCCCTTTGGTCTCTAACGACACCTGACACAGGTCCACAAAAGCGTTCAAGACACGTGTGAAGTCAGGGAAGCTGGAGATACTAAAACATGAGCTAGTAAAGGTGTGGCTCCTAATGTTTGGTGTGTTCAGACCCAGAGGGAAGCATCACATAACCGTGAGTTTAAATGTGAATGTGGGCGCAGCACAGCTCTGTGATTGGTTAGTAACGGTCTTTGGAGATTAGTTAATAGGTGACATTGGTTTGCAGAATGATAATTTAATATTAAATTATTTTTTTTAACAGGTTGCTGTTAAGGTCAACTCAATTTTCCCTTTAAAAAGAGTTTTTTTAACCCATTACAGTTTATTACATCACAATATGATGACATCACATTCCACTGTGAACGACGGTGTCTGCAGGAAACAAACAAACCTGCAGCGACCGGCGACCTCCCGCAGCCGAGACGCATTTCAGGACAACAGAAGCTAATGGTGTCAGCGCAAAGAAAGATTACCAGTTCTCAGCCGCAGGTTACCAACGGCCAGTGTTCCAGTTAGGCCAGGCGTGGATTGTCCTGAGTCACAGGTTCAAATCCCGTTAATCACTACAGAGGTTTGTTTTTCTAACGGCTTCTCTGTGGTTAGAGGTAGTTCCCCATGATGCTCCTGACCCAATAAACCAGATTCAAATGCATTTCCTACCTAAACGGTTTCTGGTTACCGTGGTAACCGGTTTATATCATTAGTACTGTTTTATAATTAGCTACAACCGTTTTCCTCACCAGGAAAAAATACCATAATGTTTGGCGTGCAGCTGCAGAATACACTGCAACAATATATCATGAGTTTGTGTTCAATGTTTGTATGTGTATAAATCTTGGTTCATCGTGACATGCGTGATGTCTGACTGCAACACCCAGTAGTGCTGCAGGTTCTGTTGTTGGTGCGATCATTCCTGTTCGTAAGAGGACTTCAGGCACGTTTAACATTTTTAAAACCTCGTGATGACATCATTAACTGAGAAAATCTCTGTGACCGTTTCCTACCAACACTAAACGACAGAGAAGAAAAGGTGGGAAGGGGTGTTACCTGGGTAGGAAATGGGTCCCTTCTTTGATGATTTGGGGTAAATTGGAAAAGTTTGTGGAAGCTTCTGGGTTCGTCACGCAGCACACGTAACTTGGTCCATCCGTATCTCCAGCTGGAGGGCGTCCGGGCGGTCCTGAGGGTTGACGGCGAGCATGTCCAGGAGGAGTTTTTTCACCCCCTCAGACATAGAGCTTCTGGCCTTCTGAGGGATGTGGAGCACCATCTTGGGGTTCTCCAGCAGAGCCTCCCCAACAGGTACGATCTCTGTGCCCTGTCGGACGTAGGTGCCCAACAGTTCTCGCTTGGACTCAGCATCAATGAAAGTGATCCTCTCGATCATCGCCCAGATGATGATGCCTAGAGCGAAGATGTCAGCCTTGGCCGTGTAGTGTCCCTCCCAAACCTCGGGGGCCATGTAGAAGTCTGACCCACAAGCTGACGACAACCAGAACTTGTTGATGTTGCCGACGCCGTTCTGGTTGCTCCCTCTGGCGCCAGCGCCGGCCACAAGGTGCTCTTCACTGTTTTTGGAGTTCAGGCCGGCGCAGACTTTACTGAGACCAAAGTCTGCCACCTTAAGAACCGGTGAACCGGATTTCTGCGAGATGAGAATGTTGTCTGGTTTCAGGTCACGGTGGACGATGTTGTTCTTGTGCAGGAAGGCTATGGCGCTCGTCAGCTGGCGCATGAAGCTCTTATTGGTCTGCGGGTCGGGCCGCCGAGACAAGATGTACTGGTTGAGGTCCCCACCTTCACAGAACTCCATGACGAACCAAAGGTAGCAGGGCTCCTCTGGGTAACCAAGGATACGCTCCCCTGGAGATACAGATAGAGTTCAGTCAGTAAAACGGCCTCAAACCAAAACCAAACCAAACGCTGGCCAGAGCAGTTTGTTAAACCTGGTTTCAGTCTAATGAATGTAAATGATCTGGATTCAGAGCCGGCTGCTCCCATCCACGGGTCTAATGGTGCTGTGTGAAACAATCACATAATATTAAAATCTGTGTAACCTCCACTTCAAAAGGACTCAACTCAAAAGGTCCCCTGTGTTTAACAACTGGTTCCATGTTTGTTGTGTGTTGACACAACTCCGGCTCATCCCTTGAGTTAGGAGCCTTTAAAAGCCTGAATGTTTTAAAGGTCAGAGATAAGCTGATCAACAAACAAAAAGAAAACATTCCTCTGAAAACACTCTGGTAGAGAGTCAGGAACCAAGTGGAAGAAGCAGCTAAAGTCCAAAGAAAAACTCTGGAGGAAAACCGATATAAACCAGTCAAGTCAGAAATAATACTTTAGATTTATTTTTAGTAAAATATATTTTTGGACAGCAGTGTATTGCATTGTAATAACAGAAAAAACAGGCTGAAACCCAAAACAGCCCGTCTATCAAACTTTAACCAGCTGACTTGAGGGTGTTTTTAAGCTGCGTGTGAGGCTGGTTTTCGTGACTCTGCGGTAACAGTGAAACTGGATTTAAAGAATGAGGAGGAAACTGCGTCACTTGCCCGCAGTGACCTGCCCTGATAATCACAGCGAGCTGGCGTGACATGACTGAACATTTCTGCACCTCACACTCCTCAAACGAGGTTACATAAACCTGCACAAAGCTGATCCACCAAACCCAATAAAAATAAGTCGTTCAGATTCTCCATCAGCTCTAAAAATGATGTCACCTAAAGGTTTTCCCCTAAGTGGTGACACTTACATAACAGCTGGGCTATTAAAGAAAACACAGAGCATCCTGACTTCTAAACAGATACTTATCTAAAACAGCAATATTTTACTTTAATCAATAGATATTTATGCATATTATTCCTGCACAGACAAAAGTGATAAATAGGCCAAATTAAAATCATGACATGAAAATAAGCTGCAGAAAACCAACATAAATCAGAGGTAAAGTGTGACGACATGACATTAAACAGCAGGATTGCTGTTACATGTGTGGATGTTTAGTAAAGTGGCCAACAGGCTGCCAAGTAGAACACTGTGTTCTCTGAAGGAGAGGAAACAGAGCAGTCTCTGTGGCTGATGTAGGTGATGTACAGCGACATCACCGCCATGCAGGAGGGTGCAGAGGGAAGTAAACACAGCTTTAAACTCCCTTTCTGTTGGGTCCTAGTTAGGACTGTACACACCCCATGGTTTAAATCCTTCTTTTAGATAATACTAACAGATATTTTTTAAACAGGGAGAGATTGCTGCTCAACCAAACTCAGCAGAGCTTTTATTTTTTGCATCTGCTCAGATGCTTTTATTTTGTAATAAGCTAGCTTAGTCTGCTGAGTCATTCGTTTTTTTAGCCTCGAGGGCTTCAAAAGTTCTGATTTAAACGAGAAAATGTAACCTTTCAGCCTCTAATTTAAACGTGTAAAACGAACTTTTAAAGTTTAAAGACTTTATTAAGTGTTTATGGCTTCTGTTGAACATTTTAAAGCCTAAATGTGGTCATCTGTTGGGGAGTTACACAACAGTTGTTAGCTACCTTTGAGAGAGGTCTCCACCAGGCGCAGGTACTGCTTGGACCTCTTGTTGCCGTGGCTCATCTTCTGGGCCAGGCCGTTCCTCTGTAGGACACACTCCTCCAGCTGGACCACGTTCTGGTGTCGGTTCTCCAGGCTCGTCAGGGCCCAGAACTCGGCCAGAGCTAGCTCAACGTTTTCAGGAGCGTCGCACTGTAGCCTCTTTACTGCCAGCCTGGCCCCTGTTTTCCGGGCCACGGCCTCGTACACCACCCCGTAGCTTCCTCGGCCCACCTCCCGTAGCAGGCTGTACCTGGGAGAGGGCCCGGACGGGTCACTACGGAGGAAGCTAATACCAGTGAAGCAGTCGTCGTTGTCTTCCTCGTCCATGAGCTCCACATGGTTGTTGTTCTCCACCGTGAGGGAGCGGAGGACTTTCACCGACTCCCGCTTCATCCCGGCGGCCACCGAACGCCTGCAGCTTCGCACGCCCACGCTTACCTTTCTTTTCTTCCCGTTGCGTAAATCCATAACTTCTTTTTTGTTGAAAGAAAGCATGAAGGGAGGGCGTGTTTATCGGTCATTACTTAACTCCTACAGAATAAAGTTTTGCCGTCCTAACGTCTGCCTGGCAGAGGTTCGGAGAATTAATCCCAATCCTCGGTAACAGTTTTGGTTTAAAACACCGAGCGCCACTGGCCGTCCGTCCAGCTGTTGGAACTAATTTGGCTTCCTAAACAAAATGTTCCTGCTCTGTCGGAGAACAGAGGGCGTGGCTTCGGCTGCAGCTCAGCCGAGCGCTGATTGGTGGAGAGAGAAAGCAGCTCGCGCGAGCTCAAACTGGAAATTAGCAAACATGCTACATTTGTTTTTGTTTTTAAACTGAAAGCTGCTCGTATCGATAGTCCGTTGTTAGACTGCCGTCATCTCAGATATTAAATTTATTAAGACCCTGAATCTGAGTCGTCCTGCCCGAATCCCTGCTCTCATTGTCCGCCATGGGGTGGGACGTGGAGGGAGGTGGGGGGTGGGTGTGAGCGCACGTGTACTCCGGCATGTCCCAGCTTCCGTTCAGACCGTCAACAACGTGCGTTAACACGCGCATCTAATGAACCGGGAGCTACTGCTGCTGCTGTGTTGAATATGGCTCAAAATACAATCAAAATAAAAGTTTATATTTTAATAATTGTTATTGCTCATTTTAAAATATTTTTCTCTTCTTAAATAGTTTCATAGTGTTACGTTGTTCAGTCCTAAAATCCAGATCATGGACGTTTAGTTGTCCATAGATAACAAAAACAAGAAGAGAAAAAAGTGTAAAATAAAAAAAAAAGAAAGAATGAAAACTATGTTTTGGTAGCAAAATAGCCTATTTTGTTATTTCATTATAATTTATTTTATTATTATTATTTGTTAATATTTATTTATTATATTTATTTTATTAGAAATAGGGTTAGGGATAAGTGACAGAATGTGTTTACAATTTTTAATTGGACAGTTTGTGGGTCAGCCTGTTTAATGTAATGTTTCTGTTGTCCTAAATCATTTCAAGTGTTTAATACTCTAATTGCTGTGTGTGTGTGTGTGTGTGTGTGTGTGTGTGTGTGTGTGTGTGTGTGTGTGTGTGTGTGTGTGTGTGTGTGTGTGTGTGTGTGTGTGTGTGTGTGTGTGTGTGTGTGTGTGTGTGTGTGTGTGTGTGACTTGTGAATCATAAGGAAATGCAAAAATACATTAAACCTTTATAAGAAACGTGTAATATTTTTTTAAATCATCTTTTGTTGAGAAACTATAGGGTTCTAGCTGTTTGATCAACCCTTACAAATGACAAATATACAACCTCAATCTGGTGATTCAAATTTTGGCTCAATGTTTGTCAAACTGGCTGAGTCTTATATTCGTTTGCATTAAAATTTGATTAAAAACAATCATATAATTATCGATTTCATTGTTATTAAATAGCTAAACAACAATTAAAAAAATACATTAATTAAATTAGCAGTTACCACCTGTAGTACCAGTGTCTCCCACCAGAGGGCAGACATGCAGAATTCCACTAACAGGTTATTGAGGAGAGTACTAATCCTGTAAAAGAGGTGGAGCTCCCAGATATTCAGATATGTTTATAAGAAATGGTGCAATAGAATAGAATAGAATAGAATAGAATAGAATAGAATAGAATAGAATAGAATAGAATAGAATAGACTTTATTGATCCCACAGTGAGGAAATTCACTCATTAAGGCAGCACCTATAGGAAAAAATAATACAGAAAAATACACAAGGGCATTAGGGTGTTACCGTAACCTTCAGCAATCAAAAAATGAATAAAAATAGAAGATTGAGTTTCTAAGAAGAAACAGCATAAAAGACACAGGCATACAAATACTGAAGGTACTGAATATATGGTAATATGATTGACAAACATGTATTTTGCAATGATATTAAATTAAACAGATGTTTTGTAGTCTAGTGTTAGTGTGAGCGAGAATATAATGGCATTATTTTTCCTTCCATCTGTTGTCTTTTGCTGTTTGTTTTGTGTCATTTATTTATTGGTTGACTGGTTGAATAAGTAACCAACCTGTTTGCACGTTTCTTTCATTTGTGGTTATTTTTTTAATGCTTTTATGTTTGTGAATATGTCTAAAACTGTTTTTGTTGTTTGTTTTCTGCTTTTCAGGATACAGATTAATAATTTCACAGAGTATATTTTTAATAAATAAAGTTTATGACTACAAATAAAA
>SSNS01000028.1:1806296-1911296 GCA_006937985.1 Aphyosemion australe | reverse complement strand
CATTAATATAAAGTCAATTTTTAAAATTTAACATAACAGATTATATCAAATTAAATGAGTTTTTATTAGAATATTAATGTTAAAATCAACATAAATCACAACAGAACAAACTCAAAGACAGAATAAATAAAAGTAAATCAACCTGAACAGGAAGACAAATAAAATATCAATAAAATAAAAACAAAGTCATTCATTTCTATTAAATTATCATTTTTTTGGAATCCAAATGAATTAAAATAGAAATAAAAACACTGATGAGATTAAAGTTTTGAATTAATTTGTGCAGAAAAGCTTCAGCTGAAGCAGATTTAAAGGTTTTATTGTTTAAAATTCTGATATTTAAAAACGTTCATGAATCACGGTCTCTGATCCGGTCTCCGGCCTCTGCCGACCCGAGCTGAGCTGATGGAGCTCCCTGAGGCGTGAGGACCGGAGCTCCTTCCCTGTCTGGACTCCTTCTGAGGAGGAAACAACAGAAAGTTCATCCTCTGTCAGGTCCGGTCCGGGAGTTTGTTCCGTTTGCTTCTGTCGCTCCACATCATGCAGCTGGAGATACGAGGTGTTGGAACCAGGTGGCATCCTGACACGAGACTTCACACGTCTCACAGCCAGGCACACCTGCAGATCCTGGTGAGAAACGAGCACGTCCCCACCACCCAGACGGGATAACAGCATGAAGATGCTTACAGGAGCTCCGGGTCAAAGCAGCTGTTTGTGAGGAAGGCCTCAAACATCTGTAGCTCTTCAGGTTTATTCTGTCATCTCACACAGAAGAGATGAAGCAGACTCTAAATCCTGAGATCAGAGAAAAGTCCAGGATGAAGAGGAGGAGCAATGGGACAAAGAGGCTGAACTGGTGGTTCAGGATGCATGGAGGTCAGCTGATCCAGAACTTCACATCAGCCACTCAGTCAGCAGTTCTTCAGGCTTTCTGGAGGTCCTGCAGAGCAGTCGCTCAGGTTTCTGTCTTCTATGGATTTTTAATTTAACTAACCTGTGTGGGAACACTGGGCTGGAGAAGATTCAGTCCATGATGAAGATGATCTGGAACAAATTCATCTAAGACCCAAACCAGGATCTGAGAGATGCTTCAGCCTTCTGCTGGAACCCACAGCTCTGGTGGCCTAGTGGTAGAGTGTCCGCCCCGGGACTGGGAGATCAGGGTTCGATTCCCGGTCGGGTCATAGCAAAGAGTTTGAAAAAATGGGACCCAATGCCTCCTCGCTTGACACTCAGCACTAAGGGGTTGGATTGGGGGGTTAAACCACCAAATAGTTCCCGGGGGATGGGTCAGATGTGGAGATGAAATTTCACCAGTGTGTGATGATGACTTTGGACTTTAACTTATTTGATCCTCAGTGGTTTGGGAACACCATGAGATTCCCCAGGAGGCCCTGGAGGGATCATCTGGGGATGCTTCCTCCTGGACCTGAGGATGGATGGATGGATGGATGGATTGTGTTACTTTACCTTTAATTCTAAACACTAACGCTGTAATAACGTATTTTTTAATCCTCTACTTGTATTTTTTTCTATCTCTTTCTGCCATCAGACCAACCCGGCAGAACCAGAACCTCTGCTCCAGAACAACCTTGGACTTCAAAGAAAACGAGGAGAGAGAGAATGTTTCACTGTGGGTGAACAACAGCTCCTTCATACCTAAAGAATTCAATCAAAGCTTTATTTTAACACAAAGATGAGTTCAGTCTTTTCTAAAGGAAACAACTTCTTCAGTTTCTGAGTTAAACAAGTGTTAGAGAAAACAGAAGAGAAAATGTTTCTGCTTTAAAACGTGTGGTTAATAATTAAATCAGCTGTAGGAGAACCAGCCACAGCTGTAGGAGAACCAGCCACAGCCGTAGGAGAACCAGCCACAGCCGTAGGAGAACCAACCACAGCCGTAGGAGAACCAGCCACAGCCGTAGGAGAACCAACCACAGCCGTAGGAGAACCAGCCACAGCCGTAGGAGAACCAGCCACAGCCGTAGGAGAGCCAACCACAGCCGTAGGAGAGCCAACCACAGCCGTAGGAGAACCAGCCACAGCCGTAGGAGAACCAGCCACAGCCGTAGGAGAACCAGCCACAGCCGTAGGAGAGCCAACCACAGCCGTAGGAGAGCCAACCACAGCCGTAGGAGAACCAGCCACAGCCGTAAGAGAACCAGCCACAGCTGTAGGAGAACCAGCCACAGGAGTAATAATAATAATAATAATACATTTTATTTAAAATAGCGCCTTTCAAAACACCCAAGGTCACTTCACAAGATAAAACAGGATAAAATACAATAAAATATTAAAACAATCAGTCATAAAAACAATCAAATAAGTCACAAATCATAAGCAGTTTTGAATAGATGAGTCTTGAGTTTTGATTTGAAAAGAGTGAGGCAGTCAATGTTTCTGATGTCTGGTGGGAGTGTGTTCCAAAGACGAGGAGCAGAGCGACTGAAAGCTCTGTCCCCCATGGTAGTGAGGCGTGCAGAAGGAGTAACAAGGTGGAGAGATGAAGAGGATCTGAGTGAGCGTGATGGGGTGGCAATATTAATTAGGTCGGTTAAGTAGGCAGGAGAAAGATTATGTATGGCTTTGAAGGTATGAAGGAGAATCTTGTAGGTGGACCTAAATTTAACTGGAAGCCAGTGGAGCTGCTGAAGAACTGGGGTGATGTGGAGAAAGGAAGGGGTTCCGGTGATGACACGGGCTGCTGAATTCTGGACCAGTTGCAGTTTATGAAGGAATTTATTGGGGAGACCAAAAAGAAGTGCATTGCAATAGTCAAGACGGGAAGTGACAAGGCTATGGACAAGAATGGCTGCAGCATGAGGGGTCAGAGAGGAGCGAAGATGATTTATGGATCGAAGATGGAAGTGGGCTGACCGAATTATGTTATTGATGTGTGCATGGAATGACAGTGAGTTGTCGAGGATGACACCCAGACTCTTAACCTGTGGAGAGGGGTAGACCGTGGCACTGTCAATAGTTAGGGAAAAACTGTCAGCTTTAGAGATGGTGGACTTTGTACCAACAAGAAGAATCTCAGTTTTATTGCCATTAAGTTTGAGAAAATTTGAGGTGAACCAGGATTTAATATCAGAGAGGCAGTGGGTCAGGGATGAGGGCGGGAGAATGGAGTTAGGCTTGCTAGAGATATAGAGCTGGGTGTCATCCGCGAAACAATGTAACTGGATGCCAAATTTGCGGAAAATATTGCCAAGAGGGAGAAGGTAAATTATAAAGAGGAGGGGCCCCAGGACAGAGCCCTGGGGTACACCTGAAGTGACTGGGGAGGGTTGTGAAGAAAAAGATTTTAACTGAATGAACTGAGTACCGCAAGGCTCTGTCTTTGGAACATCTTTTTTATGTTAATCATGTAAATTTTCTGGACATCAAACTACCGACCTGTGGGGGGGCTTAGCATGACATCATGAACGGTTTGAGTTGCACCTGTGGCTCCGTCCTTCACTGAAGAGTGGACTCTAAGACGTTTGTTTGTCCTTCACAAAAGCTCTCATTCTGATAAGAAGGAACGTTCCAGGCAGCTGATGGCTTCAGGGACCAAGCACAGGCGTCTCCTTCTTCTAGTCGTATCGCCCGTATCCGTTTAGTTCTGGTGAAAAATGAATGTTTTTGTTTCTTATCTCTGGAAGGAAGAGAGAAGCTCCGTTCCAGGTTCCTTTGAGCACAGAGGAAGTCCAAGGTGGAGGTGAGTTCTGTGGTTTTCATGGCCTTCGTGTCTGCGTGGGGTTCCTCCTACACTCCAAAAACCTGCAGTTAGCTCCAACTTTGATGGTAGCTTATCTTCATGTCAGCTCCAGAATAAACAGCTGAATTAACTCTGACTCCACTATTCTCTAGTTAGAACTGAACAAAGGTGCGTTTTGATCGGGTCGAGCTTTACGCAAAACAGAACTCGCTAAAGGAGGCGTGATGTGACTAGAAGGCTGATTATTTTCATTTTCCATGAGGAGGCTGAACCTCCATCAACATGATTTTACCTCCAAGGCCTCCTATTCACTCCTATTTACTCCCATTCATGTGGCTCAGTGGAGAGCTCATTCATCCAGCTGCCATCAAGGCTGAACGCTTGATTCATTCAGAAGCTTTTCGTGACACATCTGCAGGTTTAGCATCAAAACCTCAGCTTTCATAATGTCATTAGCCGTGTGTGTGTGTGTGTGTGTGTGTGTGTGTGTGTGTGTGTGTGTGTGTGTGTGTGTGTGTGTGTGTGTGTGTGTGTGTGTGTGTGTGTGTGGTGTGTGTGTGTGTGTGTGTGTGTGTGTGTGTGTGTGTGTGTGTGTGTGTGTGTGTGTGTGTGTGTGTGTGTGTGTGTGTGTGTGTGTGTGTGTGTGTGTGTGTGTGTGCGTGACGTAAATGAAAGTTATTTGTTTTCTGAGACTTCCCCGCCCGTCGTCACCACCTTCTCTTCGTGTCTCTTCACTGAGGTGAAAACGTGGAAAGTGATCCTCCACCCATCAAGAAGGTTTATTTCTGGTGGAGATGGCTGCTATGGTTACCTTCACACCAGATTCGGCGCGGAGCTCAGGTTGGCGGTGTTGTTGTCGCTTGTGCGCTCACCTCACTTTTGTCTCCTAACAGATCTTCTTCATTGGTGGAGGTGTGAGGCGTCACAGAGGAGTCAGTGGGCGGGGGGGGGCGGGGGGTGTAGTGTGTGTGTGTGTGTGTGTGTGTGTGTGTGTGTGTGTGAGACGATGATGTAGCTGATGCGTGGAACCACCCAGAGAGAGGTTGCTCCTCAAACACTCAGTGGGCCACTGTGTCACGATGGCGGCGTGTTTGCAGACACACGGCGGTTCGTTGCCCAACAGGAAGTGGGAAGTAAATACCGTTATTTTATGCTCATTGAACACAAGTCAAACAATACCAAGCTACTGGGTGTGATGGTGCTGTAAACCGTCACCCGGGCCCGGGAGTGCACGTGGGAGTCGGACTCGGAGATGCAGGTGTCTCCAGGTTACTGAAGAATGCAAATAAGACTCGTCAAACAGAGCAGAGGGGAGCGTTTATAAAGCTTTAGGCCTCACACACACACACACACATACACACACACCGTGTTCAGGTGGCTGATATGTGTCAGTGGGTAAGAAGTGGCTGAAATGGAAAATAAAAATAACAAAAGGCAGAAAATCATCATTCCGTTATTGTTTATCAGGATCCAACCGGACTTCACTGCACAGTTTTAGAGTGTATTTTAGTTTAAACGCTCCTTTTTATCAGATTCTTTGTTTTATTTTCCCATAAACTCTTCTTTGTGTGTATTGTAACTGGAGACAGGACAGGAAGCACACGTGGTCTAAAATAAATCCTCTAATCTGGGTTGGAAGGATGGATGTGATCATTTTACGCTGATAAATGATCACAGATAAAGGGAAGCCATGAAGACACGGGAGAACTAAATGTGTCTCTAACCTAAAGTCAGTCGTGAATCCTGCCGTTGGGACGTGAGGCTGGTGCTCAGCTCGCCGTTCCGCCTGAAGGAAGGAGGAGGACTGGTTAAAGAGCTGGACAGGTGGCGTCCATCATCACTGCTCTGGTTCTGGATCTGCTGTCCTCTAGAGCAACATTTCAGTTCCTGGTGTTCCTGCTCCCTGGTTTCCAGTCTGCCGTTTGGGCTCCCACACAAATAACAGGGATATAATGGTTTTCTACTTGATTCTGTAACATAAACAAAAATCCTCCTGGAGTCGTGATGCCGCATCTGCTCATGGTAGGATCTTCATTCCTGCACACGCTCGGCTCATTTCAGCTGCTTTGAACCTTTTTGACTCCTAAAAGCAGGAATGTTTCTTCCAGGTTGGGAGGGAGTCTCTGACCCGGAGAAGGAGTTCTTCTATCCTGGTTTCTGAAGGATGGAGGAAAGATGGACCGGGCGCTGATCTGGTCCGTCATGGTGCAGCGGGAACAAAGTTCTGGATTTACTGGTCCATAAACCTTCATCATGAGATCTGGATCAGGACAGAAAGAACCAGATCCTGGATCCGAGGCTCGGTCTTAAGAGAAAAGGAGAGAAGCTTCATCAGAGTAGAGCCGATGCTCCTCCTCATGGAGAGGAGGCAGCTGAGGTTGCTCAGAGATCTGAGGATCATTTATTCTCTCTGGTCTTGGAACACCTTGGGATCCTTCAGGAGGAGCTGGAGTGGTCTGGTTTTCCCTCCTGGGAAAAGCGAAGGTGAGCTTTGGGTTCCTCCTACACTCCAAAAACCTGCAGTTAGCTCCAAGGCCTCCTATTCACTCCCATTCATGTGGCTCAGAGGAGAGCAGATGTAGGAGAGGCCTGGAGTGTTTTCTCTGATCCATCCATCCATTTTCTGTAACCGCCTATCCGAGCAGGGTCGGGGGGGCTGGTGCCTATCTAAAGGAATGAGGGCAAACAGGCGGGGTTCACCCTGGACAGGTTGCCAGTTCACATGGCGATGGTCGAAACGTCAGCAGAATAAGGTAATAAGATCTCTATCTGTGTTGTAAAAAGAACCAAAGTTAAAGATTACAGTAGACACACAGAATGAACGCACCGAAGAGGTTGTCAGTCCATCGCAGGGCAACACAGAGACACACACACACACAATTTAGAGAGACCAATCAGCCTGACAGTTGTGTTTTTGGACTGTGGGAGGAAGCCGGAGTACCCGGAGAGAACCCACGCGTGCACAGGGAGAACAAGCAAACTCCATGCAGAAAGGCCCCAGGCCGGGATGTGAACCCACAACCTTCTTGCTGCAAGGCAACAGCGCTAACCACTGAGCCACTGAGCAGCCGTTTCTGTTTTAACCATAGAAATAATAATTTTAGATTAGATTTAACAGAGTTCTGCATCGACTTCTTTAAGATAATTTAATTCTATCTTCTTGTTTTCATCAGAAACCTAAACGGGTTTACGTGGTGCAAGAGTCCCGATAACACTATAAATATCAGGTGTGTGTGTGTGTGTGTGAGTGTGTGCGTGTGTGTGTGTGTGTGTGTGTGTGTGTGTGTGTGTGTGTGTGTGTGTGTGTGTGTGTGTGTGTGTGTGTGTGTGTGTGTGTGTGTGTGTGTGTGTGTGTGTGTGTGTGTGTGTGTGTGTGTGTGTGTGTGTGTGTGTGTGTGTGTGTGTGTGTGTGTGTGTGTGTGTGTGTGTGTGTGTGTGTGTGTGTGTGTGTGTGTGTGTGTGTGTGTGTGTGTGTGTGTGTGTGTGTGCTGCCTGAGGACTGGATTAATCATTTATTGAGAGCAGCAGAAACAAACAGCAGCGTCCTTCAGCAGAGACATGAGATGTTTGGTTTGTGGGACCGAACGTTGGAGTGACTCAGAAATCCTCCTCATAGAAACTAAATCAGGTCTGAGAGTCAAACAGCCTGAAGTTTGTTTGACTTTAAAACGTCTAAAAAATATATTCTGTTGGTTATTGTTGCAAATTATTTCAATCGTCTAAACCCAGTTACACCTTTTGTGTTTTCTTGTCTGGTTAATTTAAGGAGGGTTGAGAGTTAAAGATGTTTTCGTTGACTCAGTTAAAAGAGCCAAAAGCTGCAGGCTGAACCGGAACAAGCCTGAAAACTTCCATCTACCCTAAAGCTGCATCAGGAGGCAGAAACCTGACAGCTGCTGTGATGTTTGAGGATCAGGAGAAGAAAAGGTCTAAACCTGACCTGGTTAACGAGAGAAGACTCAATCATCCAATCAGAACGAGGCTGAAGACCAACAGGAGGATGTTGCAGTGCATTGTGGGACATTTTAGCTGTTACACATTTAGCGGATGCATGACCCTTACGACCTGGTGATGAATCAGGATTTAAAGCTTCGTTACAACACAAACATATTTATCCTCATTACTGCTCATCTTCAGTTTTTAATCAGCAGAAACAACATTTTTATCTATTTCATGTGAAAATGTCCAACAGATCAGGAATAAGCCTGATTTATTTAGCCCTGAAGCTGGTTTAATTCCTGTTTAAACCATCAGCTCTCAGGTCTACTGGGATGTTTTACTGGCTGGCGTCTCTTCCCAGTACGTAACCAGTTCTGCTCTGAGATTCCTCCTTCAAACATGAAATTACTAAATGTGTTTGTTTTTAACTTGTGACCATTAAATAAAAAACTTCACGGAGCTGCTTGTAAAAATAGAAATGTTCTTTATTGTTCGGCTGAACTGACCCGTGGGTTTGTTTCCATGGAAACTCAGTTTCACTCGTTTAAACGTTTCTAATGAAGATTCTTTTGCTCTGAAACAAAAACAGGTTCAAACTTTTAAACCTGGAGTTCTTTTTTGCGTCTGAGGCGTGTTCCAGGCTGTTCCGGGTTAGACTTCCACCTCTCCGCTCACACGCAGAGAAATAAAAACTCGGATTCTGACTCACTTGGTGATCAAGGTCAGCCTTTCAGGCTCTGCTCGGCCCAAATATAACATTTAGAGAAACAAAAGCAGGCTGCTCCGGCGTGGGAACGCTGGAACGTTGGGTTTTAATGGGATTCAGGTTCAACCTGGACTAACCCGGATCAGATATGTGATTCCTGGGAGGACTGGGAGGTGAGTCCTCCAGCAGGGTTTCCTCTGATCCAGGCTGTGGTCTTCATGGCCTGGAGTCTGGTTGGTTGCAGCTTTATGCAGATGATCCAGTTCTGTTGCCAAGCAACGTGAAGGGTTGATGAGAGTCGGCTCCTCCAAGTCTGAGGTCCTGGTTCTAGGAAAAAGGTGGACCGACGTCAGCCTTGGAGAGAGGATGACGACCTCCGTCCTCCAGGGGGAGCTCACGGTGAAGCCGCTGCTCCTCCTCAGCAAAAGGAGGTGTTCCGAGAGTCTGATGAGGACACCTCCTGGTCTCCAGATGTTTTCTGAGCTCTGTAATAGGATCCTGAACTCCCTCTTGTTCAGGAACACCTTGAGATCTTCCAGGAGGTCCTGAGGAGGTCCTGAGGAGGTCCTGAGGAGGTCCTGAGGAGGTCTGCGTTTCCTCATGGACCTGGGACCTCCATGACCTGGCCTCAGATAAAAGGTGGGAAGTGGATGAAGGATTCCGAAGCTTCTAATTATTGAGGAATTTAAAGTAAGAGGCTTTATGTTCTACCTGACAGTGTTTGGACACGCCCCCTGTCAGGTGAAACATGGCTCAGGTGTGAACGAGGAATCGTCCCAGAAAAGCTGCAGAGATGAGCGTTTAGCTGTCTCCTTGTTTCCTGATTCAAATCAAAATCTCTTCTTTATTTCATAAGTTGGAATGTTTAATTTGGGTTTACTTCGACCCGGAATTCCCAAATTTGTTTAAAAAAGTTTACAGTTAATTATTACGACCAAAACGTTTCACCAGAATGATGCAAATCCTCTTCAGGTTGCTTAGGAACCGTTGTTTGGGATGAGATGATGTGATGTTCCATCGTTGATCCGAGGAGCGCTCGGAGAGCTTCAGCACGTTTAGCAGCTTCCATGATTTCATCCAACAGCAACATCCAGCTGATCACGCATCAACGTGTCACTGATAAGAGATTCACGGGATTTAATTAGTCCTGTTTTGGTTTTAGCTACTTTTTTATTCTTTTTCATCCTATTAAAGTTTTTGTAGTTTTAAGGTCAAACCTGAGAAACTTTTATTTCCACTGAAGTGTTTATAAAAAAAATCCTTCCAGATTTGATCTCGGATGAAGCGCTGCTGCTGAATAACCACAGGATAACCCTACAACTTCCACGTATATAATCACAGAATTCCAGGTAAAGAATCACAGAATTCCAGGTAAATAACCTCACAATTCCATGTAAACAAACACGGAGCTCTAATTAACTAACCGTGAAATGCCACCTGAATGATCACAAAATTGCACGTCTTTAATCACAGAATTCCAAGTAAAAAATCATAGAATTCCAAGTGAACTTCACAGAATTCCAATAAAGACCCACTCCAATGAAAGTGGTGTTTTTTCTGTTTCTAACATGTTCTTGAGGCATTTTCCTTACGCTTCAGCACATATCTAAAGAAATTTAAGCTCAAAATGGCATTTCTGAGTATTTCTGCATTGGAATCGCTGTGAATCAGTAGCAGCCTAAAACTGACTGTGATGTCACAAACCCAGTGGGCGGAGCACAAACTCCTAATTCAACCATCGGCCTGTATTTATGGAGCTGATGTGATGCTAGCAGCCAGTGCTGCATGCTAGCACAGAGAGCTAGCATAAACAGAAAGCTCTCAACAGCCGTGAAAAGAGGGGCGGGGGGACTCCGAGCCAACGGCTCCGCCCACAAACCCGAGGCGAGTTTCTAATGAGCTGCTGCCACTAAGTAGAAATCAGCACAGGTTTTGTGATTTTGGCTAAAAACAGCATAATCGTAGTTTAAAGACCACTGAGAACTGTTTACAACAGCTAAAAAGATGGTCGGAGTGGGACTTTAAGTAACGAAGTAATGTGAAACTGAAGGTTTATAAAACAACGTCTCCTGAATTCCTGTGGAACTTTAGGAGATTGGAGCTGATTTCAGACGGAAGTGACAAAGTTTGGTTGCTCTCAAACTAGCCGTTAGCTCATCAGTCCTGAACTCTATTTCTCTGAGCAGAGGCTGTTCAGGAAGCAGTCCATCACAAGCGAGACAGGAATGATCTCTAACGTTTCCACAGGAACACTGTTCAGTCGTCTCAAAATTCCATTAATTATATTTTTGTCTGAAAACAAAATTCTTAGTTTTAGTTTTATCGGATTCTCAGATTTTAGATCCAGATGTTGGTTCTTGTGACGACATCTGGCTGGTTTGAACCTGTTTCATGTGCATCAAGTTAAATTTAAACAAAAACAGCATTTAAGCTAAGTCCGTGGGGGCCCAAGTCCATTTTGCCTCGGGCCCCCAAATTTCTCTGAACAGCCCTGCCCATTGGTCAGAATGAAAACTGGTCAAACGGGAAGTTTTAGGATTTTTACAGAATATTTTAGCTTTAATGTAGAAACTAAAGATTTTAACATGGATAACTTTTCTCTGGAGCTGTAATAAAATGTTTGACTACTTTATTTTGTGTTCTCACCTGTTTGCTCCTGCAGCGCTGGACGGTGAAGCCCTCTTCATCCGTACTTGTGATGAAGAGGCGGTGACGGGTTTGAATAGAAAAGTTTCACTCGGAGGATCCAGTCGAGGAGGCGGAGCTTCTCTGAAAAGTGCAGATTTTATTTTCTTCAGAGGATTTTTCTTTTACATGAATGAAACTTTTAGCTGAATCTGTTTTTCTGTCCTTTGCTTTTAGTCTAAATGAGAAGATTTCAGAGTTTTTCAGGTTTCGTTTCTTCTGTAGGAATAAAAATAAATAATAAGAGTTGTTTTGTTGGTTTGCTGGTCACCTTTTTTGTGTTAATAACAAATAAATAAACCCTCCCACCTGCCAGGTGAGCGATGAGTCACATCCCAACGTCTCAGTCGTCGTCAGCCTCGAATACCAAACAAACCAAAATCTCCTCACAGCCTTCTTTACTGATAAAAATGGCCTCCAGATCAGAATTAATTATCAAAATTTCCACCTAGCCTTAAAGGTTTTTCCTGATGAAGCAGGAAGTCCTGTAGAGACTCACTTCCTGTTGCAGGCTTTAAACGTCCAGGTGATGCTTCTGTTCTGGGAAAAGATCTAAATGAGGAGGAAGATGAATTATTCCACAAAGAAACTCTTGTTTCCGTCAGACTTTGTCGTGTTTATTTAATTCTTTTTCTAATTATCATGACATCAGTTAAGAAAAATGTCTTTGCTGTCCCGCGTTGCCATGGGAACACCAGATGTTAATAGATGTTCTAACTGATTTATGACTTTAGTGAGTTATAAAGTATTTGGACTTAATCTGAACCATCTAACCCATCCGGTGTCCTGAAATGACCTCATTAATAAACCATCAGGCCCCATAATGTTATAAAAATACATTATTTATCCAGTTATTTATGTTTTGGTTCATCGTTCTAATGCTGCGTTTAAAACGCTCTTTGTTTTGTTTCATCTTTAAAAGCAAGTTTTTAAAAATGTGTAAAACAATTTAAAAAATGCCTCTTTTACTGGTTTTGTTCCTGTTTCTTATAATTTTCACGTCTCACTCCAGGAGTTTTAAACTAAAACCTTTTAAAGAGGACATATTAAAACTCTTTTAATAGTTCTGTGGTCGATACAAACATGTTTTTGCAGTTTTTTGCGCTAAATCCCGCTCACATAAAGCAACTTAGCCATTTTATTCTTGACAGTTTCAGTACCTTCCACAATGAGCCGCTTCAGGGCGCTGTCACTTTAAGAAAACAAGCTGGAGGAGGCCACGCCCACCCATGCCCTGATTGGCTGCTGTGAGGTGAGGAGCTCAGATATTTGAGAGGGGCTTGAGCTGCTGCAGCAGCGCTCTCTTGCACATGAGAGATGGTTCTATGCTAATTTCCCTGTTTGTGACATCACAAACGGGGACTTTTTCAAATGCCTTGTTTCAAGTAAATAATTCTTGAAACCAAACAGCAACAGAAAACCAAGAGGTGGATATTTGTTGACGTTGGAGTGTTTATGGAGGCTGGTTGGAGTTCTAACCTCAGACCTCCTCGTCTGAATCAAAGATGGCGTCTTTCACTGATCTCTGAAACATCTCTGTCCTGATTCAGCTCCACAGAACCGTGTGAGAACAGGCGGATCAGGACAGCAGAGACTCTAAGACCCTCAGGATGAACGAGCTCGTATTAATGAAGCTCTTTAGAGAACGATACTTCCTTTTGGAGCTGATGAAGCTCCGTGAGTTTGAACTAAAACGTCTTTCTGGGAGGAAAGAGGTCCGCTTGGGGTCTCAGAACCGCGATGACGTAAAACCTTCACCAGTAAAACGTTCGGATGTTTCGCTCTGAGGAACATTTAAAGTTGAGTTGATGACTTCCGTCTGATAAAAGCTCCATCTGACTTTATAAAACTGAGAAACCAGCTCAGAGGTTTTATGTGACGACAGAACCAATCTGCTGCGGATCAGAACCAATCGAGGGTTCTGATTCATCCGCCGCTCCACGAGTCTCCTCCTGCAGGATGATTATTTTCTCTCAGACTGAAAAACACCAAAATGTTTTGAAAGGTTTTAGGGGTCGTTGGTTCATCACAGCAACAACAGAAGATGTCCGGATGCTGATCCAGATCCATAAAACTCTGCATGTTTGGATCCGTGAATAAACAAACTCCTGATCTGAGATCAGTTTATAAACCACCATTAAAGTCAGAATCCAGAACAAACTTCATAACCAAGCTTCAAATACAGAGAGCAGCTGTTTCTCTCCGGGCCAGACTGTCATAATCAGCCGAACACAAGACCCTAACCCTGCAGCATCTTCAGCTGAAACTCCAACCAAAATTCCAGGTTTCACTGAAAATCGTCTTAAACTGATGCTCCAACCTGCTTCCTGTTCTGTAAACGACCCGGGAAGTCCTGATTCTCCTGTTCTCGGTGGTCAGCGAGCAGCAGGAAGGAAGCTTCTGGTGGGATAAATCCAGATTTATTCTGCTCCAGAGCGATCCAAGAATCAGCATCATAACTCCCATGATCCCAACCGTCAGATCCAGCAACGATCCGGGTCCCAAAACGGAGATTTGCTTCTATTCCAAGATGAGAATCCAGGGATTCGTTGGACTGAGATGAGGACGATAAATCTGGGAGCACAAAGGAGGATTTTAGACGACCGAACCAGAAGATCCAGACTTTGATTCTGGATGTTTGGAATGTTCTGGAGCAACAAAACACCGGTGTGGGTTTTAACATGGCCGATGCCGATTTCTTAAACTAAACACCTGGGAGTTAAACCGATGATCATCGTCTCGTTTCTGTGCTGCATTTAAGTTCAAATGGTCCAAAAACACATGAAGCCTCAAAACTAAAGAATAAAATCTGTCTGAATAAACTAACTCTGGATCTTCTTCCCTCTTAATTATCACAACTAAACCTGCTTTAATGGTTTTCTTTACATCTGAATGTTTTATGTGACAGCCTGGGCTGTTCTGGGATCAGTTTTCCTTCCGTTTGTTCTCCTTGGAACCTCAGCTGATCGTTTTACCTGTTGAGTCTGTTTTCTTTGTGGTTTCAGCCCGAGGTCCGACCCAGACGCTCCAGAGATGGAGAGGTGGTGGTGATGGGGCTCCTCGGTGTGGGTGTTGTTCAGACCAGTGAAGCAGGGAGGCGGTTGGATGCCTCCCTCCCATTGGTCCGTTAACACAAGCCGCTCTGATGACACAGGCGACTCGCCGCTGATAAAGGGGACCGAACCGCGGCGGCAGCAAGTGTTGGACGGAGGACGGAGCCGGTCCATGCGCCTCTGAGAGTCCCAACACGGCTGGAAGAATCTGTCCAACTCCTGAAGGTACCGAATCCACGCCTCACTTTCATCCAAACGTTAGACCAGAAATTTCTCTGATTTTGTTTCATAAATGATGGAAGGAGGGACTCGGTGCGCCTTTACGCACCGCGCGCAGCTCCAAACGCACCGCAGCAGGTTGTTGCTGCCAGAACAGGAAAGATTAGGAACACCTGGAAGAGATTTTCAGTCATGTGTGTTTGTTATTTGTCTGTGGTGCATTGGACCGAGCCGGAACCGCCTGATTCTGTCCCGCTGACCACTCTCATGTCTCTCTCTCTCTCTCTCTCTCTCTGTCTCCGTGCTCTGGTGAAGAATGGAGTGGTATGTCCTGGTGCTGATGCTGAGCCTGCCGCCCTCCATCCACACAGATTGTTCATCACAGTGCCAGAAATGCGCGCAGCTGCTTCGCCCCGACGCCGCCTTCAGCAGCCTGGTGAGAGCAACTTTACGCACAACTTCACCAAAACCACACGCTTCCGGTTCGTGTCCAAAAGGCGACCAAAGAAACCAGGAGAATAACGTTTATCTTTTATAGGAGACTTTTAAACCCAAACAGGGAAAGTTTATCTCAGGAAAACTGGTTTGATCCTGTTGAAGTTTGAGATGAGATGTGAAATGAATAAAACCAGAGTAAATGTTTGGTGTCTGTGTCCTGCAGCCCTGCGGCGCGGAGTGTGAGGCGGAGCTGCAGAACTGCGGTCCGGTTCCGCGCCTGGCGGACTTCACCGAGGACGAGGCGGCGGAGGCGGAGGAGAGCCAGCAGGCTGACCTGGTCAAGCGCTACGGCGGCTTCATCAAACGGATCGACAAGAACAAGAACAAACTCTTCTCCTCCTCCTCCTCCTCCTCTTCCTCCCCGTGGCGAGAAAACTCGGTCCTGAAGGCCGCGGCGCTCCCCAGAAAGTACGAGGAGTTGTTGAAGCGGCTGGAGGCGAGAGAGGCGCAGCAGGACGCACCGGAGGACGCGGAGGACCGCGTCCTGCACTCTTACGTTAAACGGTACGGCGGCTTTTTACGCAAATTCGGCCCCAAGTCAAAGAGGAGTAGCTCCGCGGAGCAGGAGAGCCAGGAGCCCGAGGAGCTGCAGAAGCGCTACGGAGGCTTCATGCGGAGGGTCCGGCCCAAACTGAACAACCTGAAGTGGGACAAGCGGTACGGAGGCTACCTGCGCCGCCACTTCAAGATCTCAGTCCGCTCCGCGGAGGAGCCGTTTTACTCCTCCGATGACTCGAGCTTATAAAGACCCGCTGGGGAGGAGGAACTGGGAGGAACTGGGCTCCTGCTCGTGGCTGCTCGCGTGTAAAACTCATCTGTGTGATCTGTTCCATCGTCTGTCAACCAATAAACGTTAAATAAAACCACGTGTTCAAACCCACACCCGTTTGTCCCACAGCTTCAGTCGCGACCCGGACGCGTCTGTTTGGAGACTTTACGCACCAAGTCCTGCAGGTTCAGACTAGGAGACGCTTCAGGTCATTAAACTCGGTTTTATTTTGTGTTCATCATCATGGTTTTTATTTAATTTTGTGTTATATAAGATAAATGTCACAGGAAAAGCCCGGAGTCGTTTTACCAGGTAAAAGTTTGGATGAACTTTGTCTCAAAATTCAAACATTTATGCTGAAAAATTATTTCTGCTGCTAAGAATCGATCACCAATAAATAAATAAATAAATAAAAACAAACATTAGGTCATAAATGATCTGATTAAATGATAAAAATAACGTTTTTCTTCTAAAATAAAAACAATAACTGTTTCAAATATAAAGTTATGATCATACACACACATATATAAAGAGATATGTAACATGTTATAAATGTGTAGCCACGCCCACCGCTTCACCCGGTTAGGATGAACCTTTCAGAGGAACAACAGAGGGTTTTCAGTGGACTCTTGCGCCCCCTGGTGGAGAGATCAAAGCAGCGGTTCTGGTTCCGATGGAGACGACAGAACCTCCTCATCTATAGGAATATTTATGCTTCACTGACGTTTTTCTCTGTTTTCTCACCAGAAGCTTCAAAGTGAATTCATTTAATAATACTAGCAGCTGACAAAAGGATGAAAACATAAATAAAAGGATTAAAACATGAAACCTTTGTGATTTTTTGTGTTTGTTTATGTTACCATAAAATAACTTTAAATGAAAAGTTCTTTGTTCCATAAAAAACGAGTCTGAACAAAAATAATAAAACAAACGAGCTTCATTATGATGGATCAGCTGTTTTATTCTCTTTAACATAAATAAAAATCAGCTGATCAACAGAAAGTTTTCTACTTTAACCCAAAAAAATCCTGCATTTGTTTCTAAATCTGTCAGAAACATAAATATTTATGACTTTTGACCAAATAAAGAAAAGTTCTGGAGTCATGAAGGATGACCCAGTCTGAACAATACAACCAGATTTCCAGGATAATTATCATTTTGATGATGATGACGTTCCACCACCATGTTCTCCTGCATCTCTTCCGTCTGCAGGAACCTGGTTTTCCAGCTGCATCCCGCTGCTCCTCCTTTCAGGTTTGTGCTGCTTTCAGCTTCCTGTCCTGCAGCTTTGACCTCGTCTACGTTTCTTTGTTCATCACACCTGAAGTGTTTTTTCACACACCGAACAAAAAGCTGCTCTGATCAGGTAAAAGAGCTGAATAGAAATGGAAAAAGTCAGGCCTGGTGCAACGTAGAAGTTATAAAAGAACATATCAACAGGATTCTGTTGAACCAGGTGATGTAGCCCCGCCCCCCTCGGGTAGAAACATCACCCAGAGTCTAAACGGATCACAGGAAGCTGGACTGAACTGGTGTTCTGATCACTTTGATCCCACGTGGAGGGATTTTGTTTATCTGCCAGCTGATGATGTCATCATACAGGTAAGAGTCTCCTTCAACCTGCTGAAGAACTGATGATGTCATCATACAGGTAAAAGAGTCTCCTTCGACCTGCTGAAGAACTGATGATGTCATCATACAGGTAAACGAGTGTCCTTCGACCTGCTGAAGAACTGATGATGTCACCACAGCTCCAAACGGGAAGTGAGACCTTTTTACCTCCTCATGGCTCCAGTAGAAACATCAACGTTCCCAGAGGAACCATCAGAGCTTCTGCTGCTGTTCCAGTTTTCACCTGCAGCTGTTTGAGGCTCAAGGTGGAAACAGAATTCCCGTGTGCTTCCAGCAGTGAGAGCGCCGGTTTTCCCTACAGATAGTTACCAGATTCATTCGTTACTTCCTTTCAAAATCCAATTAACTGTTTGGGTGATGTCTTTGACCCAGTTTGAGTAACCTTTGTGGTTCCTGACTCCTCACCTATCCAGAGACTCCCCGATGGTTTGGCTTTCTTTGAGCTATAGCGCCCCCACTGTGGCTGGCTGGTACTGCAGCGTGGACGTTCAACACGGTGACAGAAATCTGGGCTGAAGATGATCGTTGATCAAATTTGTCGCTGCGAACGCTCACGGAGAATGTGAACACAAATGCTTTAGCCTCATTTTTTAGTCTGAGTTAGGTAGGTGGTTGCCGTGGTAACCCTGATGAGCCACTGGCTGCAGCTTTAACATTTCCTCTGATCTCGATTCTTTGTAAATTTTTCAAACAAAAAAACAGATCAGCTGCATCATCGATTCTTACCGAGTTGGTTTTGTGCAGCAGCTGCATCGACATCCTCCAGGGGGAAAGGAGCGTCCTCCTGGAGGACAGGAGCGTCCTCCTCCTCCTAGAGGACAGGAGCGTCCTCCTGGACGAAGCTCCTGTCCTCCAGGACGAAGCTCCTGTCCTCCAGGAGGACGCTCCTGTCCTCTAGGAGGAGGAGGACAGGAGCATCCTCCTAGAGGACGTCCTCTAGGAGGATGCTCCTGTCTTCTAGGAGGATGCTCCTGTCCTCCAGGAGGACGCTCCTGTCCTCTAGGAGGACGCTCCTGTCCTCCAGGAGGACGCTCCTGTCCTCCAGGAGGACGCTCCTGTCCTCCAGGACGAAGCTCCTGTCCTCTAGGAGGACGCTCCTGTCCTCCAGGAGGACGCTCCTGTCCTCCAGGAGGACGCTCCTGTCCTCCAGGACGAAGCTCCTGTCCTCCAGGAGGATGCTCCTGTCCTCCAGGAGGAGTAGGACGCTCCTGTCCTCTAGTAGGATGCTCCTGTCTTCTAGGAGGATGCTCCTGTCCTCCAGGAGGACGCTCCTGTCTTCTAGGAGGATGCTCCTGTCCTCCAGGACGACGCTCCTGTCCTCCAGGAGGACGCTCCTGTCCTCTAGGAGGATGCTCCTGTCCTCTAGGAGGACGCTCCTGTCTTCTAGGAGGACGCTCCTGTCCTCCAGGAGGAGTAGGACGCTCCTGTCCTCTAGTAGGATGCTCCTGTCTTCTAGGAGGATGCTCCTGTCCTCCAGGACGACGCTCCTGTCCTCCAGGAGGACGCTCCTGTCCTCTAGGAGGATGCTCCTGTCCTCTAGGAGGACGCTCCTGTCTTCTAGGAGGATGCTCCTGTCCTCCAGGAGGAGTAGGACGCTCCTGTCCTCTAGTAGGATGCTCCTGTCTTCTAGGAGGATGCTCCTGTCCTCCAGGACGACGCTCCTGTCCTCCAGGAGGACGCTCCTGTCCTCTAGGAGGATGCTCCTGTCCTCTAGGAGGACGCTCCTGTCCTCCAGGAGGACACTCTTTTCCTCTAAATCATAAAAGCATCTCGTTTGGAAACACCGACGCTCTGCAGACCCTTTTTAAAACTGAGCATTTATTCTCCAGAGGGTCAAACAACAAACCAACAGGGTCACTAGGGGAACGTCTCTGCTGTGGAAGTGCCAGCACCAGGAAAAAGTCAGACTGATCAGAACTTTAAAAGAATTCCGGTTCCACGTCAGGAGCAAATGGACCGGAACCAAACAGCTGTCCTTCATCTCAGTGCTGCTGCTCCTCCTCCTCTGCCGCCTGCCCTGGCTGACCTTCATCGTCTCCGTCCGTCTGCCCTCCCTCCTGAGAGTCGTCAGCGGCGGTTGCCGTGGCGTCCACCATGGCGACGGTTCCGACCTGCTGCTGGACGGCCAGGTTCTGAGCGGCGGCCAGCGGCAGCGTCACCAGCTGGAACTGAGGTCCGACCACCTTAACGATGCTGCCGGGCCCCGCCGCGCCCTCCTGACCCAACGCCGTGGACAGAACCGTCACGTTGGTGCCGTCGGCCGCCAGCTCGGACCCGGACAGAGGCGAGGTCAGGAGAGTGTACCCGCCCAGGTTGGCACCCCCGTGCCCCCCCGTCACCGTCAGAACCTTTCCCAGCGGCAGACCGCTCAGCTGGTTGAGCGTGATCTGAGCGGGGGCGGCGTTGACCGCGGCCGGGCCGGAGACGGCGCGGGTCAGCCGCGGCCGTTTGGGCGTCGGGGGGGAGGGCACCGGGGTCAGGGTCATCAGGACGTTGTTCAGGTGCTGAGATTTACTCTTCAGCTCTTTGGCCCGCTTCCTGTGCTCGTCACACTGCTGCTCCAGCGCTGCAGGGGGAAGCACAGCTGTCAATCACGCTCCAGCCAAAACATTACGACCACCCAGCAGGTTCACCAGTTCCAGAGCTGGAAGTCCGCACAGATTCTACTTCCTCAGAACACTCCAAACAGAACCGGGTCAGGCCCTGCTGGTCAGCAGGCCCGCTTTACACGGATCAGAACCAGAAGTGGTTTTCAGGCTGGAACCTGAAACTTTGATGGTTCTGCTCGTTTCTCTGTTCTGATTAATGATTTTCATTGAATCGGGTCGACAGAACCGAACATCCATCTCTGTCCTAGAAACCGGGCCTCCAAAGAACCAGAACCATCCAGCTAAAGACGTGGAAACAGGCGGCTCGGTTCTGATTCCTGCAGCCGGTTCTGGCTGGTGTACTTTATTATAAAGATAACCAAAAGCTCTAACAAGCCAAACGGACCGGACCGTCAGAACCTCTGGTGGTTAAAGTGGACCTGCTGGTCATAATGTTTTGGCTGATGCAGACTGTAGGAGTGGTACTGACCGGCGAGGCTGCGGGTGTACTGCTCTCGGTACCGGTCCATCTGGCTCTTGTGACTGGCCAGAACCTTCTTCACCAGGTCCAGCATCCCAAAGTTCTGGACGATGTTGTTCAGCAGCACGGCGTCTGAAAAACCACAGAGCGGGTCAGAACCAGGCCCGGTCCCCACCACGACCCACATCGTGGTTCTGACCTTTGACCTGCAGCGGCGGGTCACACACGCGCTCCTGCAGCCCCTTCAGAACCTCCTGCAACTCCTTCTGGAAGTCCTCCACCACCTCCTCCAGAAGCCCCGCCTCCTTCACCGAGCGCCAGAATGCCACCGAGTCCTCTGGAGTCACAACACAGAACGGGTTAACCACAAGAACCGGGTCGGGTCAACGAGACCTGAGCGTGTTCATCATCACCTCCGATGGCCGTGACCCACTCCGAAGGTTCCTCCGGAACATCAGGGAATGGCGCCGCTGCTCCGTTCACTAGAACACAGACAGGAAACGGGTTTACGACCCAAACGGACCCGCCAGAGTCCGGTTCTGTTCTGTTCCTGGTATCAGGAGAAGAGTCCAGAACCTGATCTGACACCAGAAGCTGCAGAACTCACAGTCAGCTGATGAGGTGGACGCAGACAGCAGGTCGGTAGACGGATCAGAACCGATGGACACTTTGGTTCCGACCAGGTCGATCTTGGTGCTGCGGCAGGTGTTGGAGCAGACCTTGGTGTGCTGGTAGAAGTCCAGCGGGCCCGAGTCCATGATCTTCCTGTGGAAGGTGACAGAAACCGTCAGGTCCAATTACCTGGTGAGTGCTGCCACCTGCTGGAGGAACGGTGAGCTGTTAACCCAACAGAACCACAACCAGGTTCTGGAGGGAGAACTGGAGAACGTTTACGGGCCCGTGTGGTTCTGCTGGGTCAGCTGTGATGTTTAGATAAACCAGGAACAGAAGGTAACGGAGCGGAATTCCCGTTTCCTGTTCGGAGTTCTGACCTGAGCATGGTGCCGTTAAGGCGGATGGCTCTCTTCCAGTCTTTTAAGGTGGACTTTCCTGCTAAACACACAAACTCTTTGGGGCTGATGAGCTGGTCGTTGAACTAAGGAGAAAAAACATGAGTCAGACTTACACACACATAAACACACACACACACACACACACACACACACACAACACACACACACACACACACACACACACACACACACACACACACACACACACACACACACACACACACACACACACACACACACACACACACACACACACACATGGAAACACACACACACACACTCAATGCTCACCTGGACACATTTGACGTTGATCCCTGGACAGACAAACTTCTTCCACACCAGCGTGGCCTTGGCGTCTCCACAGGTGATGGGATAGCAGACGTCGGCGTCCACCTCCTCCGACAGTTTCACTAAACAAACGTAAAACTCATCCTGACTCAAAACGATCACAACAGGAAAAAAACCGTAATAACCAGTAACTGTAACTGATGGTGTTACCGATAACCGCCTCCTCCTTCAGCAGAGACTCGGCTGTACTGGACTCCGTCTCTGCTTTCATCGGCATCACGGTGAGGACGTCCTCCCTGAGGGAAAAACTCATCACCATCACCATCATCTTTATTTGTTTAGCACTTTTAGCGATCCAGGAGACAAACCCAACAGCTGAACAGAAAAAACATTTCCAATAAATAATACAACACCAAAAAATATCAGAATCAGACAAAATTCAGCATCTTCTGTTTCACTGGAACTCAGCGTAAATTAAAAAATCTGATGTTTTTTCAGTCCGTGAACGCACCACAGCTTAGAGCTAATTTGGAATTGGTGCATTTCTGCTTCTGTTCATCAGAGCTTAAATTATTCAAGTTTAGAAACAATAATATTTATGATAATATAAAGAGAAAAACATAAGTACCTAAAAAACTACTTTAATAGTTTATTTGAGTCTGTTTTTCTGTCAGTTAACATGAAACTCTGTTGTTTTAAAATTCTCTCGTGTGTGTGTGTGTGTGTGTGCGCGTGCGTGTGTGTGTGTGTGTGTGTGCGCATGCATGCATGCGTTACCCAGCCTGAGGCGTTAGCTGTGCAGTCACCAGCACGGTTTTCTCCTCCTCCACCACACCGGGGAGGTCGTCGCCCACGGGTTCGGGGATGGTGACGATAACGACTTCACTCATCTCCTGCATGCTGACATCCGACGAAGCCATGGAAGGAGCTTTAAATCAAACAGTGACAGAAAATGTGACACAACAGAGTAAAAGGAAAGAATATAAACAACAATGATTAAAAACTTTTTTATCCAAACTTTTCTTATTTCTTCTCAGCTACTATTTTCCTCTGCCTCTCAAAGGAATTATTAATGAAACCAATCTGGTCTGTGGAACAAATGAGAATTTCGGTATCAAAGCAAAGGTCTGGGGAGGCGTAGGACTGAGCTTTACGTTAAAGATCAGTTTTATTTATGCGTGTTTCTGCTGCCATCAGAGGAAAAATCCCTGAATATAAATGATTCTTTACAAGTGAGTATCTGTTTTAGACATGGACTGTTCTGCATTATTGAGAAAGATTATTTTAATTTAAATTGATGACTATTATCTTTATCACAATAAAATGGAGTTTAAAATGAGATAAAACATCTGAAAAGGAGAACCTTCTCTGGGAGAATGAGGGATGTTTCATGGTTCATTTCTGTTTCCAGCTGCTTCGTCTGACGTGATGAAGAGGAAACTCTGCTGCATCTTTTAATAGTTTCTACTGATAATCACAGAATTACCTGGAGGGATTCAAATCAACTCAGTAAAAGATGAATTCCTGGACAAAACAAAAGGAACTGATTCAGTTTGTCACCTGAGTCTAAGTATGGAAAACAAGATGCCATATAATCATGTCTCAGACAGCTGAAAAGATCCTGTCTGAACCGAACTCTGGACTGGTCTTCTCTGTCGTGTTTTTAGAATATTAATATTTTTTGTGACATTTTAGTAAAATTTGTGTCATTTATAAAAAAAGATTGTTGTGAAAAGAAAAGCTGGAGTTATTTTCTAGTTTTGTACAACATCTTAAAAATAAAAGAACAAATGATCTTTCTAAAGGTACAACAGTGTGACAGATGAATGAATTATTCTGAAATAATAGAAGCTGAAACCCTGTCTGAGAGTTATTGTAACCCTCTGGCCTTTCTCGTGTCTGTTTTTCAGGAAAAAAATCATAAAAATCATTTTTAGATTTACTCTGAACGCAGTTCGGAGGCTAAATGAGACTTAGCGAAACGCGATGAAGCCACGAGCAGAATTATGCAGATAAATCCTACCTTTAGATCATTTCAAACGTTAGGGGTTAAGCGTTTAGTCTGGAGTTTATTCCACCACAGATGGAGGCTGATAAACGGTATTAAACCGAATTTACAAACTAAAAAACACAAACTGTGGCGATTACATCTATTTAACCGGCAGCTGTCTGATTTTATAGGAAAATAAAACATATTTCTTTTGAAGCCTGAACGCTGAGATCCGAACATTTAAACCTAAGTTGTATTTAACAGAATGAATGTAGTTAAAAATTAGCTTTCTGTTCTGTAAACATTCACCTCTTCCGGTTCTTCTTCTTCTTCTTCTTCTTTTAATTGCAGCAGATTTCTGTTCGCTGCCGTCGTATGTGTGGAGGTCTGATGGTGCGTTCAGGACCTACTGGAAAATCGTAATGTCTGAGTTAAAATAATAACATTGACAACAAAAACAATAATAATCATGTTTTTTTTGCCTTACAAATCCGTCTACGTTTTATTTGCACACCACCCCTCACTCTTCTATTTTTGAGCCTTTTGGATCAATGCGATTTGCATAGAAAGGTCATTTGCACAAAACATTTCGAAGCAGCTTTTTAATTTATTTTACCGCAGCAATGAACTTCACAAAAATAAAAACATTATAACCAGGATGAAGGCGCAATCAAAGTGTCTTCATGAATTTTCGAGTTTCTTATATTATCAACCTTTTGTGTATTTATTTATTTTATCAACTATTATACGTTTATAATAGGAACCAACCTCACACGGAACGTTTCAAGTCGGTCACTTAATTCGACGCACATGTCTGTTGTTGACAGTCCGGGTTTGAAAATGGCTGCCACCACCGGTGTCTGGTCTGAGAAAATACAACATCTTCTCCGCCGAATGAACAACTTTTACTCCGCAGGTAGCTGAAGGCGGCTAGAGCGAGCAGTTTGGCGGCATGTGGAGAGTTTTTACTGAGTTGTTTCCGCAGGTTCGAGTCGGAGTCGCTGCCTGAGGTTTGAGATAGACGGAGCTCAGGTGGGTTGGGTTCCTCCTCATGTAGCCTCCCTGCTGAAGCGACACCCGCAGGTGTTCAGCCCTCCGCTCGGGGGCGCTGTTGGTCTGTGTCCCTATCTGGACTCGTATGAGAGCAGGTCAGAAGCTGTGGACGCTGTCCTCCAGAGTCTGAGACACGAGGACTCAATAACCTGCCTGAAAGGATGGAGGGACGAGGTGAGCTCAGCCAGATTTGCTTTTTATTTACTTGTCTGTGTTTTTACTCATCTTACAAACTAATAATCGGGCAAGTATTAGGATTAACTATATACCAACAAGTACCAACATCCTTTCATATAACTTAAGATCATTAAATCCATCCATTCTTTTGCGCTTATCTGGGGTCGGGTAACGGGGGGCAGCAGCCTGAGGAGAGGCCCAGACTTCCCTCTCCCCAGCCACTTGGGCCAGCTCCTCCGGGGGAATCCCAAAGCGTTCCCTGGCCAGTCCCTCCAGCGTGTCCTGGGTCTTCCTTTAGGTCTCCTCCTCTTTGGACGTGCCCAGAAAACCTCACCAGGGAGGCGTCTAGGAGGCATCCTGACCAGATGCCCAAGCCACCTCAGCTGGCTCCTCTCGATGTGGAGGAGCAGCGGATCTACTCTGAGCCCCTCCCGGATGACCAAGCTTCTCACCCTATCTCTAAGGAAGAGCCCAGCCAACCTACGGATAATCTAAATGTTAAATCAAAATTGAATACATTTCCTTTGTAAATGTGATGAAAGAGTACAAAATATAGGAAAAGTTAAGAGAATATCAAAGACATGTCCGCTTAATCTTTTGCACATTTTACAGCATACAAAATATTTGTTGTTTTGTAGATAAGGTGAGTCAATCTTGTAGATCTGGGATGTAAAGCAGGTTTTGTGTGTTTCAGAAGTACAGCGTGATGCCCAGATGTTCTGACCCACCGCTGATGTGGATGGAGAGAGCAGCTACTAGTAGGTTCTGACATCTGACTGGGGCGGAGCTTCGTGTTTTGTTCCTGCTGAGCTGACTGCTGCTGCTTGTCTGCAGGTCTGTTTGGAGTTAAACGGTACGGAGTCCATATTAATGGATACACGGTTGGGGACAGTGGGGAGGTTAGCATGTGGCTGGCCCGGCGCTCCAGGACCAAGCAGACATACCCAGGGCTTCTGGACAACATGGTGAGTGAAGACCGGTAGTTCTGGAGGTACCAGGTCCAGACCAGAGCTTTTTAGACACTGTGTTGGCCCACAGAACCAGTATCAGTGCATGTGTGTCTACATCATCTTCTTAAAGATCTGCATCAGTCAGGAGGGACGTCATGTTTTTTCTTTTATGGTTTAAACGTGTTTTTAATCTGGAGGTCAAGAACAAAGAGTTTACAGATGAGATGATTCACCGTGACGTTGCTTTCATCAGGCGGCTGGCGGCCTGGCGGCTGGAGTCAGTATCAAACACACTCTGATCAAAGAGTGCCAGGAGGAGGCGTGTATCCCATCAGCCATTGCTGCAACGGCTCGTCCCGTTTCAACAGTCAGGTGAGTTTAACGTGACGGCTCACCTGAAAGGGGAGGAGCTATCCAGAGTTCTGCGTCTCCTGTGATTGATGACAAAATATTTAATCCGACCGAACAAACGGACCTAGGTCAAATCCATCTGTCAGGAAAACAACCGCTGCACCTGAAGGGTTATTTATGACATCAGGATGTTTTCAGGTAAAGGTGAGAATCCTGACCTTGTTTCTGATGTGCTGCTTTTTGAGATCTTTTAGCCTCCTAGAGCGGTTCTGTTGGAAGGATTTCTAAAAGGTCGTTCCTTTTAGGATAAATTTGTTCCTTAATAAATAAAAACATCATTTATTAACAGGATTTCGTGTTGATCCAGGTTTTCACCAATCCTGGAATTTGTTCACTGACCTGAAAGATTTAAGTCACAAAAATCAAAAACATGAACTCTGTGAAGCGATAAATATAAAAATAAACCTTAAAGTGTGTTTTGTTCCTCTTCCGTTTAGCTTTTCTGTCATCTGCGTGTTTTTTGCAGCTACACCTACGAGGACGAGGAGGGGGTGTTCCCTGAGAGCCAGTTCGTCTTTGATCTTGAACTTCCTGCGGACTTCAGACCCCGCGTCGGGGACGGAGAGGTGCAGGAGTTCCACCTGCTGCCCATAGAGAAGGTGAGTGTTCTGCTGGTTCTGGATCCTGGGAGCTTTCATCAGACGGGTTCCTCAGGTCTGTCCGTCCTGTTTCAGGTGAAGGAGCTGCTGGCCAGCGATGACTTCAAACCCAACTCTGCCATGGTGGTCCTGGACTTCCTCATCAGACACGCCTTCATCCAGCCCGACTCCGGTTTGTGGCACAGATTCCAGCTGCTTGACATCCATCCAGCTGATGATTTTCTAGAGGAAGCATTTCATGTTTGTTTTTATTTCAGAACCGTTCTATCAGGAGTTTGTGTCGGGGCTCCACCAAACCTTATAGACAACAGGAGCTTCATGTGATGCTGCTGCTGCTGGAGGTGGACCTGGAGACCCTGGAGCCGTCGCCCACATCTCCTCCGATCCCCAAACATCCAAGAGCATTTTTAACCCAGTTCCACGAGTCGCCGCGTCTCTGCATCTTTATTTGACCGATGACGAGGTCAGCAGGTCGAGCTCGGAGAACAGGAGGAGGTTCTACTGGGTTCTTGTTTTTATTCATTTACGCACGTTTACATCTTGTCTTTATTATATCTGTTTTTAGCCAAACACACAGGTGGATTTTAATGAAAGTTTTCTTTATTACTGACTTTTGGAGTCTTTGCATAGAGAGGTAATTTCAAGATGGCCGCCACAGATAAACCCCCTTAGCAGACACACGTCTTTGTTTCTGAAAATGCATTTTCTCAAGAGAAAAAAAGGAAATTTAATTTCAAACACTCCCTTCTCTTTGGAACACTTAAAATATTTACTTTCTAAGTATTTTAGATTCAAATCTTATTTCTTCTGCTTTTTGGTCTTTTAGTTCCTACCTGAATAAACCTCGTCTGCCCTCTGGTGGAGAATCTCAGTACTGCAGGCGACAAGTGCCCAGGTCTGCTTATAGAATTAAATAAAACATGAATATATATTTATTGTGATAGCATTACTCAGTGTTCTAGTTCACATTTTTAATTATTTAGAGTTTTTATTAAAATATTTCTTTTATTTTGGGGATTCTCCAGGGGGAATGTTTGTGAGCAGCTGAATAAATCTGATTATTACCTTTATAACATCACATTGTCACAGAGATGGTTTGTTTTAATCAATAAAGTTAAATCTTGACCTTTGTTGTGTGATACTCGTTAAGGGTCAAGCACCGTGGCTAAATATGAAAGATATACGTTTAAATCTGTTTATTTTTATAGACTTTTTGTGAACTTTTGTTGTTATTTAGGAGCAAAACGACTCCATCGTTGCTCTGATCCACCTGTTCTGGTGAACTTATTTAGACGTTCACGATTAAGTCGAGCGACACGAAGGCAGAACGTTTTCATCTGAATTTATTTTCTTTAGAATACATTAAAAACTGCAGAAATCTCAAGAAAAGTTTGTATATAAAAGAGCATTTCTCTTACAAATCCTTTAGGAGCTGCTTCCATCTCAGACCTCGCCGTCACTGACCAATTTTTTTTTTCTTTGAATGTTTGTGCAAATAAAACAAGAAAAGCCAGTAGAATATCACATCAGGTAACAGAGGGAGGAGGCGTTAAACTAGCAGACAGGAAAGAAAAGGCGTGAAGGTTTAAATCAGAGGCTGATTTTAAATTAGAGCAGAATTAAAACAGCTGGTTCCACAAATTCAGTCTCATGTTCCTTCAGACACGAGGAAGCCACATCAGATCCTGATAACTGTTGTTTTTATCGTTTCATTACAGAAATAAAACAATCCGACACTTTTTACTGTAGAAACAAACATTTAACTGGATTCATGAAAAAAGCTGAACAATCAGAAAACGCGGCGGCGTCCTTTAAAGACCCGCTCGCCTCAGGCAGAACCCACCTCTGGTTCTGGAGGTAAATGAAGCCCGTTTACGGTCTGATTAATATAAAACGCTTATTAAAATCCATCCGTTCAGAGCTGGAAAGGAAAAGAGCTCAGCTGATTTTAGACGTTCTGACTAAATTGTTTCCCTTTGACGCATCGACACGTCTCCAATAACAGGATATCATTATGGATGGGAGTTTCCTGGATCGGGACTCGAGGACATCCCCGTCACAATCCGAACTGCTCGCGAGGCGTTTAGGAGCGGTTCGTAAATCTGAGCTGCAGGAAATAGCCCTGATGAGTTAGAAAAGCTCCTGATCCAGACCTCTTCTCATGATCGTCAGGTTCTGGATCAGGAGTTCTCCAGGCTTTCTGAATGTCTTTTAAAGGTTTATCTCTGGACTTTGGGTCATTTTTTTTCTTTTCTCGTTTTTGGGACGGGTTCCTGGACCGTCTGGCTCCTGACCAGAACCAGGAACGGCTCGAGACTTTTGCACACCGACACTACCCATCCTGTGTTTTTTTATGTCCTATCTAAACCAGATTTGCTCTGACGGGTTTCATGATCAAATCTAAGGTGTCTGATTAACAGGAAATGGGGTTCGTTTGGAGAACCGGTTTAGACCCGATCATAGAACCGGACCGGGTCTGATTCGTGTCTCAGTGGGAAAGTTCTGGTGAATAAAACCGGAAAAGCTGTGATGGTCTCAACCAGAACGATGTTGCAAACGTTTTTCTGTTACATTTTTAGAACCAGAACCTGAATCCTCCCTTTCCTTTGGCCTGCTCGGCCGCCATGCGGAGAGGAAATCTGCGACCAAGCAGGAGGAATGTCTGGTGTCCCACCCCCCACCCCCCATCCCGGCTCCGCCATCAGAACCTCTATAGGAGAACGCAGCCGCTCTTCTTGCTTCGTTTCTTGGCCTGCAGCGCCGCCCTGGTGGCCATCTCGAACACCTCCCTCACGCCTTCCTTCGTCTTGGCCGAGCACTCCAGGTAGCCGAAGGCGTTGATCCGGTTAGCCATGTCCCTCGCCTCCTCGGACTTCACCGGTTCCTGTCGGGATCAAACAGAACCATGAGAACCAGGAGTGATGAAGGAGGTTCCGTTTTGCTCTTTTTGTTTACGTTTATGGTCAAATCTGAGTGAGAACATGTAGCTAGTCCCTCTAAAGCAGGGGTCTCCAACACGCGTCAGCTTGTTTCTGTTGGTTTTAATTTTCAATTCCATTTAAGAAGTGAATCTAAATATGAAATTCCATAATGATCCGTTCCCCGTGTGGCAGGATGAGTCTGGAATCCAGAGTATGTAATCTGAGCGTGTCCGAACAGGCAAAGCTGCTCCACAGAGGCCCTCACCTGTTTCATCTTGGCTAACTCCCTGCGAGTGTGATCATCATTCCGCAGGTCTTTCTTGTTTCCCACCAGGATAATGGGCACGTTGGGACAGAAGTGCTTCACCTCCGGAGTCCATTTCTCTGGAATATTCTCTGTATGAGACACGGGGGGGTGTGAGGAACACGGAGCTGAGAGGAAAAGCATTTGGAAAAGCGGAAACAGAGGTTATCCCACCTAAGCTGTCAGGGCTGTCGATTGAGAAACACATGAGGATGACGTCGGTGTCGGGATACGAGAGGGGCCTGAGCCGGTCGTAGTCCTCCTGACCGGCGGTGTCCCACAGAGCCAGCTCCACCTGAAACATCACACGGAGCTCCAGATTTAATCCCAGTCCCAAACCCAGAGCCTCAAACAAACATGGAGACGTTTCATCCGCTCACCTGTTTAACGTCCACCTCAATATCCGCCACATAGTTCTCAAAGACGGTGGGAACGTAGACCTCTGGGAACTGATCTTTGCTGAACACGATGAGGAGACACGTCTTTCCACAGGCTCCGTCACCGACTATCACCAGCTTCTTCCTGATCGCAGCCATCTGAAAAACCAGAGAGATCAACCAAATCAGAAGTTTTTACACCTCGCTAGCTTCGCTCCACTGTAGCCTCAGCAGGTCTGCCATTGGCTCGGCTGAGTGTAGGCCCAGCCAATCGCAGCGCTTTATGGTCGTACAGATATGTTGAGCGGGCCTGGCACCAATACGGCAGAGCTGCAACAGAGCAAAACAACAAAGATGGCGTCGGCTCAGTAACGGCGCTCGTTTGAAACAGCTTTGGCATCAAGTTTGGACGATTCAGACCTGGAACGTACCTGCTGTAAAACGACACGTACGCGTGTTTAAAATGGCTGCCTCGCGTAACTTGAGCTGATTTGAAGCGTTGCTTGTGTGCGTCCCGGAAATTAACGCGATGCATTTGAATGCTGCAATATACGAGTAGCCAGTAGGTGGAGTTGACAAAACGAGCGTGACACACTCACCATAGTCACTCAGTGTCTGGTTTAGAGGTCTTTCACACCATCTACGACACCGCTGCTGTCTTTTTTCTGCAGTGATCTCAAAATTAACCAGTTACTGGTCTCTTCTATTGACGCCATGTTTGTTTTGGTTGTACCCACAAACCCGGCTCTCTATCAGGTCTGAGTTCTCTACTGTGCACCAGATTTTACTTTTTATAACAGCTTTCCATATGTAGGAACTAGGCCTGTCAAAATTAGCGCGTTTTTAATGCGTTAATGCAAGGCCCCCTTAACGGCATTAATTTATTTAACGCACGATTAACGCGCAGGCTTCCGTAGTTTTGTTTTGGCCCTCCTCGCGTTCCATAGTCTGACGTAAATAAGAAGCAGGAACAAGCCATTGGCCAGCGGCAAATTCCTTTGAATCACGTGTAAAAATGTATTAAACCCTCAAGTCAATTTCTTTTTAGGATTTCCACGGCTGGATTTTTAAGATAAAAACAGTGTTTTTAAATCTCGCAGGGACCTACGCCTACCAGGCTTCCAGTATGAGCGTAAAGCCGGCGATGACGTAACCGCTCAGAAAGCGAGTGTAAACAGTGTGAAAGTGACCCGCAGCTCGGTATTTTTCTCTGGATTACGACGAGGCGGATAACCGGAGGAGTTCAACCGAACATGATCGGTGGCGAAACGGAGGAGGAGGGTACAGTTTGTTTACTTTTATTGAGTATTTAATTCTGTGTTCGAAGCGCTACAACCGGGACAGCGTCATCATTCTGTCCCAATATAATTTAATAACCTACAGAACAATAAAAAAAATGTGCTCCCCTTTTTACTGCTGGAAAAATATCCAGGAAACTTAATTGATAGCTTACCAGAATAACTTTGTGTGTGTGTGTGTGGGGGGGGCACAGTTCAACATCAGCTGATTTGAGTTTGGCCCCTTATGCATTATTTTTGTCTGCGTTCAATGGATTAAGAAAGCAACAACAAAAAACACCAGAAGTGTTTCCTTATATTTTTGTTAAAAATAATAAGATATATTTAAAATGTGCTACATAGGCAGAGTCCTAGTTCTTTATCACACTCCTCCCTTTGTCCTTGTTTTAGTACCACATGTGTTGATTTTGTTGGTGTTATTGTGTGGGAGGTAATGCAAATTTTGAATATTTTTTTTCTGAGGAGGATACTGGAGTGTATTTATCATGTTTGTTTGGTACAGTTATAATAAACATATTTTCTTAAAAAAGTATATTTGTCCACTCCATAGTTGAAATAAGAACAATTTGAATAAGAAAAAACAAATTGCGATTAATCGTGAGTTAACTATGGACACTCATTAAAGTCCCAAGTCATCATCACACACTGGTGAAATTACATCTCCGCATCTGACCCATCCCCATGGTGGGGAGCGGTGAGCTGCAGCTGTGGCCGCGCTCGGGAACTATTTGGTGGTTTAACCCCCCAATCCAACCCCTTAGTGCTGAGTGTCAAGCGAGGAGGTATTGGGTCCAATTTTTTCAAAGTCTTTGGTATGACCCGACCGGGAATCGAACCCTGATCTCCCAGTCCCGGGGCGGACACTCTACCACTAGGCCACCGGAGCTGGTAAGCTCATGCGATTAATCGCGATTAAAAAATTTAATCGATTGACAGCCCTAGTAGGAACATTTCTGTTTTGATTCCAATGGATAATTTATTGCCGATAACACAAATACATGAATAAATCTGTGGAATTCTTGAATGTGCTGCATAGAAGTAAAAAACATTTTAGAAAACAAACCAGTTAAGGAAGGCATTTATCAGAGAGAATGTATTAAAATGCTTTAAAATTATAGAATAAAAAAACTAAAGTTTTATCTTTGAAAATGACTGCAGGTAAATTTATTTATGTTTGCAGAAACTTTTCTGTCTTCATGCAGAGGTCTGAGCAGGAAAACGGAATAAACCACCCTTCCCTTCTGTCAATTTAAACATCAAGTAACTCCTGTTTGTTACAAGGAGTCACATGTAGCACCAGAGCTACGGGTCCCTGCTTGTGTCAAAACTAAAACACACAAACAGACCAACCCTGAAAGTTCTGGAGTGAATAAGGCATGAAAAATACTTCCTGTGATTTCTGAGCATAATGAAGTTCGGACAATAATCTCATTCTGAGAGAAAACTGGTGGTACGGTCCGAGGATTTCCTCACAGCTCCCGTTTGTGGTGTTTGGTAACAGGGGTGTCGCAGCTTCCTGTCTCCTGTCTTCCTGCCTCCTCGCTAACCAGAGGCTCACACTACAGACCGCCAGCATCAACACGATGCACAGGGCTGTGCTGGTGCCAAAACCACAAAACTGGTGAAGCTGGATCGGGAAAGGTCAACCGGGTCACAAATTCACAAGTTCCTAGGTTTATCACACAATAATACATCATATTTATGACAAACAACTAGGTTTTTCACAAATAGACGGCAGATTGTTTAAGTTTCACTTTGCCTAAAAAGGTTTTTGTATTCCTCAAAAGGCTGACAGGAAGCGCCACGTCAAGCTCCAATTCCTCACAATATTTTAAACGCGTTTTGTTTTCTTGTCTGAAAAAATGCTGAGAAATTTGAATAAATTTAGAAGTTGAGAAATTAAATAAAAATGACAAATGAATCGCCTTGAGATCCAAGTTTGGCTTTAAAGACCTTCAGAAATCCTGGGGAATTTCTGTTCAAACCCACTTCTTACAGGACGGTCTGGTTCTTTAGAGGCAAAACATTTAAAAATGGGATGGATCAAGAGTTTAGCACAGGACAGAGGACTGTAGTAGGAAACCATGGCTCTGCTGCTTTCTATCAACAAGACCCTAATGGCTAAAACTGTCAAGACACAGGTAACAGCAGATAAACATGGTTTGTTTTATACCACTATGCAGGTTATCTTCCATGAAGTAAATACTCACCACCTGGATCTCTTATGAATATTTATTTGAACATATTTATATACAACTGTGTATTAGATGTAAATGGAAATACGGTTTTTAATAGTTTATATGTTAAATTAACCTAAGTGGTCCAACTTTAAAACCTCTGGATTAAAGACAGCCCTTCTTACAAGAACTATTACACGTTTTACAGCAGGAACTGGGCTGCTGTTGCACTTTCAGCACTTTTCTCCAACAATAAAAACAGAATTAAACCTTTAGGCTCTCCAGCTTTCTGGCCTAACAGTCAATTTCCTAAATTTCCGTTTAATTACGGATTCTCCACTCGCTTGTTTAGCTCTGCTTTGAAGGAAAACGGTAACAATCAGGTAAAATTAGCTAAAAAGTTACACATAACCTAATTTAACGTGAACTTGCGCCTATGAGACTGTTTAGTTTGTCTCACGGAAGTGTCGGCTAACTTGGCCTAGCCCATCGAAAGAAGCTAGCATTAGCTTGCTAACGTCGCTTAGTTTTTAAGGACAACGAGCCCTTCTGGTGAGCCCAAACAACTTATTTTAGTCTCGTCCGACTCTAAAAGTTTCGCTAATATATAAAGAGGTAACGTAAAGAATCAATCCGACGAGTCTCTTATGGAGAAATTCATCGTTTAAAAGAGACATACTCGCCTTTCGTTAGTTTTCCTGTTGGACTCAATAGCCCCGCCCAGGAGAGTGCGTGAAGAATGAACCCGCCCATAATCAACACTTTCAGCCAATAGAATGCAGCAAAGTTATGACTGAAAGATTAATTGGCCAATCAAAAGAAAAGATAACTTTTGCAGGTTATTACCCTCCAGTCCTCCCCAGGCCCCCAGCACATTAGACTGGCTAACCCTAACCCTAACCCTCTGGCCCAAAATAAAGGCTTGCTGGCTGATTTGTTTATACATTTATTCACTGTAGTTTTCTAGACCTTTGTCGACTGTCCATATTACAATACACTGAAAAATAGGCGTCTCTACACTAAACACATCTGTAATGGAATATCATGTCAACCGCATCAAAAATGACCCTCACATAAGGCAGACTCATTTGATTTATTTACTAATTTGACTGTCTAAATATCTTCTTTTTCTTTCTTTCCCTTTCTAATCTAAGCATCTATTTGGGTGATTTATAACAAGGACATACCCTGGTTTACTCCTAAACTCAAACAGCTGAGGCTGGAAAAAAGAGAAGCTTTCAAATGCGGGGACAAGGACGACTACAGGTTCAGCAAAGAAGTGGTCATAGCTAAACACCAGCACTATGACAATATGCAGCAGCAGCCTCTGAGAATGACTCAGCCTCTGTGTGGAAAAGTTTCAGGAAAATCACCAACTACAAGCCTAAATCCCCCCTCCACTGATGATTTGCTCTTGGCCAACAGCTTAAACAACTTCTATTGTCGTTTTGATGAGCCATCAAGCAGCTCTCACACCTCCTCCCGTCCCAACAACAGAGACATTATGGTCACTCGTCCCCTCCGATCCATTTGGACCAGCACCTCTCGCCACAAGAACAGTTTCTTCCCCTCTGCAGTTGGACTCACGAATCCTAGGACTGCTTGTTTCGGTCCCTTGACCCTGTGTTGTGTTTGCACCTGATTGTTCCGCTCTGATCAGTACCTACACTGTCTTGTATATATTAGTCGTTTTTCTAATTATTTTTGCCCTATAAGATTATTTTATTGTGCTTATTTCTTATTCTTTCACCAAGTACCACAGCAATTTCCTAATGTTGTGAACCTTCTCACACATATGGCAATAAACCCTTCTGATTCTGAGGTGGGTGACTCCTGATAAACAGGAGGGGCAGTAGAGTCGTTGGGGGACAAGAGGGGCAGATGGGGTGCAGCTAAAGTCCCCGGTGCTGTGGGGGGTTGCAGAGAGGTGACCTGGACCTGGTCTCCAGACTCTGGACATCCTCCACTTGCTGTGTTGCATCCAGTAATGGTGTTCAGTTCTCTCCACACACCTCTGGTGTTGCTCTGCTGAAGCTGCTCCTCCAGCTCCCCCCTAGCTGTCTTTTCTCCTCCTTAGCTCCTTCTGGACTCTCCTCATTTCCTCTCTGTCTCTTGATCTGAAAGCCCTCTTTTTCTGATCCAGCAAGGTCCTCAGATCTGGAGTCAGCCCAGGCTTACTGTGATAATGATAAATCACCCGCACTTTTATAGTGCCTTTCAGAGTCAGAGGACTCCAAAGTGCTTTACACACAGCAGTAGCTCAGGAGGTAGCGCGGGCTTTCCAGTAATCGGAAGGTTGCAGGTTTGATCCCGGCTCCCACCAGAGAATGCTGCTGTTGTGTCCTTGGGCAAGACACTTAACCCACCTCCGGGTCGGAGGGACCGGTGGCACCAGTGTGTGGCAGGCCTCACCTCTGTCAGTGCACCCCAGGGCATCATCACCAGCATGTGAATTGGTGGATGGATGATTGATTGTGTTGTGAAGCGCCTTGGGGGGTTGTAGAACCGTAAGAAGGCGCTATACAAATACAGGCCGTTTACCATTTACACGACAGTATTAATCAATCAATCAATCAAATTTTATTTATAATGCACTTTTCATAATTTGAAAGCAGCTCAAAGTGCAGTACAGATTAAAATAACCCCACATAACCCTCAGTACCCACCCCTCCCAGCCAACCCCATCCCCCCCTACACACACACACACACATGCGTCAAGAATACAAGACATTGGTGTCTGGCTGAGTTCAGAAAAACCATAAATCTGGGAAACGTCATCTGTGGGGCGATCTGACCCGGGAGCATCCGGTCAACTGGTCTGGACAAGGGCACCGTAGTCAAACACTCCCGGGGCAGAGGGCCCCTAGAGGAAACACTGGATGAAAGTAATAAAAATAAATAAATAAAATGCAAATTAAATAATGGTAATCGAGTAGAAATGATTAAGAAAGATAAAAAGTTAATGAATAATATTAAATAAATAGTAAAACAACTGTAATGTAAAATATGTTGTAAAACTAAGAAGATGTATATGCTAACAAACAATAATAATAGTAATCAATTAAAAGCTAAGCTAAAAAGGTGAGCCTTAAGCCTGCTCTTAAAATACTGAATGTCCCCTGTGGCCCTGAGGTCCTCCGGCAGCGCGTTCCAGAGGCGAGGGCCATAATACTTGAAAGACGCCTCGCCATGGGTACGTGTCCTGACCTTAGGAATAACGAGGAGGTGGCTGCCGGAGGAGCGCAGAGGTCGCGAGGGTTCATAAGGTAAAAGAAGTTCTGCAAGATAAAAAGGTCCCAACCCATTGAGACACTTAAAAACCATTAAGATAATCTTAAAATCAATCCTGAAACATACGGGGAGCCAATGCAATGATTGTAAGACCGGTGTAATGTGCTCCCGCCTCCTGGTCTTCGTCAGGACACGTGCTGCCGAATTCTGTAGTAGTTGTAAACTTGAGATGCTCTTTTTGGGAAGACCAGAAAGCAGGGCGTTACAATAATCCATTCTACTGGTGATAAAAGCATGCATCAGCGTCTCTGTATTGGCCCGAGAGAGAATGGGGCGGACTCTGGCGATGCTCTTTAGATGATAAAAACCTATTTTTGTCACGGATTTAATGTTAGGGAATAAAAGACAGAACCGAATCAAAAATCACGCCCAGGTTCTTCACTTGTTGTGAAGGATTAAAAGACAGTGATTGTAATTTTGGTAAAAGTCTCTCTCTCTGAGCCTCAGGACCGATAACTAAAACTTCAGTTTTGTCCTGGTTGAGCTGGAGAAAGTTTTCTGCCATCCAGGATTTGATGTCTAAAATGCAGTTAAAAAGTGCGTCCATTGGCTGTGTGTCATCAGGAGACACGGAGATGTACAACTGTGTATCATCAGCGTAACTGTGAAAGTTCACTCCATGTCTCCTGATGACACCACCATGTGGGAGCATATAAAGGTTAAAAAGCACTGGGCCTAAAATAGAACCCTGGGGCACACCACATGTAATCCTATGAGCCCTAGAGGAACAGGTATCTAAACTCAACATAAAAGTCCTGTCTGTGAGATAAGAGGTGAACCATCTGTGGACAGCACCAGAGAGGCCGATCTGTTTTAAACGGGTTAAAAGAATAGTGTGTTCTACTGTGTCAAAGGCAGCACTTAGATAAAGTTAAAGTCCCAAGTATTCATCACACAATGGTGAAATTACATCTCCACATTTGACCCATCCCCATGGTGGGGAGCGGTGAGCTGCAGCTGTGGCTGCGCTCGGGAACTATTTGGTGGTTTAACCCCCAATCCAACCCCTTAGTGCTGAGTGTCAAGCGAGGAGGCATTGGGTCCCATTTTTTCAAAGTCTTTGGTATGACCTGACCAGGAATCGAACCCTGATCTCCCAGTCCTGGGGCGGACACTCCACCACTAGGCTACCGGATCTGGTAGAGCCAGTAGAACCAACACTGTCACCCTCTGTGTGTCGTAGTTTATCCTAAAATCATTTAAAATCTTCAGAAGGGCCGTCTCTGTGCTGTGGTTCACCCTGAAGCCAGACTGAAATTTCTCTAGGACGTTATGAGCATTAATAAAATCATTTAATTGAATTAAAACAAGCTTTTCTAAAAGTTTGCTTAAAAATGGTAAATTAGATATCGGTCGATAATTCATTAAATTGCTCTTTTTCAACAGGGGCCTCACCACCGCCCCTTTAAAGGCAGCAGGAAAGACCCCCGTCTGAAGTGAGCAGTTCATCACGTTTAAAATCTCATCCCTAAATGGAGCATAAAACTGTTTAAAAAACGGAGTAGGAATTGGATCCAGAACACATGTGGTGGGCCTCACTGAGGAGAAAACTTTGTCAAGGCTCTCAGCTCCTACCAGGACAAAACTGTCCAGCGTTTCCTCTGGTGAAGACACACGCTCAGATTTATCTAAAACCACGTTACTAGAAGATAAAATGTTACGTCTGATGGTGTCAACTTTCCCCCCGAAGTGGTCTGCAAATTCCTCACAGAGAATGTTTGAGGGGGTTTTCTGAAGAGTACTGTTAACTCTGTTGAAAATATTGTCTATGGTGGAGAAAAGGATTTTAGGATTATGTTTGTGATCTGAGATGAGTTTGGAGAAATATCTAATCCTTGAGTTCCTTATTGCAGTATTGTAGGATTTGAGAAGTTCTGTATATATTTGATGATTTATTGTTAATTTATTTTTTCTCCATTTTCTCTCCGCCACCCTGCAACTCCTCTTTAATCTCCTGATGTTTTCATTCCTCCACGGCGATGATGTTTTACTGCAGGGTTTCTCAACCCTGGTCCTCAGCGCCCACCTGCCCTGCATGTTTTCCATGTTGCCCTTTCAAACACAGGTGTTTTCCCTGCTGCCACACACCTGGCACAAATGAGTGAGTGATTAACAGGTTTATGCTGTAATTGTGAAGTTATTGTTGATCCCATGATAATACTTATACTGGGATTTTATAACCAAATAATATATATATATATATATATATATATATATATATATATATATATATATATATATATATATATATATATTATATTTATTCTTTATTTAACCAGGAAGGTCCCATTGAGATTAAAAACCTCATTTTCAAGGGAGTCCTGGCCAAGAGGCAGCAAAAGTTACAGTTACAAAAATGTTTCAGTTACACAGACATGTTATGTACAGAATTACAGAAGGCAGTTACAACACAGGGAATCTGTCTCAAGGGCTCTCAGTCTGGTTTTAAATGTATTCAAGGAGATGAGCTCGATTAGTTTCCAGTTTTCCTGCAGCCTGTTCCATGCAGAAGGAGCAGAGTGAACAAAAGCCCTTTTGCCCAGTTCAGTGCGAGCAAACGGAACACAGAGTAACAACTGATCGTTTGCACGCAGACTGTGAGAAGTTACACTTCTCCGTGAGATTAAGTTACAGATATAGTTGGGAAGTAATCTATATATATATAAATATATATATAAATATTTTTATATATTTAATATATATATATATATATATATATATATATGTGTGCGTGTGTGTGGGCGGGGGGGGGGTTGTCTTCCTTTTTTGTACATTGTATGTGTAAATGCTGTTGTGCAAGTTTACTCATCATCATCTGTTTAAAATTGAGTTTATTTAGTCTTGTTGTTTTTGTTCTCAAGGTTAATAAAGTTTTGAATAAAAAAGAAGCTGCTTGGGTCTGATTGGACCGCTTCAATAGGCCCCGCCTCTCTCCGGGCCACGTATGTAATATATTTATAAACTAAAATCTACTTTCCCGGGTAAAGAAATTTTAAACAAATAAAGTAGAACATAACTTTTAGCCTCCGCTAACTCTGATCTCAGACTGTCCAGAAGTTGTCTCGTAACACGTGGTTTGTTCTCAGCCAATAAGCGTTGAGCTGATGACCAACACGTTAGCCATTGGATGGTTTAAAACGAGGGCGACTTAAACAGTAAGATAAAGAGCTCTGCGCGACGGTTGTGGGGTTGTTCGGTGGAGTTTATGGAGTAGACGTGTTTGGTGAGTCTCGGTAACTTTGTGTTGTTTTCCAACACATTTAACCCTCTTAAACCTGTAGCTATCCAGGTAAAACAGGCGGCCGCTGAGTCTGTTGGAGCCTCGCTAGGCGGGTTTTCACAGGAAGAGGCGCTAACGTTAGCTCACCCGTCCATTCTTTTCTTCGGAGGACGCCTACCCTCTAAGTTTGGCGTCTTCGTGATATTTTATTTGTATATTTTAGAGCTGCGAGAGGAACGGAACCGAGTTAATTATGGCCGACAATGACTCCGGTGAAACCGCTGATATCTACGAGTTCGACGCTCCGTGTCACGCCGTGGACTTCAAGGAGCTGCTGGAGGCAGAAACCGACGAGAGCTGGTTCGGTAAGTTTCCCGTTCACTTGTACTCTCTGCAGCTTGTTTTCCGTTTGCCACCCGCTGAATGAGCTGTAGAATATGAAAACCCTCATTCTGTGTCCACCAGGAAGTCATTAGTGAGGTTTTGGCCCATTTTGGATCCTCGCTGCTGTAGCAGGAAGTCTGATGTTTTGGGTGTTTGGAGAAGGGGACAGCTTTGTTTCCAGGCCGGGTTTGGGTGTTAAATCACATCTTTAGGCTCAGGTGATGATGACCAGCTCTAAGGTCTTACACACCTGCTTTTTTAGAAACGTTTGACACATTAAACAGCTTTTTCATGGGAGCCAACTAGAACGGTTCAAGATCAGCCTAAACAAGCAGGTTCTGATTCTTACAGCTAATTTTTCTTCAGCTCTGACCCTGATTCTGATTCATCCCAAAGATTTTAATGATCCTTTTACGTTTCTGGAATAACTTTGGAGCTGAATTGGAAATCAGAATTCACCAAACTGCTTCCTGCTGTTTCCTCAGACTGATGATGAAACACAAATGCCATCAACTCAGTCTGAAACATTGATTTTACTGTACAATGTCATTGATTCTATCAAAGCGTGCATACACACTCATTTGTTATTAGGGCTGTAACAATATTAGCAATATCACAATATCGTCATAGTAAAACGGCCACAATGTCGTCGTGGTCTTGTCACGATATCGTACAGGTAAAAATATCACTTTTCAGTTTGCTCCACTGGAGCATAGCAAAGTAAACTACATAGACCACGTCCGCCAACAGGAGTGCGTGCAGCCCACACAGCAAAGATAAACAAACATGGAGGATGGAGGCTACAGCGGTGAACGCAGCACAGAGGATTCCAGTCAAAGTATTTTATGTTAGAGTCTTATTATCGTGCGCCTCCCCACAATATCGCAATAAATATCGTATCGTGAGATTCATATCGTGACAATATCGTATCGTGAGATTTGGATATTTTTACACCCCTATTTATTGTCTTGTCAGATTAGGCTTTTTTCTTTTTTGACTAAACAAAGTTGAGGTTTAGGGTTTAGCTGCAGAAATGTAACCTGATGAAAACGGCGCCTCATTGTTTTTAGAAACATAACATTTGAGCAGTGTGATTAATTCTGAGTTATTTTTTCCACGTTTGAGCAGAACGACGTGCTGAGGGAGCAGATCCTCACCTCATCACCCCTCAAAGACGCTCGGTGGTGCAGGCTGAGAAATCTAAACTACATGATCAGAAAATCAGGACTTGTGACGCTCTTCAGCCCAAGAAGGAGGTGGAGTCAGGTCAGTCTTGTCTTTTGTACACAAACTTCTTTTATTGTACTTTTATTACATTTGGTTGAAATGCTTCCTCAGGTCAAAACGTATCTGCATCTCCACCTTCAAACATCGTGACGTCATGGGGGGAAGGGTGCCAGAGGGTCGTCCGGCCCAAGAGGTCAGACAATCCTGCTCAGCCACGCAGGTAACGGCTGCTTTCAGGAGGTCTCAGAGGATGTTCCTTCATCTGCAGGTCTGAACTAAATTTGATCTGTTTGATTCATTTCAGGGTTTCGAAGCGTAAAATGACCTCCAGTTCATCAGAACCTCAACTGAAGAAACAGAAGGAGTTGAGTGGACGTCATTAACTAATAAAGAAATGTTTTTTTTATAGCGCCTCAAGATGAAGATCACAAGGCGCTTCACAATCACAAAATAAAGTGATTCAAGAATATTGTAATAAAAATGGAGGAAAAAGAGAAAAATTTAGATTTAAAAAATGTGAAAGGGAGAAAAATAATAAAAAAAGCCAGTTCTGCTGGGACCAGGCTACCTGCATAAGCTGCTCTGACATCACCAGCGTTTGATTGTCCCACCTCTAACTGTATCTCTGCTCCAGGATCCCTGCTGCACCCAAGCCCAGAGGCGGGAAGCCCAGCTCCCGCAGCAGTGAGCGGCTGAGTTCCAGGAAGTCTCACCAGACCCCTGAAGCCACTTCCACTGCTGCAGAGTGAGTTTTAACCAGTGCTGTTGCTCTGACTGAGCAATCCTCGTCTCCAACCTGAAACACGCCTTTGGTCCATTTTAAACCGCTGAAGTCTTGGTTCTGGATCCAATTTTAGTTAACTAGTACAACTCTGCCCCCTGCTGTTGTAAGCTGATAGCTGCTGCAGTTCAGTCCACTTTGAGAATTTCCTGCTGCCTTTAAGGTGTTTATTATGAATCTTTTATTGTATTTAAACACAATTCTTTATTTCTGTCCGAACAGGCCCGTCACCTCTGAGCAGTTGGAGATGGAGCGAATCAGAAACCTGCAGAAGGAAGTGGCACAGCAGCGTAGACGGAACGAGGCCAGCTACAAGGCGGCTCTGGCCGGCAGTGAGTGGATCAGGGTCCAGGAAATGGTTCTAAAACGTAAACAAACCAGAGTTTCTGATGACGATCGCTGCCGTTTCAGAGCCACCACCGAAGAAAGTGGTCCTGGCTGCCACCATACCGCAGGACTTCGCCTTCAGCACAGACGCTCGGGTCAAAGCCTCCTCGAACTCGGTGCAGAAGGAAGTGGACTTCGTCCAGCAGCTGCGGAAACCCTCCTCCCCAGTAAGGCGTTGGACCCGCTTCACGTTGATCTGACTCTGTAAACCCGTAGATCGCTGAAAGTTTTAATTATGTTGAGTATTTGGTGGGTTCTTTTATTCCCACTGAGGCCAGAGATTTCACACAAAGCAGAACATTTGAAAGAGTTGATATTTGAGTCCTGAACGAGTCGGGTTTCAAGATTTGGTACAAAAAACGTAAAAAACTCACGTAGTCGTTTCTGTTTTAAAGGTGAAAGCTCGGACAGGAGCCACCATCCCCAAACCCTTCAGCTTCTCAGCTGGTCACAAGAAGGTGCAGGAGCGCGAGGTCTATGTTCCGATGGCTCAGCAGGTGGAGCTGTTTCAGAGACGGACCCCCACCCGGTACCACTTACGGAGCAGCAGGAGTCAGGAGAGAGGTGGGATGGATTCTTGGATCTGAACGGGAATGCCTCGTTGCTTTAGGATTAGAATTCTCTGATTAAATGCAGGAATCAGGCCCACTGATAGGATGTAAATCATCTGATGGTTGTTTCAGGACCGTCTTCGGTGACAAGTCAACACCTGAAGCTCACGAGGCCTCACTCCCCCCACCTGATGACCCGCGAGCGGAGCCGACCGGTCCACGTGAAGAGCAGCGCTGAGCTGGAGGCCGAAGAGCTGGAGAAGATCCAACAGTAAGGACTTCTTCTTCTGATGACCTCCTGATGCTCGTGTTGCTTCTGGAAGCTGAACTTCTGCTCCTCTCAGGTTTAAAATCAAACCTCTGGAGCTGAACAAGAAGATTCTGGAGGGCGCCGAGGAGCTGAAGAAGCCTGCGGTGAAGGAGCCCACTGTTGCTGAAGGCTTCCAGCTGGAGATCGAAAAACGGCTTCAGGAGAGGCAGACGACCAAGAAGCCTCAAAACGAGGAAGAACCCTACGCCTTTAGAGCCAAACCGCTTCCTAAGAAGGTTCTGGAGGGGACCGTGGTGAGTGGACCTGGTGCTGGTTCTGCTGATTCTGAGAAGACAGAAGGTTGGTTTATTGTTGGTAAATCGGATCTCTTCCTGTCGACAGGGACTCCCGACGAAGAATGTCCCGCCCCCAACTGTTCCGGAGTCTCCGGCGTTCGCCCTGAAGAAAAGAGTCCGTTTGGACCGGAAGGTGGAGGAAGTAAGGAGACGCTGTGGCCCGGCTCAGGTGTTTCTGGGCTTTTCCTAACGTTTCTGGGTTTTTTGGTTCTGCTCAGGTCAAACCTCCGTCTCCGGTCAAAGTTCATGCGATGCCCGACTACGGCATCCCGTTCCAGCCACGACTCCCGGAGAACCACCGTATAGACGTGTGTCCGTTCTCGTTTGAACAGCGGGAGAAGGAACGCCAGGCTCTAAAGGAGAAGAGGCTGGAGAAGCTTCGAAACGAGCAGGTGGAGTTTAGTTGAACCGGAACCGTCGCTCAGAACCCAGTCGGCTCACTTTGTTCTCCCATCCGGACTGTTTAGGTTCCCCAGTTCAAGGCTCAGCTGCTGCCGGACTTCACGGCCGTGGACCTGCCTGAGAAGAAGCAGCTGGAGCCAACAAAGCCAGAACCGTTCAAGCTGCTCATCGACGAGCGAGGTTCTGTGAAGCACAGCCGCTGGGAGCAGATGGTACCGTCGGGTCTTAGCTGGTCCAAACAGACGTTTGAGTTCTGATGCTTCATGCTGACGGTTCTTTTTGTGCTGCAGGTCAAAGAGGAGCAGAAGCAGCAGGAGGAGGCGGCCATGTTCAAGGCCCGGCCCAACACCGTCACCCATAAAGAACCCTTCAGGCCGAAGAAGGACGTCCAACCGGGTCTCGGTAAGTGAAACGGTTCTGGCCCATTTGCGTGTTCAGCTCTAAATCCAGCAGCAGCTGATGGATCAGGCTTCTGACCCGGTAGCATGTCAAGTTAAACTGTTCTGGTCCAGAATCGATCCAGCTGGCGGTGTTACAGGTTTAGACCTGGAACCGGTCGGGTCAGAATTTCTGTTGCTGCTTTTGGGTTCAGATCTCAGGAGGCGCTTTCAGCAGAACCATCAGACGGGTTCCTGGACCCGGGCTGTTCAACCCCGGTACCTGCAGGTCCGACATCATCTCATCAGGTGTGTTGGAGCAGGAGAACACCTCCAGGACCAGGGTTGAACTGTCCCAGAACCACTTGAGAACCCATCAGGTGGTTCCTGTGGGCTGAGAGCACCTCCTGCTGACATCAGGAGCTCTGCCCAAGAGCGCCGTAGCGTGGAGGCTGCGGCGCTCTTCGGCGACGCGTCACTCACCTTGTTCTTGTGTTTCACCACCGTCCTCCTGGCCTCTCCTGAGAAGACATTGATTCCTCTACAGTGGTGGAGCCGTTCATGCTGGCAACGGAGCGCCGCGCCCAGGAGTGGCAGGAGTACGAGCGCCTGATCTCCGAGAAGGAGGCGCTAAGGGCGTGCATGGAGGAGGAGCAGAGACGGGAGGAGGAGCAGAAGCAGAGGGAGGAGATTGCCAGGCTGAGGCAGGAGCAGGTGAGGAGGAAACGGTTTGAGTTGATGGCTTCATCCCAACGAGGAGGTCTGATGTTTGTTCTGGTCTCCAGGTCCACAAGGCCCAGCCCATCAGACACTATAAACCGGTTCTGCTCAAGAAGAGCGACGTTCCTCTCACCGTTCCAGAATCTCCCAACTTCTCCGACCGCTTCCGTTTGTGAGCAGCAGCGTAAAAACTTTATCTAATACTTTTTTTATAAATGTATCTTATTGCCTTTTTAGTCTTGAAATAAGTTTCTGAACATCTTAAATCACATTTTTTATTCATCTGAAGGCTTTTATTCCTGAACTTTGTGTAAATCGTGTAAAGTTTCTGGTTTTTGTCTGAACTCACGAACTTGTTTGTAATAAAATTATAGATGGATGATCTTGTTTACGTTACTAAACACACACACGTTACTAAACGCACACGTTACTAAACGCGCGCACACACACACCAACAACACACGTTACTAAACGCGCGCACACACACACCAACAACACACGTTACTAAACGCACACACGTTACTAAACGCACACATGTTACTAAACGCGCGCACACACACCAACAACACACGTTACTAAACGCACACACACACACACGTTACTAAACGCACACACGTTACTAAACGCACACACACACACGTTACTAAACGCACACATGTTACTAAACGTGCACACACACACCAACAACACACGTTACTAAACGCACACACACACACACGTTACTAAACGCACACACGCACACACGTTACTAAACACACACGTTACTACACGCACACACGTTACTAAACACACGTTACTAAACGCACACATGTTACTAAACGTGCACACACACACCAACAACACACGTTACTAAACGCACACACGCACACACGTTACTAAACACACGTTACTAAACGCACACACACACACGTTACTAAACGCACACATGTTACTAAACGCGCACACACACACACCAACAACACACGTTACTAAACACACACACACACACGTTACTAAACGCACACACACGTACTGTCAGGTATGTCTGGGTCAGACTGTCCAGTTTCATCAGGACTAACAGGAACTGGTTTAAAAAAAGTTTCACTAAGAATTTAAAACTCTTTTGATATTTTGAGGTTATTTTTGTTGAAAAGCAGCAGGAACTTTTTTTTCTGCAACATTCCATCAGAATTCTGCCGAGTTGGATACCTGCTGGTCTTTGGCGGTCACGCGTGTATGTTTTAACAAAAATGTGATTAAGAGATTAATTTTGAATCCAAAGTTTTTAAAGATTCTTACCAGACGTGGAGCTGGAGGATGGATTCATCCTGCCAGCCTGTTCACAGCTTTTACTGGAATGTTGACAAAAATTCCAGAACTTATTTTCCAATAAAATCAGTTTAAATCTGTAAAGACTTCATGTCTGACAGGATTTAGAGGATATGGGTTTTATCCACATGAAAATGTTCCTCCTGTCCCTAAAAATGAGGGATTAATGAATGTTTTTGTTCTACCTGACCCAGAAACGCCACAGAGGCTTCATAAGTAGGAATTCTCAGCGAGACAATTTAAGAGAATTTTAGGAAATGTTGCTGCTGACCAGGAACATTCCAGCCATAGATAAAAGTCAGACGTCCTGAAATAAAAGCTTTTGACTGAATTTTCTGTAAGAAGGAAATCAAACAACTTGATTCTGGATCAAATATTGGAAGTAAAATAAATGAAGATATTCCAAATACAGGATGGATCATTTTCAGAAAAGCTCAGGTTTTAGTTTAGTTTTTTATTTAAGTTCAGTTCAAATCAGATTTAATCCAACATACAAAAATAAATAAACTGGCTTCGGAGTGTCTCACTGCTACGCGTCTTTGATACAGAGAAGGAATCTTTAGTGTTAGTCGCTGAATTTAAATATTTTCAGTCACGCCTAAAAACAGAAACTAAAAGAACGACGATCTCCTGGGAATCCCGCTCCAGACCAAACCTCCCATTACAGCTGCCGAGAACACGAGACTTCCTGTTAAACACCGACATGGAGCTCAGAGTAACACACCGTTTATGCTCAGATGTTGGAGAATGATCTGGGAATGACATCGTTCCTGAGCTCTGATCGGGTCCGACCGGATCACAGGTTAATATCCAGATTCCTACAGAATCAGAAGATGGATGGAATTTGGTTTTAGTGTTTTCCTACGTGAGCTTCGTGTTTTGGGAGAAAAGAGAAAACATTTTAATCTCAACACTTCCCAACTTTCCTGTGGGATCAACATGCCGACACTCGGGCTGTACAGGAAAAGCAGGATTTCTAAGATAAAACGTCAAGTGTTGGGAAATTGGGGAAAAATGAGTTATGTTACTGGTAACCAGTAACCACACTGGTTGTGTGACTGGGAATGCAATCAGATCAGGTGGGATGTCATTCCCAACTCCAATATTTGTATTTTTAGTGTTTTCAGCTACGGGTGTCGAACAAGTCCGGTTTTTCTTTGAGATTCTAAAGTTCCCATGATTCCCAAGTTCAGCTGATGTAAACCGAGACATTCCCTGCTGTGGATCGGAGCGAGGCCAGGACAGCTCGTGTCCCGTTTGGTCTGGACTAGCGTGAGTTCAGGGATCCACGAAGGACACGGCGATGTAGCGGGTTCCGGCGGTGGTCGGCAGGCCTTCGTGGTAATGGGTCAGCCGGCCCGGGTGCATGAGTGCCCAGCCTTTACGGGGAGCCTGGATGGAGCAGTCGTACCGGAGGAACCGGCATCCGCCGCCCTGGAATCACAGAGTCACGCGTCAACAGCCAAACAAATAAAAAGTTACCTGAAAACAAACAAAAACAAACTGAAACCTAAAAATCTGTTTTTTCGTCACTCTTTGATTTGATCCACACTTGTTCAGAAACAAACGATAAAACTATTATTATTATTATTAGTATTGTCATCATTTAAAGCTTCTGATTGTTTTTTTATGCAGGAAACAATAAAAAGGGATTTTGGCTTTAGTCTCGTGTTTCATGCTCAGATAAAACAGGAAGTCAAACTTTGTGTTTTTTGTTCCTCTCATGGTTCAGAAACAACGTTTTCTGATTAAAATAAAACATTTTAGGATAAAAAATATTAATAAACCCAAAAACACTTTCTAAAACAAACGCAGTACAGAGCTAATTAAGATCCTGCTTTTTGTGTGCAGGGCAGTACCTGCACCGATAAGGTCCTGGAAGGTGCTTTTTAAAGAAAGGATAAATTAATATTTATCCTGACAGGTTGTCTTATACTTCTTATAATAAAACATATATTTTTTAATGTCTCCTTTTTATTTATTCATTTATTTTTTATCTGAAATATTAAAAAAATCTCTAGAAATTTAAAATTATTTCTCAGTTAATTTTTTTCCAGCCAAGTAAAAAGTTGAACTGTTTAAGTGACTTTCAGGAGTGATTTTCCTTATTTCTAATCATATATAAAACTATGTTCATGAATACATATTTAACATGTTAAACTGAAAAACCGCTGAAATGCATGCTGGGAGCTCAGACTGCTCCAGGTGTCTCACCTCATAATCGATGTCGACCTGATTGAGAGCGATGTTTATGGTGAAGGTGGAGGCGTCGTGGTGCGGCCGCAGGAACGGCTGCTCGTCTGGTTTATACCGAACCACGAAGGCCAGTTCGAAGTGAGCCTGCAGAGACAGAGGGGCGTGTCATGCAGCTGTGTGTGTGTGTGCTGGAAAAGCTCAGTGGCGGCGTTACAGTGAGGGACATGCAGCAGCTGCTCACCAAGGTCAAAGGTCAAACCAGTCAAACCCGTCTCACATTTGCCAAAAACATCTTGATGACCCCAAAGACTTGTGGGGAAATATTTTGTGAGAGCCATGAGGGTCTGATGGGATCCTGTAACGGTTTGTACTTTATTAAAGAAGAGCTGAGAGACGTTCCAGGCCGTTGCTAGGTTACCAGAGAGGACAGGAGTCTGGTGTGATCCGATGGCCGGCTCCTCCCTGACACGTTTCACACACTTCTAATGTTCCTCCGGAGAACCTGAAGCCTCCAGATTCCGATTTGATCAAACTCTTTAGTCTTTTATTACCACTGAGGCTGGTTTCTGCTCCAGTTTAAACACGACTGAAGGCAAAACCAGTTCATCCTTTTTATTTATTCTCTTATCATCAAACTTCATCTGCTTTGAATTCATCCCAGCAGGCTGGAAACTCTCCGGGTTTTCCCAGAGGGAGAGAAGAGAGGGATATCTGAGCTGCTCAGTGTCCCCAAACACCCAACACCACCTGAAAACAGACGGTCCCCGTTTACTGACAAACGACAATCACCATGAGCATCACTGTGGGGTTATGTTCCACTGATGACCCAATGAGACCAGGAAACGGGGACAGGACCGTCAGGATTTTCCTTCTACCTGATCTTTGTTCCCAGCAGCCTGACAGACGGTCGATCATCAAAAGCTGCTGCTCCAGACCACCTTAAACCTTACAGGACCACCTTAAAACCCTGCAGTACCACCTTAAAACCTTACAGGACCACCTTAAACCCATGCAGTACCACCTTAAAACCTTACAGGACCACCTTAAAACGCTGCAGTACCACCTTAAAACCTTACAGGACCACCTTAAACCCTGCAGTACCACCTTAAAACCTTACAGGACCACCTTAAATCCCTGTAGTACCACCTTAAAACCTTACACCCTGTACTAAGCTGTTTTTGGCTGAGTGGTGCTGTTGGGAAGACAGCTCTACTGTTTGGGACACGAGGACCGGATCAGGCCTCACAGCAGACGACACCCTGTCTTACCTTTGTGTAGTAACCAGGAAACATCTTCTCTGTAACAGGAGCAATGTACTCCAGCAGGAATTTGTGCCATTCCTTTTCAAAGTTGATCTGATTCATATGGATGTCGATGGTGGGAACGTTCTCGTAGCCTCCCTGGATTCTGGTGTCCTAGTAAAACAAAAACATTCCTCATAAAGTAATCTGGAACATTCACGGAGAAGCTGCTACATAAGCCCAAAGGTTTCTGTTTCAACTAAAAAAACCAAGATGGACAGAAATGTTAATGCTGCTGCCAGTGGCTCATCGGGGTCACCACTGAGGATGAATCATATGAAAGCACCCACTGTGTTGCCGCCTCCAGACCACTTCCCAAAGTGCTCCATTTCCTCAACCAGGTGGTTACAGGCAACATCAGTGAAGATTGGGAACCAGTAAACGTCTGGACAAGGCTGCAGGTCAGGAGATGCACAGAACCAGTTAAACCAGTGAGTCACACCATGGCTCTCTGACTTCATGTTAGGTTAAAACTCACATTTTCCACCAGTTTGTCCTTCATCATCCGGGTGTAATTCTCATGGATGTAGCGATCCTGCCAGTCCTGCAACAGAAACCAGTTCCCCGTCAGACTGGTCTCCATTCATCGACACGTTTCCGTTTATTTACTCAGACCAACTCACCTGCTGGTTTTCAAAGATCTGCCACAGGTCGTTGTGCAGGTGTTCCGTCCGGTAGTTTTCTGTAGACAGGATGCGACCAAACGTGTCCATGTTGGTCACAAACATGAAGATTCCCTGTGAGATAAAAGCTCCCGTTAAACAGGAACGTCTGATCGGTGGATTTAAACACACACACACAAACACACACACACACCTGGCTGCGGACGCTGTGGCAGAAAGCCATGTCGGGGTCCAAGCTGCTGGAGGTGAAAAGTTCGTATTGTTTCAGGTCCGATCTCAGGACGCCGGCCTCCACCAGGTAAACGTTGGACACATACGGGACATTCCACACGCCCCTGAGACACACGAGACAGAATAAAGACCAGACTGGGTTGTTTCTGTTGGATCCATCACAGCCAGATAAGGCTGTAGGTTTGAGTCACATGCAGGCTGAACATGAAAACAGTCTCCTCCTCCTATCTCCTGCATTAGCTTCTGATAGAAAATAGACTCTAGGTGAAACTCTAGGATTAGAAAATCCTGACAGATCTACGTCCAGGCTTGTGTTATTGGTGGAGATAAAACATCAACGTTGCAGAGCAAACAGAGTCAGTGGTAGAGTCGTGTTGCTGTTAGCCAATCAGAGGAGAGATGTCCACATATCAGGAAGTAAGACTCCAGATCCTGCTGGTTCTGCTCCCATCTCCTCTGGCTCAGTTCTACTTCCTGAAACAGGAGCGCCAGGAGTTTGCTCCCAACAGAGATCGACTCACTAGGCATTCATTAATACTAGAGACAGCTGCAGATGTGTTGAAAAAACTAGTGAACTTGGTCTGGAGCTGGCCACGCCCATATTTCCATCACAGTTGCTAGGCAGCAGAACATACACTGAGCTAGGTACGAGGTTAAATATGAAGGTCAGAAAGTCCAAATCTACAGCTGCTCACTACGGGTGTTAGTGGTCGAGGATTGACCCGACCTACATGGACCTGGTAGGACGGGTCCTCACAACGATGCTAGCTCACAGCCAGAGTCGACGGCCCCATCAGATTTTGTTGTTCTTTGTAAAAAGTGAAAATTGCACCAGAGATTTGATTGAAACAGTAAAATATGTTCAGTCGTCCTTTTATAAAAAACGAAATCAAACACATCCTCCTCTCTAGGGTCAAAAACGCACTTCTAACAGGAACTTCCTCTGAACTTTCACCTTAAAGAGGAGCTAGAATGCAATCAACAATCTAAAACAGCTCTGAGCCTCTAAAAGCATCAGAAATGTTCTTTAGGCTTCCATCTGTCCCAGGAGCCCTGATCCAGGCCATTCTAAACCCCCTAAACCAGCCTTGCTGTGAAAAGAGCTGTTGGCCCCTCCCACTCGGCCAGGACATGAATATGATAATGAGCTGCTTGCTGATTGGTTGGTTTCCCCAGAAGGCCTCAGACACTGGAGACATGCAGGTGTGAGGAGGCGTGGCTCCCCCTAGAGACGTGTTAAGGAAGGATTTCTCAGAACAGAAGTTTTTCTCTCAACTTTTTCAACTTTCTAATTTACATAAAAAGTAGGTCAAACACGGCTTTGACTCTTTAGCGTGCTGCTGTTGACCACCCAAGCTGTCTTATTCAACAACAAGGAACATGCTGGTTTACATTCTAGCTCCTCTTTAAATAAAGCTGAACCTGCAGGATGATCAGACACATTCCGTGTTTCCAGCCAAACGCATCATCACGAGGGAGGGATGACTCACACTCTCCGTCCCTGGACGATGTCCACGTAGTCCTCAGACCTGGCGTAGTAGCCGTCTGCACTGAGGGCGCCCCAGAAGTTACTCCACAATCGGCCCGATCGAGTGATCATCGGAGCCACGATGGGCCTGAGGAGGAAGTTCAGACCGTCTGTAACCAGAAGTGGAGGACTGAGGGAATGTGACCCGGGCCAGAGGCCAGCGACACTTACAGGTTCTGTTCAATCAGGATCTTCAGCGTGTTGTCATTCTTTAGGACCACTTCGATGTCCAGGTTGAAGAAGTAGTCGCAGTCTTTGTCCTTCCGGCACAGATCACTGAAAAATCAGACGCCAACATTTAACTCCAACGCTATTAAAAAGATTCCTCAGACAGGCGGGAGAGGACATAAACTCCCAGGAGGAGAAGCAGGAAACTAAACGGCTCGTTTGTGACACGACCAGAAGTTTAATAAAAATACAAATGTGACGGTTCTGAAACGGATGTTGAGCAGCTGGGGTGTTCAGATGAAACTCACAAGGCCAGGTCGCGGGAGGCCGATGCGCCCATCTCCTCTTCAGGACCGACGGATTTAAAATCCTGATAAAGACTCCCGTGATCCTGCAGGAACGCGCTGACCTGACCCTCGTGATGAGCTTCCTGCAGGGATGGAATCAGACGAACATGTGCAGGGGTCAAAGGTCGCTGGGTTTAAACTGTTTGAATTCCTGACAACAGTTTTTATTTACGTTATATCAGGTCTCTGATCTCACATGAAGCCACTTCAGTAGCTTCCACAACGTGCTGGCCACGCCCACCCGCCCCTGATTGGCTGCTACGAGGATGTTGGGCGTCCGGGAGGGTTTGTATGCTAATTTTCCTTATTGCTTGTTTTAAACTGATAATTCCTGAAACCAAACTCTGACAGAAAACAGACAGATGTTTTTATTCACATCTGGAGTTTTATAGCAGCTGTCGACCTTTAAAGCCTCACACGTTCATTATTTCTGTTTTCTTGGTGAGGAAGCTAAAGGGATAAAAGCCTCCGGAGTCCTAAACGTGAGTCATGCGTGAACAGGCGAGTCGGGATGGAGCTGGAATGTTTTACCTGGTTGTAAATGAAGAGTTTGAGCCTGTTTTTTGGATAATGGAGCTTCAGAAGACGTTCAAAGAACACAGAGACGAACGGCGTGGGCTGCTGAATGAAGATGCCGATCACCACCAGCGGGAATTGACTTTCCTGTGGAAAAAAAAGATCCATGTTTCAGAAAACTGCCTCTGAATGGTTCCGTGTTGGCGGTGAGGAGACGAGGTCGGACCTTCAGAGCTGAGAGGGAGCGCAGGTTCTCGTGGCACACGGTGCAGCCGTCCTCAAAGGTCCAGGCGTTAGGGATGTAGTTACCCAGGTAGTTAATCTGGAGCTGGATCACGGATTAACAAACACGTTTATCCAGATCATCTGCTGTGTAACTAGAGGAGGAACGTTGAATACCTTAGTTGGTCCGTTTCCGTGGATGATCACAGGAAGGGTATCGTACTGAACGTTTCTGGCCCGAACCCGGCCGTTTTCAAACTTCAGAACCACCTCGTCTGAAATAGATCCAGAACCACGGGTTATTTATTACCCACACATTTAGAACATGCTGTCCTACCCCTGGTCCTGCTCCCATCAGCTGTGATCAGCAGAAACAGAACATCACACACCGCTAAGGACAAAACACAAAGACCCTCTCAGAGGAACAGACTCATGTTTACTGACGAGCATCACAGCTGGCAGTGAAACCCGATGAGCCAGATGTTAACAGCTGGAGCAGATGGTGGGAGCAGTCTGAGACCGTTAACCATTACATGGATTATGGTTCCTTCTTTTGGTCATTTTAACCCTTTAAAGCCTGAAATAACAACAACAACCAGCTCTGGTGGCCTAGTGGTAGAGTGTCCGCCCCAGGACTGGGAGATCGGGGTTCGAATCCCGGTCGGGTCATTTTTCAAGACTTTGAAAAAATGGGGCCCAATGCCTCCTCGCTTGGCACTCAGCACTAAGGGGTTGGATTGGGGGGTTAAACCACCAAATAGTTCGGCCACAGCTGCAGCTCACCGCTCCCCACCACGGGGATGGGTCAGATGCAGAGATGTAATTTCACCAGTGTGTGATGAATACTTGGTACTTTAACTATGACTTTAATAAATTAACGTTTCTATAGCAGCTAAATATCGACCTGTTTTATTTTATTATATAATTCTAGAACATAATAACTGTCCCAGTCCTCCACCAGGGGGCAGCAGACGTGTACACGGCTGGATTTGTGATGAAGGTGCTAATCCTGATGCTCTAATCTGGAGGATTTAAGGTCAGATGAGGTCTGATGTTGACGATAATCTAGAAGGAGTTAAATGTTTTTATCTTCAGACATAAAAACCAGGACACAAGTCACATGTCCACTTAGATGGACAACGGGACTATGAAACGTAATTAAAGAATACATTTTATTAACATTTATTTATTAAACACATTTTAGCCTAAATCAAAAACTCATTTGATAATTAGTCAGATGTCGAGCCAATATTGAATTTACTCTAATGGAGAAGAACTCATCTTCTTAATATTGTGTAAAAACACTTCCTGTAACCAGTTTTCAGGAGCTGGAAACAGCCAATCAGAAGGGAGGATTCCACCACAGGAGCAGCACATGAAACAAACAGAAGCTTCAGTGTTTCTGCTGAGCTCATTATTCAGGATGAACCTGAAACCACCGAGGCCCGGATGTCCGAGGCCCAACCCGCAACCAGGTCCAAACCACTCACCGAGGGCTCCGTGGAGGTTCTGGAACAGCCTGCATCTACTGTCCAGGGTGATGTTTAAGGCTTTCTGAAAGCAGATCACAGAAATCTCAGATGAATTCAGCAGCTTTATGTCCATCCAACAACTTCATGTGTTTCAAATTAAAAGCCTGGCTGAGTTACAGGAAGGCTTTTGAAGTGAAACACATGAACAGGAAGTGCTGAGTCTCGTTAGCTCAGGAGCTAATTAGCCTCGTTACTGAGCGTTTACCCTTTTGGCGGGATCGATGTAAATCTTTGTGAAGAAGAGCTGGTCGCTGTCATCGTCTCCTCCCGTCCAGTTAGAGATCATCTGTTTGACGTTGGGAAGGTAGCCGATAAAACCTGACAACAGACGAGAACCATCAGGAACCAAGTCCACCAGCTGGTTAAAAACAGAGAGGAGTCCTTTGTTCTTGTGGCTGTAGCTAACGAGGGCGGTTGGATTTGGGTTTTATGAGCTGCTGCTGAGGAGCCGTAAACATCCACATCAGCAGCATGATGTGGCTAAAGGGGCGGTTCCCTTTGGAAACATCCCACCTGTCAGAACAACCTCAGTGTGGAGAAACAGAGATTAGCTGGGATCAAACAGACGACCTACCTGCTGGTCACAACAACCCCGGTTACGTAAGTGACTTAAATGAATGCTAATCTATAACTGTAAAGGATATTTTACACCCTTTATGTTGCCATAAAGCTACATGTCCTTGTGATTCCAGCCAGATGTGCTACGGTAGCTAGCGCTGAAGCTAATTTCTGCTACAAATAACCCGAACTAAAAGAGTTATGTTTGCAGGAAATGTTGTTAATTCTTTCAGATTCAAATTTGTTTTTAAGACAGCCTAAATAATCTGTAAATGGTCCCACTCAGACTACCCGTTAGCTCATCAATCCAGTCAGAAATAATCTGTTTCTCTAACTTGAGGTTGTTCATTCTTTTAAAGACCAAAGAAACACTTCTGAGGGAGAAGACTGGGGCAGTCTAGCTGCTGGGAGGGAAAACATAAATAAACGAGGACTGGATCAGGAGTTTGTGGGATTGTGTTGGTTAGGAGAACATCTGGGAGAATCCATCCCATGATTGCCTGAGTCAAAGTAAGCTCAGTCAGGTCTGACCCACCTCCTGAGCCCAGGAACCTGTTCCCCTCCCGGACCAGGGGGTATTTGTCCTCCAGGTGTCTGTCGGGCCAGATCAGGCTCTCGGAGGAGAAAACCACGTTGTGTTTGGCACGTCGAAGCTGTGTGAAGAAAGAAGATTAAAAAGGGAAAAGTTTACAGCTTCTGGTGGCTCAGGACAAATGAAGGGCTTCAGGCTGCAAAACGCTCTTAATTTGAAGAGCTAAGCTGCCTGCGGTTCTGTTTATTTGGTTGTTTTCAGAACGCGGGCACGTTTCACCCCAACAGCCACGTCTGTGGGTTTCATGGTAGGACTTTCTTTACTGGTGTAATGAGTTAAAAATACCCAAACCCTGAAGAGTGACAGAATGAAACAAGACGGTGGAGCGGAAAACCCACACATTCCTTAGAAGATGTTTAAGTCCTGAGCAGGAAACGACTGAAAACTGTTTATGAGGTTAATCTAAACATTTATTTGAATGCCGAAAACGAGTTCATCTGCTGAGGAAGTTTTACAGTAAATATTTTAAAAATGTGAAAAGTTAAGATGATGCATCAAATAATTTTGAGAGAAAGCAAATTCAGCTTGATCACTTTAAACAGACACCCTGTGTGTGTGTGTGTGTGTGTGTGTGTGTGTGTGTGTGTGTGTGTGTGTGTGTGTGTGTGTGTGTGTGTGTGTGTGTGTGTGTGTGTGTGTGTGTGTGTGTGTGTGTGTGTGTGTGTGTGTGTGTGTGTGTGTGCATGTGTGTGTGCGTGTGTGCGTGTGTGTGTGTGCGTGTGTGCGTGTGTGCGCATGTGTGTGTGTGTGTGTGCGTGCGTGTGTGTGTGTGTGTGCGTGTGCGCATGTGTGTGTGTGTGTTCAGGTCACTGAGCTCACCATCTCTGATTTCTACATTTGAACCTCTGAAATCATCATTTTCAAGTGAATCAGAAAGTGTAAAAATGTGATGTTATTTATCAATAAAGCTGAAATCAGCTGCACAAAACCTGGTATCGGTCAACAAAACCCGAATCTCCAAAAACTGAACAAAAACTCGTCTCTCTGACTAAAAGACGAGTCATCGTGTGAAAACGAGAGTTTGTTTTTGTAGTTATGATGAAAATAATTCATTTAGGAAAGTTGGGACAACTCTCGGGGATGATGTCATCACCCAAACAGGCACGGACTTTAGGAAAATGGTGAGTATTATGGTCTGTTTAAAGGTAGGATGATGTTTGACAAAACTGCAGACAGAAGTAGAAATAATCAAGAGAAAGAGGAAAAGAAGGCAGCGCCCTCTGAGAGGCACCGGTGATCAGACAGGTGGAGGCTTACCTGTCGATAAACAGGATGACCTGATCCTCAGACGTCATCTTCTGCAGAGCTGCTTTCAGGAGACGAACTTTCTGCCCTCCTCCTGGGGCGGACATGTAGTGGCCCCCCGTCCACGTCTCACCTCGGCCCAGAACCTGGAGACAACAGAGGAGGGAATAAGGCTTCGTTTCCGGATGACAGGAGGAGTGGATCCTTCCTGTTTGGGTTCCTACCTTCACCGTGTAGTTGAAATGTTTAGCTGACTGCAAAAAACGACTGAAGCCTCCCGTCTCTTTGGTTGCTACGGTAACGACCAGAAGTTTCTCTGAAACATAAAGCATCAGCAGGCCACATGAATGTGCAGGTATAACTGGCTTTAAGCAGGCAGACGTGGAACGAATCAGAACATTTACAGATTTCCAGGAAAAAGGTGCACCAGAATAAACAACAATGTTCAGTTTACTCTGAAATGTTTTTGTGTGTAACTCACAGATAGAAGAAACAACGAAGGCACAGACAGAAACATAACCGAGCACATTTATGAGCAACTTTTACAGCATTGGGTTCATTTTTCAGTCAGTCTATTTAAATTTTAATAAATATTTTTAAATTATGATGGACTTGTTTCTCATTGTGAAATAAAAGGTTGATTCTTGTAAAACTCTAGAATATTAATAACACTTAATAAAGGCTTAGTTAACATTTAGAGGTGAAAATCAGGTATTTGTGCTTTTTACAAACATCCTTCTGAATGAAATAAACTAGAATATAAGCAGAATTATCTATTAAACGCATTCTCAGCACTTTAATGCATAAAAAGTCATTTCATTTCTTGTTTTTACTCAACTCCCGATGAAGGTCTTCTTTACCGAAAGCTTGATTAAAAAACTAACTGCAGATAGAAGCGTGCGGATTTTTTCCATTGAGATAGTTGATCCAGCACCTTCACACAGATGAGCGGTGTTTGCTCTTCTTCTCGTTTTTACTCATTAAATTCCCTGTTTTCTTATCATATTTTCTGTTTTCTTGCCTTATTTTCTCCACGTTTAGATATTTTCCGGGTGGAAACAACAAACGTGCAGAAGTGAATGAAACGAGGCAGGTTTAGTCCTGCAGGTATGTTTTTAGCAGCGGCTGCAGGCGGAATCCCGTCCACGTCAGCGGCATGGAGGTCCCGTCTAATTCCTGGCTGCCCAAAAACTTAGTTCTCCACAAGCTAGCAAAGTGTTCAAATTCATCTCAAACTCGGTTTTATTTGGTAAAACCACGCACGACCTGGGAGATAAGGCCGTCAGATGCGTGTCTCTGACTGTTGGTGGTAATTCGGCGTAAATAAGCGGTCAGAAAAAGCGATAAAAATCTCAGTTTCCATAACTTATGGAGCTGATTTTTTAAGCTAACATTTAAAAAGCAGCGGGTAATGTTTGAATTAGCCTCACGCGAATCTGCTGGACTGTTTTATACAGAAAAGTTCAGCTTTTATTTATTTATTTTATTCAGCCTGGAGATGTCTCTGCGTGAAGCGGCTCGGTAGCGATGAGGCAGCCCGCTCCACGAGCGATGAACGCGGCTGCAGGCGCGGTGTGAACGGGAGAATTCCTCCGGACTTACCCGCCGGGATTCGCTGATCCTCACAGTTTGTCGGCGGGGAAAAAGCACCGAAACAGACCAGGAACAACAACCAGGACTTCATTTTAGCCGAACTTTAGGGAAATGTGTAGCTAGCTGAGCTCCTGGGACCGAACGAAGAGTTCCTCTTTTCTCTCCCGGATGATTCCCTCCTCTAACACTTCTTCTCCTCCTCCCTGTGGCTCCTGTCCTCCTTCTCACCTCCCTGTCTCCCTGAACTCCTCTCCTTATGAATGAACTCCTAAAACCAGACGTGTGGAGCCTTCATAACGGTATTAATGTCTGTGAGTTCATGAGTTAAACTGGGAAAGAAACGCCCTCCATGGATGGGTGGGATGGAGGCTTTTCTGGAGAGGATGGTCCAGAGTGGAGGACATGAGTCCCAGCACGTAGACGCCCCCCCTTTACACACACACACACACACACACACACACACACACACACACACACACACACACACACACACACACACACACACACACACACAGGACTTCTGTCTCCTCCAGACAGGAAGTTTCCCAGATCTTTGGATGGTTTAAAACTCATTGTCATCTTTACTTCTGCAGGAGCATCTATGAATAGAATAGACTTTATTGATCCCTCAGTGGGGAAATTCACTTGTCACAGCAGCACCATCACTCAAAGGGTAATTAGAAGAAGATAAAAAACAAGGATGCATATATATACACATAGGCAGTAATCTAGTATTGTAAACTGCCCTTAAAAGACATTCAAACCTGGTCTCATAAAGAGATAAAATAAGACCTGAACACTTTATTTATGCACAATCAGCAGTAATTGTCTACAGAAAGGGAAAACTAGCAGACAAAAATAAAACCTAAATGATTCCAAAATACTCCAATTATAAACCATTTTACAGTAGCTTTATAGCCTCTTAACTCTGAAGTTGTCATTCTTAGCACTGCTGTTCTGTATCATATTATGTATCATTAATGTGTTTAACTGGTATATTTATTGTGTTTATGTCATAATATGATACATACTTGTATTATTTTATTTGACAACATTCATTATCTATGTAAATAAAAATCAACATGTAGCTGCAAGTAGAACCAAAATAAAATAAAAATCCCTTCTGCAGAATCGCTATCTTATCGTGGTGGAAGGCTTTGAGGATGCATGTTCCTGGAAGCTGTGTTGTCTGCTGCATTATTATTTCTTATATATACAGTCTTATGCAGAACTGATAGTTTTGTCTCAAATCTGCTGAGAGTGCAGAGACTCCACACACAAACGTGACAAGGCTCCTTTTAATTTGTTTCTCATCTTGCATAAAACATTACAAAAAAATCCTGTGTGACCATCAGAGCCTGCTGCTTCAACCCAAAGGTCCTCTCAAGATGATGGCAGAGATAGGAGAAACTTGTAGAAGTCACAGCAGGTTTCTCAATCACACATCCACTCGCACACACAATTTGCAGGTCAAATGGGCGACTTGGGTTCAGTGTTTTGCCCAAGGACACTTTGGCAAGTGGTGGGGTTTAAACCACCAACTTCTTGATCAACAGGCCACCCACTGAGCCACATCTGCCACAAATACTAGAGACATGTTGGTCTTTTCCTTTGTTTTGGAGACCTTAACATGATAAATAAATAAATAAACACGGGTGATTTGTAGTTACAGGGTCCATAAATGATAAAAATGACAGTATTTCCCTCAGCACATGAAAACCAATAGTATAACGCTGCAGACCCGGAGACTCCACTTTCAGGCCGACTCCACTTTCAGGCTTCGACTCTTTTCGAGACAGCGACCTCTAATGGACAGATGTTTAACTGCAACAACGCCAGATTCAGGCCAACACCACTTTCAGGCTTCTTATGCTCAAAAATGGTTTAATTCCTGTTAAAGCTTCAATTCAGGCTTCTACCCTTCTGTGCTTATTGTTAAAAATGCTTATCAAAATTTTTTATTGATTGTTTATTAAAAATTGTTTAATTGCTATTAAAGCTTCGATTAAGTTCTTTTTTGAATTATGTAATTGCTGGTGAAGCTTATTTCTTATATTCTATTAACTGCTTATTAAAAATTGTTTAATTAATTAATTAATTAATTAGTTAATTAATTAATTACAACAAAAATGACAAGACACCTCCACAAAATAAAAATAAAAAAATCCTGCTAAGCTATGGCTCACCAATAATATTAGCCAGGGTCATTTGGTTAAGTATGATAATATAAACAGACCCAGTGTACACATGCACACATATCCAAATTAGGCGGTTACAGCAGAACAATCACAAATAGGCATTAAATGGTCATACAGAAAATTTGTAAATAAACGAATTGAACAAATAGACCTCAAGTTAGAAGGTAACTTATTCCAGTCATATGGAGCTGTCTCTTTTTTTGAGACATGCCTTTTTTTTCAATTGCTGTTAAAGACCCCAGATTTAATGTAAAGCGGGTTGTCCAGTAATCAGAAGGTTGTAGGTTCAATCCCATCCTCGCTCCCACCAGAGAATGCTGCTGCTGTGTCCTTGTGCAAGATACTTAACCCACCTTGCCTGGTGTTGGTGAGAACCCTAAGAAGGCATTACATAAATACATTGGAATCAATCAATCAATTAATCTAACTTTACCTTTAAGAGCAAAATGCAAATGAACAAAATGCTGTGGACCTCTGAAATGATGAACACATTTTATTCAAGTAAAACTTTATTTAAAACCCAGCTGCATTATTATTGGTCATGTTGATGGTCCAATAACGATTGTTTTTCCCCTTCTTAATATTTGTGAAATTGTGGCTACTGAGAAACTTGCACTACAGATAAAACTCGATTTANTCAGACTTGATCTCATTGGTTAAGTCTGTGGTTCTGAAGAGAAGGCTGCACCACGTGGCCAAACTCACCTCTCTTGAACTGCAGAAGGGGAGCTCCAGATAAAAGTTCTACAAAGCAGTCCTCTTCCAGGGGTTTTAGCTCATGTAAAGCTTTCAATTCCTATTTTAAAACATTCTCAACACAAGTAACAGATAAATTAAGACAAAAAAAATAAAATTAACTCCATTAAGCAGTTATTTCTTTTTTTCTCTCTCTTTCTCCCCGTGTGCTGTTCGGCTGTAAAGTAATCAGAATTGATGTCTGAGTATTGAAAACAAGCCTTACAGTTTTATTCTCACAGGTGGAGCGTTATAGATTCAGCTACACACAAAAATACAACAGAACCAGAATATCACTAAGCAGTCAGTTCTGACAGATGGTTTGTCGATTTCTTGTCATTCAGACTTTGTTTTAGTTGTTGTCTCTCTCACCCTCTCTTTGAGTTATATTGGTACTATATGTATATGAAACACTCATTTATTTAAATTGTTATCTATAAGAATTATATTGTATATATTAATTGTTTATTAAAATGGCTGAGTAGTACTTTCTGCTTATCTTTCATATATTAAGTGTGTTTTTTATAAATACCTACCACAGATCTCACACTTGGTATATAGTCCTTTTTGAATTATTTTGATTCTCATTGTTTGACTGATTTTTATGTGTTTGATCCTTTTTTTCTATAGGTTTTGTCACTAGGCAGTGGATAAGAATCGCATATGTACCCACAGCAAACCCATTATGAATAAAAACGCTCAAACATGTGTCCTGTATCAGAGCTACATGTGTGAAGTTTACAGAGAAACAAACCGCATCAAAATCGGTTCAGTATTCAAGGAGTTATGGTTGATTTAACATTCTGACACTTCAATGTCTCTGCAAAGGGAGGGGGGGCGCGACCGATCCAAGATGGCGGCGCCACCGCTCGTCTCCAATAGTATAACGCTGCAGACCCGGAGACTCCACTTTCAGGCCGACTCCACTTTCAGGCCGACTCCACTTTCAGGCTTCGACTCTTTTCGAGACAGCGACCTCTAATGGACAGATGTTTAACTGCAACAACGCCAGATTCAGGCCAACACCACTTTCAGGCTTCTTATGCTCAAAAATTGTTTAATTCATGTTAAAGCTTCAATTCAGGCTTCTACCCTTCTGTGCTTATTGTTAAAAATGCTTATCAAAATTTTTTATTGATTGCTTATTAAAAATTGTTTAATTGCTATTAAAGCTTCGATTAAGTTCTTTTTTGAATTATGTAATTGCTGGTGAAGCTTATTTCTTATATTCTATTAGCTGCTTATTAAAAATTTTTTAATTAATTAATTAATTAATTAATTAATTAATTAATTAATTAATTAATTAATTAAAACAAAAATGACAAGACACCTCCACAAAATAAAAATAAAAAAATCCTGCTAAGCTATGGCTCACCAATAATATTAGCCAGGGTCATTTGGTTAAGTATGATAATATAAACAGACCCAGTGTACACATGCACACATATCCAAATTAGGCGGTTACAGCAGAACAATCACAAATAGGCATTAAATGGTCATACAGAAAATTTGTAAATAAACGAATTGAACAAATAGACCTCAAGTTAGAAGGTAACTTATTCCAGTCATATGGAGCTGTCTCTTTTTTTGAGACATGCCTTTTTTTTCAATTGCTGTTAAAGACCCCAGATTTAATGTAAAGCGGGTTGTCCAGTAATCAGAAGGTTGTAGGTTCAATCCCATCCTCGCTCCCACCAGAGAATGCTGCTGCTGTGTCCTTGTGCAAGATACTTAACCCACCTTGCCTGGTGTTGGTGAGAACCCTAAGAAGGCATTACATAAATACATTGGAATCAATCAATCAATTAATCTAACTTTACCTTTAAGAGCAAAATGCAAATGAACAAAATGCTGTGGACCTCTGAAATGATGAACACATTTTATTCAAGTAAAACTTTATTTAAAACCCAGCTGCATTATTATTGGTCATGTTGATGGTCCAATAACGATTGTTTTTCCCCTTCTTAATATTTGTGAAATTGTGGCTACTGAGAAACTTGCACTACAGATAAAACTCGATTTAAAACACTGGATCTGTGGTGTCTATTCCTCATTTTTGTTGTGGGAATAGGAAACAAAAGACTATGAGACACTGGAATGGTGTTAAATGTTTTATTGAGACAGGCCATGGTGCGTGTGTGTGTGGAGGTGGTGGTGGGGTCTGCAGAGAAAAGAAAGAAATTAAGCACTGTGAGGGACCAATGATGAATAAGTGGAGGAACACAGGAAATCTCCAAAAATACAGGTTCTTTTAATTTCCTTTTCTTTTCAAAAATGTTAACAAGATAGCTCGAGCGCATTAAAAGAGGTCAAAACAAACAAACTGAAACTCAACAAAACCACTAACTTAACAGCTCAACTGACTGAAAACATAACTGACCTAACAAACAAAGACACACAAGGGTATATATACACACACTGGCTGATCAGACCAGATGAACAATGGGGATTACTAGACAAACATTTACTAACTACAAACAAATTAACAAATCAGTACAGCTGGAGTGTTAATAAACCTAAACATCCTAACCCATAAACCTAAATATATAACTTAAAACTTAAATTAGTTAACAAATCATAAAGTAATAAACTAAAGNACACACACACACACACACACACACACACACACACACACACAGGACTTCTGTCTCCTCCAGACAGGAAGTTTCCCAGATCTTTGGATGGTTTAAAACTCATTGTCATCTTTACTTCTGCAGGAGCATCTATGAATAGAATAGACTTTATTGATCCCTCAGTGGGGAAATTCACTTGTCACAGCAGCACCATCACTCAAAGGGTAATTAGAAGAAGATAAAAAACAAGGATGCATATATATACACATAGGCAGTAATCTAGTATTGTAAACTGCCCTTAAAAGACATTCAAACCTGGTCTCATAAAGAGATAAAATAAGACCTGAACACTTTATTTATGCACAATCAGCAGTAATTGTCTACAGAAAGGGAAAACTAGCAGACAAAAATAAAACCTAAATGATTCCAAAATACTCCAATTATAAACCATTTTACAGTAGCTTTATAGCCTCTTAACTCTGAAGTTGTCATTCTTAGCACTGCTGTTCTGTATCATATTATGTATCATTAATGTGTTTAACTGTGTTTTTAGGGCCACATTGGAAACAGGTGTTTTACACTTTTTTGTGCTACTCTGTATATTTATTGTGTTTATGTCATAATATGATACATACTTGTATTATTTTATTTGACAACATTCATTATCTATGTAAATAAAAATCAACATGTAGCTGCAAGTAGAACCAAAATAAAATAAAAATCCCTTCTGCAGAATCGCTATCTTATCGTGGTGGAAGGCTTTGAGGATGCATGTTCCTGGAAGCTGTGTTGTCTGCTGCATTATTATTTCTTATATATACAGTCTTATGCAGAACTGATAGTTTTGTCTCAAATCTGCTGAGAGTGCAGAGACTCCACACACAAACGTCCACTGAAATCTTATTTTTCAGTCTTGAAGACAAGGCTCCTTTTAATTTGTTTCTCATCTTGCATAAAACATTACAAAAAAATCCTGTGTGACCATCAGAGCCTGCTGCTTCAACCCAAAGGTCCTCTCAAGATGATGGCAGAGATAGGAGAAACTTGTAGAAGTCACAGCAGGTTTCTCAATCACACATCCACTCGCACACACAATTTGCAGGTCAAATGGGCGACTTGGGTTCAGTGTTTTGCCCAAGGACACTTTGGCAAGTGGTGGGGTTTAAACCACCAACTTCTTGATCAACAGGCCACCCACTGAGCCACATCTGCCACAAATACTAGAGACATGTTGGTCTTTTCCTTTGTTTTGGAGACCTTAACATGATAAATAAATAAATAAACACGGGTGATTTGTAGTTACAGGGTCCATAAATGATAAAAATGACAGTATTTCCCTCAGCACATGAAAACCAATAGTATAACGCTGCAGACCCGGAGACTCCACTTTCAGGCCGACTCCACTTTCAGGCTTCGACTCTTTTCGAGACAGCGACCTCTAATGGACAGATGTTTAACTGCAACAACGCCAGATTCAGGCCAACACCACTTTCAGGCTTCTTATGCTCAAAAATGGTTTAATTCCTGTTAAAGCTTCAATTCAGGCTTCTACCCTTCTGTGCTTATTGTTAAAAATGCTTATCAAAATTTTTTATTGATTGTTTATTAAAAATTGTTTAATTGCTATTAAAGCTTCGATTAAGTTCTTTTTTGAATTATGTAATTGCTGGTGAAGCTTATTTCTTATATTCTATTAGCTGCTTATTAAAAATTGTTTAATTAATTAATTAATTAATTAATTAATTAATTAAAACAAAAATGACAAGACACCTCCACAAAATAAAAATAAAAAAATCCTGCTAAGCTATGGCTCACCAATAATATTAGCCAGGGTCATTTGGTTAAGTATGATAATATAAACAGACCCAGTGTTCACATGCACACATATCCAAATTAGGCGGTTACAGCAGAACAATCACAAATAGGCATTAAATGGTCATACAGAAAATTTCTAAATAAACGAATTGAACAAATAGACCTCAAGTTAGAAGGTAACTTATTCCAGTCATATGGAGCTGTCTCCTTTTTTTGGGACATGCCTTTTTTTTCAATTGCTGTTAAAGACCCCAGATTTAATGTAAAGCGGCTTGTCCAGTAATCAGAAGGTTGTAGGTTCAATCCCATCCCGGCTCCCACCAGAGAATGCTGCTGCTGTGTCCTTGTGCAAGATACTTAACCCACCTTGCCTGGTGTTGGTGAGAACCCTAAGAAGGCATTACATAAATACATTGGAATCAATCAATCAATTAATCTAACTTTACCTTTAAGAGCAAAATGCAAATGAACAAAATGCTGTGGACCTCTGAAATGATGAACACATTTTATTCAAGTAAAACTTTATTTAAAACCCAGCTGCATTATTATTGGTCATGTTGATGGTCCAATAACGATTGTTTTTCCCCTTCTTAATATTTGTGAAATTGTGGCTACTGAGAAACTTGCACTACAGATAAAACTCGATTTAAAACACTGGATCTGTGGTGTCTATTCCTCATTTTTGTTGTGGGAATAGGAAACAAAAGACTATGAGACACTGGAATGGTGTTAAATGTTTTATTGAGACAGGCCATGGTGCGTGTGTGTGTGGAGGTGGTGGTGGGGTCTGCAGAGAAAAGAAAGAAATTAAGCACTGTGAGGGACCAATGATGAATAAGTGGAGGAACACAGGAAATCTCCAAAAATACAGGTTCTTTTAATTTCCTTTTCTTTTCAAAAATGTTAACAAGATAGCTCGAGCGCATTAAAAGAGGTCAAAACAAACAAACTGAAACTCAACAAAACCACTAACTTAACAGCTCAACTGACTGAAAACATAACTGACCTAACAAACAAAGACACACANAAGCACAAAGCTGAAATCAAACACTTTTCTTGAAATTGTACACTCATCAAAACATGTGCAACACAGACAATTCAGTGTTGTATTTCCATTTACAGCATTACCTACCATTTAAAGTGTTCCCCTTTTCAAAAATTCTCTGTCAATTCTTCGGCCAAACTCTTCAACTTCACTGAAAAGGTAAACATACAACTTGATAGATGCTGTAATTACAGAAGTATCAATATTACTAGAACTGAACTGAACATATACTATATCTCCTCTTACCCTAGTATCTAGGTGTAGAATAGAATAGAATAGACTTTATTGATCCCACAGTGGGGAAATTCACTTGTCACAGCAGCACCAACACTCAAAGGGTAATTAGAAGAAAGATAAAAACAAGGGTACATGTATTTACACATAGGCAGTAATCTACTATTGTAATCTTAGATCACTAAAAAAACACAAATAAAAGATAAAAACAAACGTGGGTAAGTAAACATAATTTATAATGTAAGCAAAGGGTAGCGTGCATTAAATATTAACATAGATGTAATAAAAAAAAATAACCATTAGCCAGAAACTGTGGACTATTTCATACTTTTATGAAAATGTTTGCCTATAAGCCTTATTGTGAAATCATCAACAAAAAAGGTAATAACTTAGTTAATTTATAATATATATATAAATAAAAATATGGACAGTATAATAACTAAATCAGCAATTTAGACCATTTCTTTACTATTAGTTTATTAGCTCCTAGCTTAGACTACACGCGGTGATTAAACAGCGTCAACTCATTTTCAACATATCACAACTTACTCTCTGCTCGTGATCCCCTCCTCGATCCATCTTGGATTGCTATGAAACCCAATAGTATGATACCCTCCTCATGAAACTAGTCCAGGGGGCGGCGCTGTCTCAAAAACAGTCGAAGCCTGAAAGTGGAGTCGGCCTGAACTTGGAGTCGGCCTGAAAGTGGAGTCTCCGGGTCTGCAGCGATACCCTACTCATGAAAACAGTAGTCTGTGGGTGTGTTTTACTAACAGTGTAACCTCCTGTCCGGTAGGGGGCGGAAGTGGGATGACAGCACGTTTCAGTCCAGCCGCCATTCAAACCAAGAAGAAGACGAACCAAACCAGAAGTGTCAGCCGACAAAGTCCACTACGAAGTCAGGTGATTTTTTTAGTCGAAAACCAAACAAAGGAAACTAAATACGTTCTGACTTGACGCGCTGATCTGCGTCGCACACGTCTGACTCAGGATATGAGGACAGAAACGATGCGGGACACGCGTGTTCGACAGAATTCGATATCAGTGTTAGCTGCTTAGCTAGGCTACCGTCCCCGGTGGAAACTGGTAACTAAACTCGATGTAACACTGTACATGTACTTCTCCGCGGTAGAAACTGTTGCCTGAACTCAATGCAACATCTTTATTATCCCTTCCCATGCCGGAAGCTGGTAATTCAACCCATGTGACATCTTTGAGTTTCCTGTTTGCGGTAGGCACTGATAACTAAACTTGATGTGACGCCTTAACTGACCTCTGCAGCACCCTGGGTGCCGTGTTGAGACACAGACGCTTAGGCGGGCTTCCGTTGTTCTATCACAAAATGTGGCTGCAGCAGAGACTGAAGGGGCTCCCGGGCTTGTTGTCCAGCAGCTGGGCGAGGAGGGTCCTCATCGGGCTGCTCCTCTTCCTCATCTTCTACTGGTACCTGGGAGCGGGAGGCAGGTGGACGTTCCTGGGCGGCCCGTCCCTGCACGGAGGCGCGGTGGGACAGTGTCTCCAGGCCGAGATCCACAGGTGGAGGTCCATCGTAGAGCGGGGAGAAGGGGTGTACAGGTCACCGGAGGAGCCGCTGGACACGCCTTTTGTCTCCGGTAACGGACACATTCTGATCGACATCGACTCAAACAGGCTGTGGGTGGCTTCGGCTCCGCAGCCCGGCTCGGCTCCGGTTCACCAGACCGACTTCTCCCCGAGGATGGGGGTTCATCTGGAGGGCGAGCGGGCCGTGGCCCGGGCCAGCATGCTGTGGTTCCGGAAGGGAGCCGTGCTGTCGGTCCGCTGCGTTTCACCGGCCGCGGTGCAGTCCTCCCGGGACTGCGTCGCTATTCGGGAGGAGTTCATGGCCCACCGGAGCAGACCCAACGTGTATCTGCAACGAATCCACGTGAGCAACCCCTCGGACCGAACCGTCACCCTGGACATTACCTCCGACAACCCGACTCACAGGAGCAAGTTCTCCACCGGCGTGGAGACCCTGGAGAACCGAGAGGTGGAGCTGTCCTCCGGCAGGGTGGCGGTGGACAACCAGATGGCGCTGGTGGTGGTGGTCACCAGAAAGCCCAGCAGCAGGGTCCAGGTCCAGGCTAAATCTGAGTATTCAGACAGTGTCCTGTCCGTGGTGTGGACCTCACAACCCATTGATCCTTCCAAGCTGGAGGAGACCTTCGGCGCCCTCAGAGATGGAGCCAAGAAGGAGATGGAGGAGCTGCTGAGGACGGATGTCAAGGACCTGGTTCTGGATCACCAGAAGGCTTGGATGGACCTGTTTATTTCAGGTGAGCCACAGCTGGACTCAGAGGTTTTAACCATATTTTGTATTTTCCTTCCTAGCTGTAACCGTCTAAAGCGGTTCTGGATCAACGGTTCTCCTGACCCTCTGAAGGTCTTCCGGACTCTTTCTTTAGACTTCTGCTGCTTTAGTTTCATTCCTGGAACTGGAACATTTTCAGAGGAATGTTTTCTAATTTAACACTGACCTCTGAGTCATTCAGCCAAAACAAACAGTCCTAAAACTCAGAGCTGAACCGGAGTTACGGTGACGCATCTGACACAGATCTTCACGTGGAACATCTGGTCAAGGCAGCTTTTAAACATTAAACACAAACTTAGAGGTAGGAGTAAAATAAGGGTTGATTATTTCAGCGATCCTTGGTGATTATTCTGATGTGACTGGAAATCCTGATTACAGAGAACTTCCAAGGATCCTGCGTCCTTGGAATGAGCAGCACAGCTACACGCTGAATATGTCCCATAATCCTCTGTTTTGCGCTTCAAGTGTAGCCAGGTGTACTCCTGTCACAGGTGTGTGAGGTTTATTACTAAGCATCAAAGATGTAATCAACCAAACACACATTTGTTTATACCAGAGGAGGGTTAGAAAAGGACTTTTGTGTTGAATTGTCCCTTTATTCACCAACCACTCAGCTCAGTTACTGAACTAGTGATGAGTCTATAAGCAGCGCTGTAGGGCTGCTGGTTGGTGGAACCGAGCCGACGTGTTGGACCTGTACTTCAGCCTTCTGTAGATCCTGTTTGACTTAAGCTCTGGTTATAAAACCCATCACTGACTGGACGATGTTTTATTGTTGTGTTGATGAAAGGTGTTGAAATGAGGAGGATCACAGACTCCCACACCCCATCCAGCCGGACGGTGAACACCACCCTTTACTACATCCTGTCCTCCACCACGGCGCCGCTGCTGGACCACCGGCTGGCCAATGAGGAACGCGCTCGTCTGGAGTCCAGCCTGAACTACGCGGACCACTGCTTTAGCGGCCACGCCACCATGCACGCTGAGAACCTGTGGCCCGACAGGGTGAGCAGCACCGCTCAGATCCTACAGCTGGTCACCTTGTGGACTCTGACGCTGCAGAAGAGAGGCTGCAAGGTTCTGGTGGCTGCCGGCGCCCACGGGGCCATGCAGGGCATGGTGCTCAGCTTCGGGGGCCTCCAGTTCACAGAGAACCACCTTCAGTTCCAGGCCGACCCGGATGTGCTGCACAACAGCTACTCCCTGAGAGGGATCCACTACAACCAGGACCTGATCAACCTGGCGGTGCTGCTGGACGCCGACGGGAAGCCCTTCCTTCACGTGTCGGTGAAGCAGCAGGAGACGGCGGTGAAGCTGTACGCCTGCGAGGCCGGCTGCCTCAACGAGCCCGTTGAGCTGACGTCAGAGGTCAAAGGTCACACCTTCCCTGTCATGGTGACGCAGCCCATCACGCCGCTGCTCTACATCTCCACCGACCTGCGCCACCTGCAGGACCTCCGTCACACCCTGCACCTCAAAGCCATCCTGGCCCACGAGGAGCACATGGCCAACAGGTACCCCGGCCTGCCCTTCCTGTTCTGGTTCAGCGTGGCGTCCCTCATCACGCTCTTCCACCTCTTCCTCTTCAAGCTGATTTACAACGAGTACTGCGGCCCCGGGGCCAAGCCGCTCTTCAGGAGCAAGGTATAGACCTCCGCGTGACCTCCTCTCTGTGTGCAAACCTTTCCTCCTGTCGGCTCTCTCTGTCGGGCTCTGATTGAACTTTCATTTCCCGTCTCACATCTGGAGTGGGTCAGCAGCCTTACACACACCTCCCCTTTTCCTTTCTCCCAAATGATCCCACATCCTTGTGTGTGGGAGTTGAGACGATGAATAAGCATCAGATCTGAGCTGAAAGCTGCAGGAAACTCCCAGCGGCAGTCCCACGTTTGGTTTTCTGCCGTTCCTCCATGGCTGAATGTAAGCTGAAGCTGATCCAGGCCAAGGAAAAGCACAAGTGTTCCTTTTTTAGTTTTAAATTAATTACTTTGATTTTATTTTTGCTCTTTCTCACCTTCACAGCTCAGTTTGTCTTTGATCCTTAAGTTTGTTACAACAGCGGTAAAAACATAGTTAATTCTGTCAAACTCAGTCTGATCCTTTTGTGTATTTTTAAATAATCTTGATGGATTTTCTCCAGACGGGGAGGATTTGACTCGGTGTGTTTTAGACACTAAAACGGGAATGAAAGGAAAAAAAAACTTCATTCAACAGCTTTAAACTTAAACATGTTTGTGATTTTTAGCCATAACTCATCCAGATTAAAGCCAAACCGATAAAAAAAAACAACGTTTTTATCGGGCTAAAAATACAGAAATCAGATAAAAATGATGCAGATGAATTAAAGCAGGACTCAGGAGGAGCCGGCGTTTAGACCGTCTGATCTGTTTGAGCCTCCAGAACCGAGTAAAACCAGCCGTGTAGGATTGGGTTCTGTTGTGTTTTCAGCGGTCCGATTGGAGCGAGCCGGAGCTGCAGGATGAATGTTTTCGTTTCTGCTTTCTGCCTTTTTCATGTTTTCTATCAAATCACTTCATTAAATTAACAACAAACATGCAGCCTTGCCTCCTTCCTCCTCAGCATGTCTGTCTCACCTGGGGGTGGGGGTGAGGTGATGGTACCCCCACCCACAGCTCTAACACCCCCCCTCTGACTCCAACAGGTCTTCAGTAAACGGGAGGACGGCTGCTGCGACTCCATGGATGCTCCTTAAGCTCTGCTGCGGCGCATGTGGATGCATTAACATGGGGGGGGGGTCTGCTCCTGCTGCATGTTTAACCACCTGCACCTTTCCTGGGAATAACATCCAGGATGACCTGATGATTCCCAATCCTGCTTCTGATGTTCTCTCTGCAGCGTTGGAACGACGGATCCGTTAAATCCCTAATCCCGTCTGTCCTCACTCGGCTGTAATCTAAAGAAAACCTGGATTATTTACACAAAACAAAACCAATTCATCCATCTATAGAACAGCTGGATATTCATCTGGCTTTGATGAAAAATGATGTTTAAGGAGCGTTTTGACATCAAAGGAGATGAAAAATCTGATAAATTATAAAAATGATCCAAAACCTTCATCCTGTCCTCGTCTAACCTGAAAACACGGCTGTGTCCGAAGATGGTTTAGTTTGGTGTGTGACCGCTCGGCTCATCACAAAGTTGACTCGACAGTTCGATTCCCAGCCACGTCGACCCGCCGTCCCTAAAACATCTGATAAAACTCAACGAGTCAAGGAAAAAACAATTCTAGCAGATAAAAACCCGAGAGCTTCTTCAGCCGGGCGACTCCAGACTATTTGTGGTGGTTCAGATCCTCTGAAGGGAGAAAACACCTGATGGCAGCTTATTTTACTGTGTCATGGTTTTTCCTGCAGGATTAATACGTAATCCCACCCAGTAGCTCGCGCTGCAGATCAATAACCAAGAAATTATCAGTGGCTATAAAATAATATCAAGGATTATTTTGACCTTTTGCTACTGGTGCCACTCCGACTAGCTGTTAGCTCATCAATCTGATCAGTTAATCGCTGTTTCTCCAAACTGAGGTTGTTGAGTGCGTTTATAACATGTTAATACTGAAAAAAACTAAATAGTCTGGTTTTATTGGAGTAAATGTGGAGACGGGAGCGCTGGATCAGGAATTCTGCTTTTATAAACCCGGCAAACAGGAAACGCTCACAAGCTTCTGAGTCTTGGTTGCGGTCGTCTCAGGTGTGAAGTTTAAAAAAACGGATCAGAGATGAAAGTTAAGATGTTTGGACCCAGTTTGTGCTCAGAACAAATCTGCTTTTATTTTGTTCCTAATTTAACCCTCAGAGCCCGGAGAGGAGCAGAAGGCCTGGGATAATAAACAGGAACAGCTCCGGTGTCTTTGGGATGAAGCAGAGTTTGGATTTGTGTAAATAAACACCAGAATTTACTGATTTTCTTCCTTTTTTTGTTTTGATTTCAGCATCAGCTGTTGGGTCTTTCAGAGTAAAAGCTGCTCGGCTCCCAGCGGGTTTTAATTTGAAACTTTCCTCCTGAAACGATTCTCCTTCACAACTCTGGAAACTCTGCTGCACGTCTCTGTTTCTCTAAAGCTCAGACAAAAACACAGGTTATAGAATTATGGCTCCCGTTACGTAAAACAGGAGCAAAGATTTAACGTGAAGAACAAACATCTTTCTTTAACTTCCTGTTTGGTGACAGAAGAGAAACGTCATAAATCAGACTAATAACACGTCTCATCAGCTGATTGGTCGAGTCTTGTGAACTACTGAGTGCCTTAATGAAGAAAGGAGGTGATTTATTGGGTCGCTGGTGAAACGTTCAGATTTTTACTTGAATGTTTTGTTGAAACTGAAGCAAAAGCGAAATTTGACTTTTGAGTTATTTTGGGAATAAATCGTAGAATTCTTGTGAGAATTTGTGTTTTTGTTTGTTGTGTCTGATGATCAAATAAAAATCTAAACAGATAAACAAAATCTAATGTTTTATTCAAATTTACTTTTCTGTGTAAAAAAACGATGGAGGCCATAAATCACACGAATCCAGATTAGAGACAGCAGAGCGGTTCTGGCTTGGGTCCCTCTTTGGTTTGGACCGAACCAACCGGTTCCTGGTTCTGCTGCTGCGTTTCCAGGAACTTATTTCTGTCAGTCGCTTTCTGTGTGCAAAGAGACGAGTGTTTGGATCGGTCCGGTCCAGAGCTGCACCAGAACCTTTACAGTGAAACGGTTTTAACAATGAGATCATTAATCTGACCCAAATAAAGATCTGGGATTGTGGTTCTGCAGGAACGCGGTTTCCCATCGCCATGACGACGAGTTGGATCAGAACCAGTAAATCACAGTTTGTGTCACAGTGCAGATCAGAGTCTTCCTGACCCTGTTCAGACCCATCACATGGTCTGAGGTTCTATCAGTGGTTCTGACTATCAACAGTAACGCTCCGGTCATTCAGTCCAGGTTCGGACTGGTTCCAGGTCGGGTTTAGAGGAACCACGGTTTGGTCATAAAGAGTCAGTTTGTATCTGAATGGACCCGATGAGCGAGCCACCAGCTCCACCAGAACAGGACTCTTCCTCCACTTGGCCCAAATCCAAAGAGTTCATTCTGTGTGAGTTCTTGTTTTAACAAGAGGTTCTGATCCAGAACCGTCAGGTTCAACATCAGGAGGTCAGAATCACCCAGCTGGACTCACACCGAGCGTAGAACCGAAGTGGTCCGATTCTGAACGTCTCCAGATATCTGCTCCCACAAAAGCACCAAACGATTAGAAATCTGACATAAAAATAATACCATGGCTTTTATTTTGAAATATACCGGATTTCAATTCAATTCAATTCAGTTTATTTATATAGCGCCAGATCACGACAAGAGTCGTCTCAAGGCACTTCACAAAGTAAACATTCCAATACAGTTCAGTTCATAAGCCAATCAGTAAAAAAGTTTCCTATATAAGGGACCCAGCAGATTGCATCAAGACACTGACTAGTGTCATTGTGTTGGTACAATCCTCTCTGGAACACGTCTCACTTCCTGTCTGGCTCGTGTCATTTCCACTTTGACAAACCGCATGCAGCGTCCTGAAAAAGTGGACTCCAAGCGGATCTGCACCACAGCCGGTGTGAATGCTCTGATTGGACTCTATGATTATGCAGAAACCGGACCGCATCCGTTCCACATCCAGTGTGAATGAGAATTTAGAACTGGATCAGAACCAAACGATGCTGCCTGTTCTGGTTTCCAGCATCCCTGGTCCTGAATGTCCCTCCAGGCTTCCCTAGCAGATCTGCTTCTGTCTCAGGTCAAAGACCGAGTCTGAATGATGCTGAAGTTTCATAATTTAAACAAACGCGCGTTTCTGAGGACAACCCACCCACCTACACACACACACCTACACACACACACCTACACACACACACACACACCTACACACACACACACACACCTACCTACACACACACCTACCTACACACACACACACACACACACACACCCACCTACACACACCTACCTACACACACACACACCCCGTCCCCGGCTGATGTTAACGGATGAGTTTTGTTTCAGAAAAACAGATTTTCCTTCCATTTTGAATTTGGAGATTTACTTCCTGGTATGTGGCCATCTCTCCTCTGATTGGCTAACAGCAACACGACTCTACCACTGACTCTGTTTGCTCTGCAACGTTGATGTTTTATCTCCACCAATAACACAAGCCTGGAGGAGTTCTGCTGTGTGGTGGAGTTGCTAATGCTAACGGTTAGCTTCTACTAGCCAGACGTTCTCTGCTGTTTCCTGGACGCTAAACCAACAACAGCCTTCCCCGTCGTGAGTCCAGATGGGTGAGTCCATGAATGTTCAGTGACAGTGTGACGTAGATCTGTCAGGACTTTCTAATCCTAGAGTTTCACCTAGAGTCTATTTTCTATCAGAAGCTGATGCAGGAGATAGATGGAGGAGACTGTTTTCATGTTCAGAGTGACCCGTTAGAGTCAGAAATAATCATTAAAACATGGTTTTCAGTGAACCTGGTCTTTAAATATGAAGTTTAAAAAGATGAACGTAGTTCTGTATTTTCCCGAGTCGGTTGTGATCCAAACCTACGTTCTTCAGGACCATCACTTCCTGTTTGCTGTCTGGTCGCCTCTAGATGTGCATCATGGGACACTGGTTTGTCTTCAGTATGCATGATGACCTCTGACCTTGTAATAGAAACCTGGATCTGACACGGAGCAGGAAGCAATCCTACCTATGAAAACTACACGCCTACGTACGTCCACGCGTCTCCAAACATGGACTCGAGTTTTCCTGAAACTGGTAGAAGGTGAGCTGAAGAGTCTCGGTCCTTGAGGTCAGCCAGTCGGGATGAAAATCCAAACATCCTGAGTGAGTCGTGTGTGAACACCGCGGCGCTGCCGTTAGAGGAGATGTGAGAGAGGTGAGCTACGAGTCCTTCAGCTGGCTGATCTGAGCAAAGATTTTCAGAGCTGGGCCCAGTTTGATGTTCATGGTTCCCATGAGATGGTCCTCCTTCAGCAGCAGGAGCGCCTGTCCGTCGATCTCCTGGGAGCGGAACTCCTCCGCGATCTCCAAACAACCTGCAGCCAAGAACAGGTCGACGACAGCCATCAGACAACGGCGGCGGTCGCCATGATGGATGAGAGCGTTGGTGTTGTTAGTAAAAAAACACATTTAATCATGATTTCATTGTAAAAAAATATAAACAGATTTCCTGACAAACATTTCAGAGGATAATTTTATTTTGAAAACCCAGCTGGAACCCCGCTGAGTTCTGGAGTTTATCTGGGAACATTTCAGTTATACCGATTCGGATCGGGACAAACAGAACGAGTTCACACCTGGGAATGTTTAGGAAGCTGTAAACAGATTGTTGTTGTTTTAATCCCCATCCTGTCACCATGGCGATCTGCACGGTGAGGCGGGACCCACCTGGCAGGGAGGAGATGAACTCGTAGACGTCCTCGATGTTCCACAGCCCCGGGTCGCTGGGCAGGAAGCTGTGGGGCAGCAGGGGCAGATCAGAGATCTGCCTCTGGACCTGGAGGGGCAACAGCGGGGACGGGGTTCTCTTATAGCCCGACAGGTCCGAACACTGACTGGACTCTCCCTGAGCCGGGTGAACAGAGTGGCCAGCAGAGGGCGCCGCAGCAGCCACAGGTTTCTGCAGAGAGGGGGAGGTCTGAAAGGCAAAATGTTATTATTTTATCATCTTTACTTTTGCTGTCATCAGGTTTATTTAAAGGATATTTAGGTTAAATTTCAAATTAAAAGCCCCGGACTTCCTCACCCTCTTTTTCAGGTCCAAACTGGAGTTTTTGTGGGTTCCGTTCAGGATTCTTTGCCTCTTCAGGTTCTCCAGAGTAGTTTTACGGTTTGGGAAGAGACCCATCCTCTTTGTGCATCCCACGTTGTAACTACAGGGAGATTTTACACACACACACACACCTTGATACCTGAGCTGTGAGGCTTGTCCAAGTTTTTCCTGATCAGACCTATGAAGAAGTCGGATCAGAAGCAGAACTTCTGGGGGAGAAAGCCGCCTCACCGTTTAGCGCAGACTGTAGAGCAGAACCTCTTGGACCTTTTGAAGATGTAGGCGAAGTCCACCTTCCCACAGAGTTCACAGGTCAGCATGGGCTCCTGCTGGGCCGTCACATCTGATGGACACAATAACAGACCGACCTAAATCAAATCTTCTGCGTGGTAGGACGGGCCGAGGACAGCAAATACAAGACATTTCAAACGAGTCCTGAAATAAGCAAACACCAGTCAAGTGTGACTAAAACAGGAAACATGCTGGTTAAAAACACACAGAAGCGTTCTGCTCCTTCAGGAGGTGTCATGGAGGAAAAACCAACAAAATCAGCTCCCTGTCAGGATAAAAAACCTTTACCCTTTGATGAAAAACCGTCCATCTTTACGTCTGCTGCGCGTCTCCTGAGGCTCTCTATGGAGAAGGACGGACGCTCCACCTGCAGAACAGAAGAGATGTGATGGATGAAGACGTAAAGAAACTCAGTGTTTCTGTCTGGTTTAGCTCTAATTAACCCAGGATTAAAGCATCTCAGTGTTTATTCTCTTTTAGGTGTTTTAGTTTTCATCCTGTATGGTGTTTAACTCGTGACCCGCGGGTCTTTTCTGACCTTCAACTGCAATTCAAGAACAGTAAAATCAGAGTTCCTCAGATTTAAAAAGGCTTCTCACAGGAAACGGCTCGGCGCCTTCCTGGATCACAAAGCCTTCGATCAGGTGCGTGAGGATGTGGGACGTGTCTATCGCCTGCTGGGCTGCTTTGCTCTCTCCGTTGTGTTGGCTGCTGTTAGTGTTCCCATTCCCAGAGGTCATGACTGGAGCACAGGCGCCCCTCACCTGTCAACAACAGATGTCCACGTGGGTTTTCACATTTACAGAGGATGTAAACAACAGGAAGCTGGCAGGTTAACTCTAACTCTGTTTGACTGGTGGCACTTGTGGGTTTGGCAGAGATGGATCCAGACTGATTCTTTGGACTTTGGCTGCTTTTATCCGGTTTCAGTCACCCTCTTGTTTTAAAGCTTTTTCACGCTGACCTTTCATGTTTACATTTAGCTGCACTTTAAAAACAAACTTGTTTTTGTTTATGCTGATGACAACATTCACCTCATTTGGCGTTCTAAATTAAGCCGATATAAAGAGAAACACCGAATATGTCATATTTATTTTAAATCTGGGCTGCATGTGTTGACTTTTGGACCAAAAGACAAAATTTAACTAAACGGACCAATTTCAGAATAAAGTCTGGCGCTCCACAAGCTCCATCCCGCTCAGACCAATAAAACTGATGTTCAACCAAAAGATTGAAATAAAGACAAAAACGTACAAGAGTATTTAAGTAAAGAAGACATACACTGTGTCTTAATTCCATCACTAACCAGTATTTAGTCATTAGGTTATTTTAAAGTTCAGCTCTTTATAGAAGAACATGTTTATGACTCTTTCTAGTATCGCTAGCGTGAATAAAAACCTCCAGAGCTTTTATTTTAGTTTAAACGGTGACATTTAATGCTAAACGGCCCTGTGGACTAAATAAACATCATTTAATAGACCAGTTAGGATCTGAACTCTTGCTGGTTAAACTCCAGTCAGTGTAGCCTGATTAGCTCGTTGTTTGCGTTAAAAGGTGAAAAAAGTGATGAAAGAACTTTTGCTCTTGGACCTGAGTAAGTAGTTAGCTTACTTTAAGCGTCCGAAACCACGTCGGAATCAGTTTCAGGCGCCCCGCTCGGAGACAATGGTTGAGGGAAGAAAAGCTCTTTGTTCAGCGGCTCGAAACCAAACAACGTTTTCATTTGCTTTAGCGCTCGGTGCGCCGGGGACCGGGCTCGGCGAGGAGCCCGTCTGATAAATGCTTAACTAACAAAACGAGCCGCGCCGCTGCTGCACACGCAAAGTTTTAGTAACACGCTCATATCTTCACCATGTTTCTCTGTACGAACAGATCCAGTACGAACACATTCCTGTTAGCCAAGCTAGCAAAGCCGTCAACAACCACTTCCGACATGAGGGCTTCAAAATAAAAGCAAAGTGTACCCAACAGCGGTCAATTCAGCCACGCGTTTATCATCTTGTTACGTTTATTTTGAAAATAAAACAACTGTGACGTGAAACGCAGGCTAGCTTTACAGAAGCGCACTAACAACAGTTGTAGGAAAGAGTAGGAAACAGTAAATCTGACAATAAGCAGGTGTGATGAATGGATGATGATATTCAGTTTAGACCTGGTATTATTCACAAGACTTTAACTTTAAATGTGCTGCATTCATTTATTTATTTATTTATTTATTTATTTATTTAGTTAGTTAGTTAGTTAGTTAGTTAGTTAGTTAGTTAGTTAGTTACTTACTTACTTACTGTTTAATAATCCCAAATAGCCTACATGATGCAATTAACATTTCACATCAAATACATCCTCAGGTGAGCACGTTAGTAGTTGTATGCACAAAAATCTAATGAAAGTCTGCAGAAAAATAAAAATAGTTTAAAAAATATTACAAAGAGAGTCGAGATTTTAGGACACTAAACAACGAAACACAGGCAGCTGTAGAGGTCTTTTTAGTCTAGATTCTGTACTTTAGGCAGATGCAATGTAATGATTTTCCCTGTAGGCTAAAGACTTTTTTAAAAACTTTTTAGAGGAGTTTTATGCAACATTTTTGTAAAATGCTATGCTTCAATCCGTAGTGTAAACTATGGGTTTAATCTGCAGGAGGTTACCGTTTAAAACAAAGAGCGCTTCCGGTCCAGACGTATTTTCAAAATAAACCTCAATGAGTTTCAAATAAATTCTTTTTTTTATATATATAGTGTTAACATGGCCTTTATTCAGGGGCACGCGTTGAAAAGCTTAAAACGTGTTTTTATTATCACACATAATTTTAAAAATTAATATTTAATAATACAGTTTTCAGCAACAAAAATAGTTACTGATTTCAAATTTAAATAGCATAATTTCCCCCTTCAGCATAAACAGAACAACTGTGTTTTATTTACATAAAAACTCCTGATTTATTATAAGAGTCTAATAAACTAACCGGATGTTGAAAGGCAGTCGGTGCTGCAGGCAGAAGCGGGGCTGTCCGCTGTTCGCCTCCGGTCACCAGACTGAGAGGACCGGTTCTGAGGCGGTTCTGCTGCAGGTCGGTTCTGATGTCAGCAGCGCTGAAAAAGCAGCGATTCCCAGGGACTTTGTCCTCGGCTTCCCTCAAACGGAGGTTTTTAAGGAGGAAGAGGAGAGTCGCACCGGGAGCGCAGAAGGATGCGGACAGCGAGCTGTGCAGGTGTGTGTGTGTGTGTGGGGGGGGGGGGGGTCAGGAAGTTTTTATTTATTAGTTTAAAACAAACAGAAAAACATGACTGAGCTCTGAGTGGAGCTGAAAGGTCAGGGGTCATGACAAAAGTTATCAACTTTTAAACATTTTCAGGCCTAAAAACCATGAATTAGTGTTTAGAATCAACTCTAGTTGTTTAAATAGTTAAATATAAATGTGTTGAATGAAATTTTAAATTAAACGTGAATCAGAAGGGAAATAGAAACATCTAGAGTCAAATCTAAATGTTTAAGGGTAAATACTCAGAGTAGAAGTTCCATATCTGAAATCAAAATAAATCTATCTAATAAAAGTTTATACATTCCCTGTTATTTGTCCCAAAGCTGGGTCCTGACCAGATGTTTTCCTGTTCCAGATGCTCCGTATTTCCTCTGTCCAGCTGCAGCAGGACGGTCCGGCGGATTCTGACCGCCTGCACCCTCTCCTTACTCGCTCTCCTCGGCTCCGTGTCCGTGGACCTCAGCTCCAACTTTGACCTTCTGCACGCAACGGAGGCAGCTTACGATGAGCTGACGTCCTGCAGGACGATAACGCTCCTGCACCTCGTCAGTAAACTTCAGCAGATCAGACATTTATTAGCTAAAGAAATGAACAATGAGACTCTGGACTCCAGCTTAGCAGCTCTGGATCATCCCTGTGGAGACGTGGAGAATCACTCTGATGGCCGTGGGATTCCATGCAGCGTTGAGGGGTCTGGATCTTGTCAGGAGATGAGGAGGACCATCAGAGAGCTTCTGAACGCCTCGTTAGATGCTAACAGCAGAAGTTCTGCTCTGACTGAGGCCATCCAGAGACTTCTCACCATGTGGGGTTCAGTAGAAGATTCTTTGGTGAAAGCCAAACAGAACTCGAACTGGAGAGATGTTCTGTCTGCAAGAGTTCTGCTGACTTTCATGGAGCTCAACCACCAGCTGATGTTCTCCCACCTCATGGTGCCTCCTTCTGGTTTCCAGCTCAGGTGGACTCACACCCTGAGCTACCTGAGCTTCTCCAGGCTCATGGCAGAGCGACTCAACGACTGCTGGCTAGAGAACGTAGAGGTCAGGACAAACTCCAGCCTGGAGGCTCAGGATCCTCATGTCTTTGACACGAGTCGGTGGCAAATATCCAGAACAGGAAGTGAGCTCCTGTCTGGATCTCACACAGGACTTCAGGTTCTGACCAACACTCAGCGATGCCTGTTTGGCCGTGCGTCCTCAGCTCTCCGGCTGGCGTCTCGATCCTTGTCTTCGGGTCTGAGTGTGAGGATCTGCCTGCTGGCCATGGCCTGCCTCATCTACCCCGTTGGGATGTTCTCCTTCAAACAGATGATGGAGTGGATCCAGAACTATGCCACGACTTTGAAGGAGAAGACGGAGGACCTGAAGCGCCAGAGGCAGCTGGCTGAAGATCTGCTGCACCAGATGTTACCAAAGTCAGTGGCCAGGCAGCTCAGGAAGCACAAGCATGTGGAAGCAGAGAGCTACGAAAAGGTAAGATGGAAGAAACGAGGTGTTGGTCCATCAGGTAAGATCTCTAAGGTCTGAGACTAACCCTAACCCAGCAGGGAGGAAACCGGACCACAAGTCCATCAGAGGGACAGCAGATGTTCCGGAGATAAAGTCAGAGACGTGTCCAGAGGAGAGACGATGATTCCGTAGGTAGAAGGATGCTGAGGTTGGAGCCACCAGGCATGAGGCTGAGAGGAAGACCAACAAGGTGAAAGAGGACATGGAGTTGGTCTGTGTGAGGGTAGAGGATGCAGGACTTAGTGGAGACACCTGAAGGGACACGTCCCATCACCTGCTGCCTTTTAGATCTTCTGATCATAACGAGCATCAGACCTCAGCTCAGCGTCTCAGACTGATGGAGTTTCAGACATTTATGTGTTTACTGCTGATCAGCTGTGGCGGCCATCTTGAATGAGGTTGACTCCAGAAGTTAAGCAGCTGTAGATCTGCCAGTGGATCATGAGCTCTGTTACTAATGAGCAGGTGTGCTAAAAGCTGTCAGAAACATTATCACGATGGGCGATGACAGAACCCCGATAGAAACCCGGGGTTCTGATAGAAGCGTCCTGGTTCTGTCTGGTCCAGCTGCTCCAACCCTCTTCAGTAAACCAGCAGCAGCTCCAGCCCTAGCACTCGTTTTATCTCCTCATGAATATGGAACGGGGTAATTACGGGTAATTACGCCAACAATAGCAACAAAGGCAGCAAACGCACACGTTGGTCGGTGTCTGACAGATGGAAGCTTTATTAAAGCCCCGGCAGCATCAGGAGCTCCTGGTTGAAGAAACTGTAACATCTAGAAGCATTCCCTGGATCATTTCTATTGGTTTTAACCCTTCTAAACAGAATAAAACATCGCTCAGCTTGGACACACAGACTCCTCTGCATTTTCCTGAATGTAGATCTAAGAGAAGAGATGATACGCTTGTCCAGGAGGCAAACCCAGATCTTCATCTCCTCAGAGACGCTCTCCAGCTCCTCCTGGAGGATCCAAAGGAGCTCCGAGGCCAGAGAGGTTATATAATCTCTTCTCAGGACCCTGAAAACCTCCAGGAGGTCTGATCAGGTGCCAGAGCCACCTCAGCTGGCTCCTTTCCATGAGGAGGAGCAGCAGCTCTGCTCCAGCGTGGAGCTCCTCACCTTATGAGCCCTCCACCCTGGAGGATGCAGGATCTTGTTCTAAACTGGTTCTAAATATAAATAAATCTCATTTCCTTCTATATATTTTCCTCACCTGTGTTTATTTTTACAGATGTTCTGTGTTTTCACACCACTCTCTCCTGCATCCTGTTCGCAGGTGACCATTTTTTTCTCCGATATCGTCGGCTTCACTTCAATCTCTGCCTCCTGCACCCCTCTACAAGTGGTGGAGATGCTCAACAACCTGTACATGTGCTTCGACACCCGCATCGAGTCCTACGACGTTTACAAGGTAACACAAACCCTCCCAGATGCACCAGACGTTGGCTCTGCGTGTGACCCGCTCTGACTCCGGCCAGGTGGAGACGATCGGTGACGCCTACATGGTGGTGAGCGGTCTTCCTGAGAGAAATGGTGACAGACACGCCGACGAGATCGCCAAGATGGCGCTGGATCTGCTGGCGGCGGTCAAACAGGTGGTCATCCCTCACATGCCAAAGGAGAGGCTGCAGCTCCGAGCCGGCATTCACACAGGTGAGCGGGAGGCGGATCAAATCAGGGATTTAGTTTTATGAGTCATGATCTACAGCCTCTTCTCCAGTCCTGTTGACCCGTTTACTGACTCTTCATCCTGTGGTTTTGGCTTCTGGTCCTAAGTGAGGTCCATCTTTTGCTCGCACCTCCTCAGGTCCATGTGTGGCTGGGATTGTGGGATACAAGATGCCCAGATACTGTTTGTTTGGAGACACGGTCAACACGGCCTCCAGGATGGAGTCCACCAGCCTGCGTACGTCCTCACAAGGACACTTAGGGACAATAAAGTGAGATGATCCGGGACAAAAATATGTTTTCATCTTTGTTTTATGTTGTTTCAGCTCAAAAAATACACGCCAGTTCAGAGACGTACCTGGCTTTGATCAAAGACAACGCCTACGAGCTGCAGCTGCGTGGAGAGATAGAGGTCAAGGTAAAAAATAAGTCAAATAAAATCCCCTAACACTTCCAGTTTTTTATTCTATGTGAAACTTTTTAAAAAGAAAAACCAAAAACCTGAGTTCCACCTTTAATGCAACCAGAGCTGCTGTGCATTATGGGTAAATGTCTCCTCATTGGTCACGCTGCAGACCTGTGGTTCATTCAGATGTAGCTTTACCACCTTAAGTCCAGCTGCCAAAAGCTTAGAGACAAGTTGTTTTCTCTTCTGAAACTCTTCCAAACCACCCAGTGACCTTTAACCTTTAACCTGCTAAGTGAAGGTTTCTAAGAATCACGCCGTCCACCGTATGTTGTGCCCTGTCCGCTTCTGTCCCCTGCTGTCCTGTCAGGGTAAAGGCAAAATGAACACCTACTGGCTGATCGGCCACAAAGACTACGGCGTGCAGAACGACAGTCTGGTCTGCAACTGGAATCCAAACATGGCCAGAAAGAAAAAGATGGCGGCTAATAGCCTGGTGTCCGTAGCAAATGTGAGTACGTGTGTTTTAATGGTTGATCTTAAGGCGGTTCTGACCTTTTATCGTGATTTTTGCTTCTCATCAGAAGAGTTGTCCCAATTAAAACTGAAAAGTGCAGAGTACTGAGCCTTTAAACGTTAGTCTGGTCTCCAGTAATGCAAACACTCTCCTCCCTGATGAGGGTTGTTGGAGTCCACATGTGGGACGTTTTCATCACAATCCTGATTAGTTTCAAAGCTGCATGGTGAGTATTGGAAGGAAAAACATGAGACATTCTCATCCTTCAGTGTTCTTTCATTTATCATCATGTCTTTTGCACAAACCATCGTTTCTTAAGACCCACATCAAACAGAAGTGATGATCTGAGGTTTGATTCTGACCTCCAGGGTTTTACAGCAGTTAAACGTTCATGCATGTCTAAAGAGCTCACACGGACCAGGCGGACATAAGCCCCAGCCACCTTCATGAGTTTATTATTATTTATGCTAATATTGTAGTTTCTGAGGTGGAGACTGAGTTTTCTTTTGTTGTAATTTCCAACTTTAGCCACTGGGTGTCAGCACATCCCACACAGTGAACGTTTATCAAAGTTAAAATGTGTGAAACGTTTCCTGGAACACGGCTCTATGTAAATGCATCCTTGTGTTTCTACAGGTAGATTCTTGATAAATGACTTTAGCCATAACTTGTTGTCTGTGCAGTCTTCCGGTACAGTCCTGAGCCTCAGTGACAACGCCACCACCCCGGTTTCTTCAGTCCTGAGTCAGACTCCACAGATGCCTCGGGTGGATAAACCCGGCCTGAGCGTGGCGGCTCAGATGGAGCCGTACGGCGGCAGCTACGGCACCCTGGGCTCCATGATCGGGGGTCTGCAGGGAGGAGACGAGAGTCCTCTACCCAGTCAGCGTGGAGGTCTTAAACCGGACCTACTGCCTGGTTCAAACCAGCAAATGTGACCAAAATGATCGTAGTGACTAAAGTCAAGCAAAGATTTAAGTTTGCTCACCTTCTCAGTGTGGTTTGATCCCACGAGTGTGTTAGTCTGCATTCTGTTGTATGTAGTTTTTATTCTGTTGAAGCTTTGTGTTGTAACGCACTTTGTTTTTAAAATCTAAGCTGTAGCTATCTGGACACATACATGTTTATGTGTTTAACTAAAAACTGGATCTTAAGTTAGTTCTGAACAAAAGTCTTGATCCCGGTCACCCCTGGGTCATCCAGATGATGATTACTGACATCATGTTTAGCTGTTTTCTCATGTTGAGGTTAAGTTCAAGTTATGACAACATCAGACCTGCTGAGACCCTTGGAAGCTTTGGGACTAGAGACTCACTAAAGACTGACCGGTTATTGAAACTGGCAGCTGGAGTTTATTTATCCACTGGCTCATGAATGCACCCGATGGTAATCAGAATAAAAAAATCAATCTAAGTGTTGATTCTTGCTAACAGTAACAGATGCATGTGGAAATTTTAACATTCAAAATCAAATATTTTATCAGAAAAATATTAAGTTAATAAAGGTTCTTGGAGATGAATCAGGAGATCAGAGCTGTTCGAGAATCAGGAATCGGCCTTAAAAATCAGAACCGGTGCATCTCAGACTCTAGTCGCCTCAGCTTCAGCCAGAACACCTGATTCTGTTCAGGTTTTATGCTTTTCTTTGTATTTTATTGGTTTGTTGTTACTTTTAGTCCATTTTATTGGCGTTTACTTGTGCTTGTAGATTTATTTTTTTCCACTTGCTTTTATTTTACAGCACCGTTCCTGCAGCTTTTGTTGTTTTAAAGTGCTGCACAATAAAGATGTTTTGTCCTTCATTTAGTTTAAAGGGTAGCATTTGAATGAATGAATGTTGGTTTTCTGTCATGAGGAGTTTTAGCTAAGGGATAAAAACAGGAGGGGTTGTTGGTGCGATGCTGCTGCTGCTGCTGCTGCTGCTGTGAGACTTTTAAAAGTTTCCTCCTGTCTGGTCTGATGGTGTTTAGCTCAACTCCCCCGCTGCTCTGGCTGTTCCCAGGTCTGCTCGCATGTTTCCTGTATGAATGCTAACGCAGACCTTGTGGTGTGAACGCAGACTGCAGCTTCTTTTGTTCAAATCAATCAAACCGGAGACGGACAGAGAGCTGCTGAATCAGGAAATCACCGGTATATCATTTATTTTTAGATTTATTAAATCACAAATGATGTTTTTTCTAAAACCACTGATATAAGCCCCGCATTAGACCGGAAGGTCGTGTGGTGGGAAAACTATATTTTAAAAAGTTTGTTTGTTGTAACGTCGGTGTCTTTATGTGTTTGTTAGCATACAGTAGCGAGGCACCGTTAGCATAATGAGCTCCATCATTCAGCCGCTTTACAGTTTTAACTCAGGTTTACTTTGATTATGAGCAGATTTGTGATCATTTATGGTTTATGGAAAACATCCAAACTTTAGTGAGCTCGTTGGTTTAGCGGCTAACTGCCTTAAGTCCTCCTGCCGCACGACGGTTTTTACGGCAGCTAGCATGCTAATGAAGCGCCCGAACAAAGAGCGGCGGAGGTTAGCCTGCTGGAGCTAGCAGCCAGCTAGCAGCTACACACCGGCAGACGTTTGACTTTTCGGGTTCTGACTCCACTTTTCTCCGGTTTTCGGCCAGACAGCCGCTGGAAGAGCGAGTGGGATTAATCAGGGAACATTTTGACAGCTGGTATGTAAAAAGAGACTTAGCCCGAGTCTGTTAAATCACGTGTACTAAACTTGTTTAGCCACTTTAAACACACAGCACCTCAGGTGGAAAAAGTTAAAAATGTGAACGTAAACAGCGATTTTTGTTCAAAGTAGTTTAAATTTGGGGGTTTATGTATTTGTCAATGGCTTGCCAGCTTATTAGGTGACATTTCTTTTATATTTTAGTGTGAAACATCTTTTTCATAAACTATATTCACTTTAATAGCTTTTCCAGAGCTTAGTTGAAATGCATTTTAATTGTTCTTAAACGGTGGGTTAGCATCATGTCATGTAGGATTTGGTGTAAAAACAAGCTCTGAAAAAAGGAAGGTTTTTATAAACAACTTTCTTATTTTTCTACTTTAATTTACTGTTTAACTCTTAAAAAGTTGCTGAAAGTTCTCTGGTGTGTCTCAAACTAGATATTTACACATATAAAATAATAAACTCATCTATATCCTTCCTGCTGTTAATTTTAGCTGCTTAAATCTATTTACTCATAGATTTGTACTCTTTAATCACCTCCAGACCCATTTATGTATGATTTGTGTCTTAATTCTGGTGTATATAGATTGTATTGTTGTTTTATTGTAGTAACTCCATGTGGGGATTGTTGTCGTCAGCCACCAAGAGAAGAAGAAGCTTCTTTGTTCGTGGCCTTCTGTGTGACTTTGTTCTGTTTGAATTCTTCCTGATTGTTTCTTCTCTTCCACTAAAACCAGCGTCTGACTGGAACGATGCCACGTAAGAAGGTGACGGATGTCTCGGGGAATGGTGGGATGAAGAAGAAGAGGGCGAGTGGGAAAAGGAAAGACAGGGACTTCAGCAGCGATGATGAGTTTGACTTTGAGCAGGAGAACAACAAGAAACCCGGCAGGCCTGCAGCCAAGTCTGGTCTGCAGCCCGTCACTGTGGCGGATGACGTGAAAGAGAAAATTGTGAGTTTCGATGATCTCTGTCCTCACAGAGCAGTCAGAAATGTGCTGTTTGTCTTTGTTTTGTCTCTGGCGTGACCTTGGCTCTTTGTGTTTTTCTTTTTTTTTATCTACTTTGTGATAAAAAGAAATTCTCTGCATGTCAAGTTTCACTTTCAGACCAGACTGGTTTAACGACTAGATAAAAACACGAATATGACAGATCTCTGTAACCAGACCACAGAGGCTTTTACAGCTTTTATTTTGTCTTTTCTGCAGAAACTGGAGTTGCCAAAGGTTAAAGGTCAGCTGCTCATCTTTGGAGCTACTAACTGGGATTTGATTGGAAGAAAGGAGGTTCCCAAACAACAAGGTAGAATATTTAAATGCTGATTTGCTCTCATGATCTTAACATAGTCTGAGCAGTTCATGACCAAATCACCCAGGTGAGAAAGTTCAGCACCAGTTACAGATGGATTTTCTCACATCCGAGGAACTAGCGGGGTGTTTGGTTTCTGATCTGATGGGAGGAGTCTTCAGCGTTTTCCTGAACCCGTCGCTGCGGTGAACAGACGAGGTGCAGGAGCTTGTAGAACCAGACAGAATCAATAAACGATTGATCGGGTTCCTGCATCGTGTCTGGAGGAGAGGCTGGGAGGCCACATGCTGTGTGCACATGCGTGTCTTTGTTTGGCAGGCTACATACGTGTCAAAGCCAGCGGGATCCCGTTAACTGATTGTGACAGTAATGTCCATTCATATGCATGCATGCTGCACCCCCACCCTGTGCAGGCGGTCTGATGCCCGGGGCGGGCTGCTCGTCGCCCTGCTGCATCCTCCCTGCACTCCTCTGGTCTGCGCTGATAAATGCTTTGTTGGGCCTGAATGGGGTGGGGGGGGGGTGTTCCTGCAAGGAGCAGCTGCAAAGACAAAGATCATCTACCGTTGGGTGAGATGTGGTTCCTACCAGAACTCCAGCAGCACAGTCGTTTGTGTTCAGCACGAGTTCTCGGGTTTAAATCTGATCAACTCGCTTCAGATGTTCTGGTTTTAGAAGATTTTTCAGCCCATTTCAACCATATTTTCATGTCTAAGCAGTAATTAACGCCTATCTTACCTGTCGATATCCTCCTCCACGGCCTCTGTTCAGAAAAATGGTTTACATCCTTCAGAACTGATAAGCTAACGGCTAGTCTGTGTGCAGTGATAGTTCAGATCTGTGGAAGGTTTATGAATAAATAACATCTTACCTGCCATTTTGAGTGGCCTCAGTTTGGAGAAAGAGATTCGTTCTAATCGAATAGATAAGCTCACCAGTAATCACACTGGTTCCAGTTCCATTTCAAACGGCCTCATCGTGGCTAGCTGTTAGCTCATTTGTTTGATAATCTCTGTTTTCCCAAACTGAGGTTGTTCAAAGATAATCAGGTTTGATATTAACTGATCTTAAAAATAATTTTACACAAACATTCCACCGATGATCTGAATAATTTAAATGTCTCCGTGTTTCCTGTGACGTTTTTCTGAACGTTCACCGTCGTTACTCCGTTAGCTCAGCAGAAATATTAAACCTCCCGCTGGAGTCGATCTCTGGATGAAGCGTTCTCGTTTAGGTGTTACGTTTATAAAATAATGTGACATAAACCTTTATGAAGTGGCTGCTCTAAGACTAGCCATTAGCTTATCAGTCCTGCAGGATGTAAACACAATTTTCCTGAGCAGAGGCTGTTCAGGAAGCTGTCTACAGGGTGGGACGGGAGTTATTTATAACTTTTACACAAACATGTTAAAAATGTTTGAGATGTGTTTTAAATATGTAGCACAGATCCAACAAGCTCTTATCTGCGGTGTTTGTTCAGGTTCTGTGCAGAAGTCTTTCTTCACCTGTAATTAGAACATGTCTGGTTACCTGTAACTCCATCAGGAGCCGCTGCAGACAGAATCACAGCAGAACCAAACCCGTAGGGGTGGAGCTCCAGCAGGAGACATTTAAACAGCCAAACATGGTTTATAAATGCAGCTGTAAAGAGTTCATGGTGACTGTGAACGCAGCTCGATGAGATGAAAACAAACAGCGTTTCTGCAGCTTTGAGCTGAAGTTTTTTTGTTTTTTTAAATCAGGACGACCGACGACCCCGCAGGTCGATCCGGTCTAGAGAGAGCTAAAGTTCTGGATCTACTGGTCCGGATTAAACCCTCCTACAGACATGCGATCATGAGATCATGATGGGGGATGAGGCGAGGTGCTCCGAGTGGAGCTGCTGCTGCTCCTCAAAAGGAGACAGCTGAGGTGGTTCATGGTTCTGACCCAGAAGTTTTTTGGTGCTTTATGCTATCTGGGTGGAGGATGTTTGTGTTTCCCTCCAGAACCCGACCTCGGATAGAGTTGGTTAGAGCAGTGGGCTGAGACCCGACTGGTCCTGAGAGGATCTACAGAAACCAGTAGAAGCTGGTTGTTAACGAGGCTCTGTGTGTGTGTGTGTGTGTGTGTGTGTGTGTGTGTGTGTGTGTGTGTGTGTGTGTGTGTGTCTCCAGCTGCTTTCCGTAACCTGGGTCAGAACCTGTGGGGTCCGCACCGTTACGGCTGTCTGAACGACATCCAGGTGAGCTGTGTGGTGTCGGGTCCGTGTGCTGCACACAGTCTCCTCATGACCACCGAGGGCCGGCTGTGGAGCTGGGGTAAGCTGCATCGTCACGCCGGTTCTGATTCACCATCAGGGCTTGGTTCCCGAGGGACGGGTCCGTCTAAGACCTGGATTTGCTTCCTTACTCCCGCAGGTCGGAACGATAAAGGTCAGCTGGGTCACGGAGACACCAAACGTCTGGAGGCTCCAAAGGTCATTGAGGGCCTGGCAGATCAGGTGATTGTTTCTGCCGCCTGCGGACGCAACCACACGCTGGCACTCACAGGTGGGCCGGGCCCGGGTCAGCACCTGAGGTCCAGAAATGATTCTGAACATTTTGTAGCTGATAAAAATAAAAACGCTTGATTAGCTGAGATGTTTATAGATCTGTGGCTCGTTTTAGTTTAGTCTGGTTCTGATCCTCCTGCAGCTTTTAAATAAAGGTTTCTGTTTCTCCAGAGGACGGTACCGTCTACTCTTTTGGGGAGAACAAACTGGGTCAGCTCGGCCAGGGCAGTCAGACCGATGCGGTCCTCAGTCCGGCACCGGTGAGTCTCCATCTGGACCGCGGCGGCGCTCAGAAGCTGCTGCTCAGCGCTGAACCTTTGACTCGTTTCAGATTTCCTACAACGGCCAGCCTCTGGTGAAGGCGGCCTGCGGCGCCGAGTTCAGCATGGTGGTGGACTGCAAAGGAAACCTGTACTCCTTCGGCTGCCCGGAGTACGGACAGCTAGGTAACACCCCCCCCCCCCCACACCTCTGGTTTTCCTCTAAATCAGCCCGAGTGATGGGACACGGTCCTTCAGCCTATAGATGCAGTTCCTGTTGCTGGTCTGTAGAGGGCAGCACTGGTCTTCAACTAAAGCAGAACTTCATCATTTCTCTGATCTGAGTGGAAAACTCGGGATGGATGATTCCTAGGAATGACGGAGATGGAATTCCTTCAGTTGACTGTCGAGCAGCAGATTTTTTATGATTCAGTCATATCTTCTGTTGAGTCTGAAGGAGGCGTTTATGCTTCCTGATCTGTCTGCAGGTCACAACAGCGATGGGAAGTTCATCGCCCGCGCTCAGCGCATCGAGTTCGACTGTGAGCTCATCCCGCGGCGCGTCGCCATCTTCATCGAGAAGTCCAAGGACGGGCAGGTCATGCCGGTGCCCAACGTGGTGGTCAGAGACGTGTCCTGTGGATCCAACCACACGGTGAGGAAACGCCTCGGCTGTTAGCTTGGTTCTGAGACCCGTTACAAACTGAGCGTCGTGTCCGTGTGTCCAGCTGGTGTTGGACTCCCAGAAACGAGTCTTCAGCTGGGGCTTCGGCGGTTACGGCCGCCTGGGTCACACGGAGCAGAAGGATGAGATGGTTCCTCGGCTCGTCAAGCTGTTCGACTTCCCCGGCCGTGGCGCCGCCCAGATCCACGCCGGCTACCAGTGTTCCTTTGCCATCAATGAGATGGGTGAGCCAAGAGCCGAGCGGAGAGCCGCGTAACGCTTCGGGGGTCTGAACAAACCGTTGCCTGGTTTTTCTGCAGGGGGGCTGTTCTTCTGGGGGGTGACAAACACGTCCAGAGAGTCCACCATGTATCCCAAAGCTGTGCAGGACCTGTGTGGCTGGAAGATCCGTAGTCTGGCCTGTGGGTGAGTTCTGAGCCGCAGTCGCATGAAATCATACGATTCTATTAAAACAGTGACTGGTGTAAAGTCAAAGGTCACCGGAGCTAGCTTCACTAGTAGCTTCTCCACTCTCACCTGATTCTTTTGGTTTCGAGTCACGTCGGCAGCTTCAGACGAAGTTTTATTAGATTCACCCGTAAAATCAGCTCCGAAATATTTAGAACTTTTGAAAAACATTTTGATAAACTTTAAATCCTCGCTGAGCTGCAGGCTGGAAACCAAACATCTCTAAAACACCTTCAGGGTCCTACTCTGCCCCCTGCTGGTGGGACCTGGTACCTGTGGTGTTTCTGAAGCTTGTTTTTAAACGTTTGACAGGAAAAGCAGCATCATCATCGCAGCCGACGAGAGCACGATCAGCTGGGGGCCGTCGCCCACGTTCGGAGAGCTGGTAGGATCCTCGTCTTCCCGTTTGTTGTTGTTGTGAGTCGGAACAAAACTAAACATTTGTTCTTCAGGGATACGGAGACAACAAACCCAAATCCTCCACCACGGCTCAGGAGGTCAAAACTCTGGATGGGATCTACGTCGAGCAGGTACCAGGAATCTCCTCACACCTGGAATGTTTTCCCGTGGGTTTTATTTAAACCGCCGACTCGTGTTTCCCGTCCTTCCTGCAGGTGGTGATGGGATACGCCCACTCGCTGGCCATCGCCCGGCAGGACGCTCAGCCGGAACAGGAGAAGCTGAAGAAGCTTCCGGAGTACAACCCCCGAACAATCTGAGAGGTTCTCCAGCACCACCGGCCGGTTCCACCGAAGCGGACCAGTGGGTTTTTCTGGTTTGTTATCCGGTGGGACGGTCGGGTTCAGCGCCGCACAAACATCTCAACTACCAGCAAACTGGCTTCACACCGATTTGGACACCAAAATCAGAGGGTGGGACAGGACGGTCCAGCTTTACAGAACCGGCCACGGTTCTGTACCGGCACTTCACTCTCCGCAGTCGTGCTTCCCAAAAATCCCAGTTTTCAGTTCATATTCCAGTTCAGCGTCCTCGTTCGTTCGTCGTCTTTGTTTGAATTTGTTCGTCCCGTTTTCTGGTGCTACAGCAGAACCTTTGGACTTTTCCCTCCGGGGTTTCAGAGACCAACGCTCCATGCCTGTGCCTTTTTCTCGTTCAGGTTATGGAGGATCAGCCGGTCGTTTATTTGGCGGTTCGGGCCGCCGCCCAGTCAGGGTGTGGAACGTGGCGTTCCGCCTGATGATGTTACATTCCTTCAGTGTTTGCATCCAGGATGCCTCCGAGTCCCTCAGCTCTCGTCTTCACTCATGTTCCAGCGCTTAAAGCGGGTTCACAAACGGGTCAGAACCAACGGTCTGGAACTGGTCCGGCGTCCCAGCAGGGGAGTTCTGTTTCTACTGAGTTCTGTTTTTTATGCTCATGTCGTTTTTGTTTTCCATTGAAATGATTAAAGAATCGAGTAAAACGACTCCTCGTTTTCTGTTTTAACCTCCGAGCTGCAGCAGAACTTTGTTCAGCCCAGTTAGAGAAAACCGTTTTGGATCGGAGCGGTTCTGGTTCCTAATGTCTGGAAAACATTCCCACAGTATTAAAAAGGGTTAGGAGTGAAACTGTTCATCCCTACGAGGACTCGGTTATAACAATCAGCTGCTTCAGTTTCACAGAAAAGCCCACGTTGCCATGGCAACCTGAATAATCTGCAGCATGTATTTTAATTATTGGTGGATTTAATAAACCTTCCAGCTGTTTGTCGGGTCAGAACCCGACGTCCGGCCCAGTGATCCGTTCTACTGGACCAGGGAACCAGACCTCCAGGTAAACACCAGACACACGGTTCTGTTCTGTAAACAAAATTTATTTAAATCTACAAAACAAAGACGAACGGCCTAATCTTCATCCTCCTCCTCCTCCTCGTCCTGATTGATCTGGAAGTAGCGAAGCTCGTAGCTCTCCTTGGTGTTTGCCACCACGCGCAGCCAATCACGAAGGTTGTTCTTCTTCAGGTACTTCTTGGTCAGGTACTTCAGGTATCTGTAAGAAAAACTCAGTCAGAGCCTTGTGGGTGGGCGGGGCCGTGGGTCTGAGGCCTCTGAGCAAAGAAACGGGTAACAGGGAAGAATCCCACAACCCCGACGACAAGAGGAGCACTCTGGGATTTTCAGACACTTTAAATGTTAAATATTCCAGGGAGATCAGAGGTTTCTCACAGAAACGGAAGATTTTAGATCCAATAAATGAATATCAGCAAAGGTTTACGTCACTAATTCATCTGAAATGCAGATTTTCTATCCTTTATTATGAGAAATGAGACCAGAACCGGTTCCACCCGGACCTTTCCTGATGTCCCGGTGTGGTCCTGGACTCTCAGTAGCAAACATGATGGTTATAAAAGTGTCTCTTTATACGATGAACAAATAAACATGACAGATCTTAAAAGGTTTGATGTAAAAGTCAGAACTTATTATTTTAAAATAAACTTATTTTGTTTAAAAAAACTAAAATTAAATTCTCCATTTATGAAATAACCTCCCGTCTTCGAGCAACCAGTTAAAGTTAAAGTCCCCAGTCATCATCACACACTGGTGAAATTACATCTCCGCATCTGACCCATCCCCGTGGTGGGGAGCGGTGAGCTGCAGCTGTGGCCGCGCTCGGGAACTATTTGGTGGTTTAACCCCCAATCCAACCCCTTAGTGCTGAGTGTCAAGCGAGGAGGCATTGGGTCCCATTTTTTTCAAAGTCTTTGGTATGACCTGACCGGGATTCGAACCCTGATCTCCCAGTCCCGGGGCGGACACTCTACCACTAGGCCACCGGAGCTGGAGGACCTGCGTAAATAAAGCGGTCTACTGGGCTGATTTAAAGTCGAGCACATCCGTGAGCAGCCAAATGTCAAATGTGATCTAAAGATTAGATTTTTTAGATTAGATTTATTAATATTGTGTCATACATACCATTGTATGTCCAGCCCCAGTGGGCTTTTAAGACACCATATGTTAATGTATATTTATGTAACGCTGCTGAAAAACATCAGCTCAAATGCTTTAAGCTGACATTACTGTCGACTCAATACTTGCTCAGTTTATTGAACTGTTGGATTAACTTTGGTTAAATGTTTTGTTCTAATCCTGAGCAATCAGTTAAATTCATCCACTGTTATTGTTAGAGACATTTTAGGATGAAAATAACGTCTAGCTGTCAGCCGTGAAAACCGGCAGCATCACCTGAACGTGACCTCTGCTTATCGGCATCGGTAAGAAAAACCCACACCTGTCGATCTCTACATCAGACCGATTCTGGTTGCTCCTACACCACAAACGTGCAACCAGACTCTGAGAAAAACCTGTTTCATCAGGTCAAACTGAGTTCACGCGGCTGCAGGTTTACTCCTCGGTTCTGGAAGCGCTCCAGAGCGGACAAAGTGTTTCCCAGAACTCCGATTATTTGTTACAGACAGGATGAAACAGCTCCTCACCTTTTGGAGAACGGCACCTCAGAGGAAACTGTGATCTTGCTCTTACTCCTCTCGATGGAGACCACCCCCCCACCCAGGTTGCCTGCTTTCCCGTTCACTTTGATGCGCTCCTGCAGAAACTGCTCCTGTAAACAAAAACACACAGAGGGTTCCTTTGCCTGCCGTATCGCCTGTTTACAAAGAAAAGCACATTTTATTCAGTTCACTGTCAGGTACAGTTAGATGGTTTTCTCTCTTTGTGAATAATAACCGGTTTTCTGTATGAACCTCCTGATTTAGCAGCTGATCCAGGTTGATGCCGTTATGTGATTGTTAGGAACTCTTTAGTGTTTGTTGACGTTGGTGTCGGTTCTCATTCGTCCAGGACCGTCAGATTCTTTTGCTTCAAGATAATTTTTCATAAAGCGGAAGATTTACCAAACAATACAAAATATTTATACATTTATAATTCTGCAACAGATTATCTATTGATCAGGATTATTTTAGTATTCCAGACTAAAGCTGGGCTGCAGATTTAGACACCTGGTGGAGCAAAGTTTAGTCTGGATCTTTAGAGCATGGATTTATCACTACATTATTACTTTAAATAATAATGACCCATATTGTCAAAATGAATTAAAACAGCAAAAAGAAAACCTTTTATTTTTAATTCCTGGTGTAAAAACCTGAGTTTATTATTGGGAAACTGAGATTTTGACCGAGAATAAAACCAGATCTATGATCTATAACAGCAACAGCTGATCTGGGTAAACAGTCCTGTTAGTCACCACCAAGCTCAACTAACCTGGTAACGTTAATAAATATGAAACTCACAAAGTTGGCGGCGTCCATGATTCCATCCTCCACCGGATGTGTGCAGTCCAGGGTGAACTTCAGGACCTGCTTCTTCTTCTTCCCACCTTTCCCGGTGTTCTGCTTCTTCTGCTGGTGCAAAAATAAACAAATAACTCTCACCACTCAAATCTGTAGGCTCGGAAATCTCCACAAGACCTCCCAGAAGAACCCTAAAGCGCTTCAGAAAACTATGAAATGATGTGTTTCTCAAATCTTGTGACGTTTGCAGATCTTAGTTGTGACTCGACACTTGAATTCGGCTTTCGTTTATATAAAAACACAACTTTAACAAATACGCGACTACTGGAGCAAACAGATGGTTATTAACCGGTAAGAAACGATTCCTGCAGAAATCAGTCCGAGTTAACAACGTGGTGGTGGACACACCGAGCTAACAGCTAACAGGCCGCCGCGAGATCAAATATACCCATAAAAAAGGAACCAAAGCCGAATAAAACCCTTTTATTAGATCCATCCGCGATAAATCTCATTTGTCATTCTCTACAGATTGTTGCATCAGATGTTCAAACTGAATTTTAATTAGTTTTGAGAGATTTACAGACAGGAGATGTACTCACAATAGGCGCCATGACGGAGAAGCTAGCAGAAAGGAAGAACCACCTGTGCGCATGCGTAATAATCAAACACCGAATCACTGATTGAATCTGTTCGTCTGTGATCGATTCGCAAACTGGACAAGTGGCTGGAATGAAAACAAACTTATTTTTCTCTGAGCTAAACTGTTCTCGACTTTTATTTGTGTTATTATTAAAATATCCCGTTTAATGAAATCTTTTATTTTAATTGATACTTTGGGCAGTTTGTTCTAGTGCGGGGTGGCTCTGGGATCTGATTGATGCTCCCTGGTCTCCCTCTGGACCTTGTTCAGGCTCCCAGAGGGGCTTTAAATGCTCTCTAGTCTTTGACCTATGACCTGATTTTGGATCAGCCATAGGAAATAGTTGGATCCTTTTTATTATATTGACTTTTTGTTTTTCTACTGGAGTAAAATTCAGAGAAACACCAAAGCATCACGATAAATAAGTTTGAGATTATTCTGTAAAAACCTGTAAACTGTTCGTCAAATAATAAAAACACCAGACGTTTAAATAACAGCATCAGTTTTATTTCAAACAAGTGCTGAATAAATGGAGTCATCAGCCAACAGTTTTCAGTCAGAGGAAAGTCTCCGTAAAAACGTAAATGCAGCATAATCAGTGTGTGTGTGACTGCTTCCTCACAATGCACTTTTAGATATGCTACATGTGTCACGTTAAACTGAAAGGTAAAAATCTGTCATGTTCTTTAAACCAATGTTTCCCGATCACATTCCCACCAGTCCTGTCCTGAGAGTTAAATCCACACTGAAAACCCCAAACCCACATCAGGAGTTCAGTTAGCAGCTAAAACATAAAAAACTCAACATGCATCAGATCAGAACCATAGAGGTCCAGTTCAGGTCTGCAGCTAAAACACGGATTTAAAGAAATGTATTTATTTAGCGTCAAATCCAAAGTAACGTCACCTCAGTGATCCACAGGAAACATGGAGCTGGAATATTGGGATTGGACTAAGGCCTGGAATCAGTTTATTTTTAAAATGAACACTAGACGACTGACAGGAATAAATCTGACTAAAGACATAAATAACCCAATAGAAGCGCTTGTTTACTCGGTGTCTGGGGCAGTTTGTTTATTAGAAAACATGTCCTGAATGATGCCCCTAGTGGCAATGAGCGGCACTGCACCTTTAGGAACCAGTTTCCAGCTTTATAGGATTTTGTTTCTGGGTAAAAATAATAAGTAGTGAATGGATTCTGTTTGGAGATTCTGTTGCACACAGGGTCATTCAGCGTCATCTTATAAACCTTTACATCAGGTACACATTACTCCAGCCACACACACCAATGAGTCATTTTAAACAGCAGCAACACACATTGGTCTACCTAGCTGTTAGCTCATCAGTCTTGAAGGACAGAAATGCTACTTCTCTGAACTGAGGCTGTTCAGGAAGCTCTCGGAAGGATTTTTGTAAATGTTTACACAGAAACGTTCAAAATGACCAAAAAACCCTTCACACCCATCTTTAATTTAGGTTACACCAACATCAGAACCACCGGGTCCGGCTGCAGGAGGACCAGAACCTTGGTCCATCCTCATAAACAGATTCTGATCTGATGCAACAAAAACAAACCGGAGGGAAGACTCTGTTCTCCGCAGGGAGACGGATCCTTTACAGACGAGAGCCTCTGGTTCTGAAACATGTTAGCAAAATAAATAAATCTGCTTGATGCTACAGTAGAAAACAAAAGTTTAAGAATAAAATCAGTTCCAGGAAGTTTCTGGAGCGATTCGGAACGTTTCGGCTCCATCGTGGATTTTCACCAAAGTAAATGACGACAGGAAGCTCGACGTTAATAATGGAGACAAAGAACAATGGAAATAAAATATTCTGTAATTTAGCTTTTCTAACTAACCTCAGATATAATTTATTTGAAATAAACATTTCATTTCTGAATAATTCCAATCTGACAGATTCATTCCAGTTTATAAAAACAAAAATCAGCCAGGTTTGTGATGTTTGGAACGTCTCAAGGTGAAAAACTGATGAAAACCTGCAGGAAACATTTTAACAAACTAAACTTTCCTTTGGTCTTTTATTAGTTTGGTGAAAATCGTCTCGTGTGAAGAGAAAAATATCAAAACTTCCTAATAAATGTTTGAGCTGGATCAATAATTATCATAAAATACCAAATAATTATTCCTGTTTTATTTGTTTATCCCCTAAAATTCCAGATTTTTCCAAATCAACGAGGACAGAAATGAATCTAAAAGATCCAGACAGGATTACGTTTGTGACAAACCCCCACTCAGAGAACGAAAGTGCAAAATAAAATATAGTTTATATCTTAAAAATCTTTTAGGTGAAGGAAGAGCCTACGGAAAGCCGTTTGGTCCAACAAACACGTGGAAACGATCCAATAAACTTTAATGTAAAAATAAATCAGGATCTGTTTAAACAAACACCTCAGAGGCGTTTCTGTAGAAAACGTATAAACAATTCTCATCTTCAGACTAGCCATTAGCACGTCAATCCTAAAGGATGTAAACTAAATTTCTCTAAACTGAGGCTGTTCAGGAGGACGTTTTCAGGAAAGATGGGAATTTTTATATATTTTTTAAACAGAAACTCCTAAAAACGACCCTTAAAGGATCCCAGAAGTCCGAGGACGCGGATGAAGGTTTAACCTGATCTTTCCTACTTGTTTTTAGTGAAACGTTTCCTGAACTTTTCCCAGATCTTGGGCTAACTCCAGGTGCAGCATCGTGTCTTAAACAGGTGAGTGAATGGATGAACATGCAGACGGGAACAGGTGAGACGTGGAGCCGAAGCACAGCAGAGCTTCTGTTCTTTAACAGGAAGTTGGTAGAAAATCAGCAGTCCAGCTGCCGCCGAGCGTCCGTCGGAGCTACAGGCTCTCAGCCAGTCGCAGGCTTTCACCTCCAGAGGGCGCTGCTGCTACAGCAGACTGCACACGCCCACCAGGTCTGACCTGCTTTGGTGCTTTAAGTCCGTTAGGTCCCGGTCCAGCTCCTGGACTAATTGACCCGGATGCCGGAGATGAAGGGCAGCCCGGTGGGAACCTTCCTCTTGTACGCCACATAATCATCAGCAAAAAAATGGATCAGCGACAGCTCCTCCTCCTCGATCCGCTCCCTGAAGAACCTCCAGCTGGCTATCGTGTAGCCCAGAATACAGACCGGGTTACACAGCAGAACCTGCAGCAGCAAATCAAAGACAAGTTTAAAGAACCCACTACCTGCTGCTCTGTGAGGAGTCCAGACCAGTTGGACCTGGAATCAGGCGGGCGGTCATAATGTTATGGCTCACCTGAGTGCCGATGCTCCAGTAGAACCAGCCCACGTAGGACGGGTGTCTGAAGTAGGCGTAGACCCCGCTGGTGACCAGAACGTGGCTCTGGGCCTTCTCGTTCTGGACTATGTGGTTGAAGTTGGATCCGGCCGTCAACATGGCCGCCTTCCGCAGCGCCTCGCCGCACAGCACCATGACAAGCCCGACCACGCTGACCCAGCTCAGCTGCTTCAGCTCTGTGTGGGTGGGGGGGTAGAAACGGGGTTTAGCTACAGAAGATGCACCGATCAGCTGGTAATCGGCCCGTCGCTAAGCGCTAATGCTAACAACAACAACAGAACTTCCATGTGGGAAAATTCACCTCCGGAATAATAAATAAAAAAAGTTGATTTAGAGTTTTTTGGTTTTTTTATTAAAAACCGTTGAAGTTTGTTCTGAATCAGACAAAACTGGTATCGGCCCTCAAAACCAGAACCGGTGCATCAACGCATCAAACGTCCCGGCTTTCTTCACCTTTCATGGGTTCTGGTGTCAAACGGTACCGTTGGACCTCACATGATGGGTCAGAACTCAGAGTGGGACGGAACGGCGCTCAGATACAAACACGTCAAGTTTTAGCTCAATTTCTGTAAAACCGACTCTTAAACATTTTGTTTATAAAAGTTTCCTTTTTGAGGTGAAACTCAAAGAAAGTTTGGAGGAATATAAATAAACTATCAGAGCAAACTGATGAAGTTCATGACAGCTGGTTTTAAATCAGATGTTATTTTTGCACCAAAGCTGCAAACTGGACCGATCAGAGAACTCCAGTTCTCTTCTCAAAGACCAAACGTCCCGTTAAAACCTCCAACCCTGCAACGCCAAACCGAGTTTAAACTCCTGTCAGGAGTTCCCAGACGGACCTGGAACCGTGAGCTTCTCCACGGTGAACTCCAGCCACGACGAGATGGCGGCCAGCGTGTACTCCACGCTGTGGTTCAGCAGGAAGGAGTCCAGCGTCAGGCTGCGGGGGTTGATGATGGCCGTCACCAGGTACTCGGAGTAATGGAAGAATGACAGAGAGCACATGTACCTGCAGGGAGACAGCAGAACCACACAGACCCAACGGGCCGGGATCAATAAACACGGGAGTCTCAGGACTGGATGGAAAACTTTTACTAAACTAAAACTCCCTGAAACATTTATCATTTTTGCAGCAGAGACGACTACGTACCACCCAAAATGTGTCCAGGTGGTTTCAGAGAAGCTGATGATTAATCCACATCCAAACGTGACTCCCAGGAAACAGGCTCTCACCGCCACCTGAATCGGGTCAGAACACTCGGGTCAAACAGCAAACCAACCAAACATACGAACGTGTCATTTAACGGGTCCGGAGGTTCATCAGAATCAGAAGGTTTCTGCACCAATATGAGCCGGACACAGACATACGGAGTCGTTAACACGAAGAACCCGTCAGAGTTTAGTCATTATTAGATTATTAATAACGTAGAATGGTTGCAGAATTCAGCGTGCACCAATTCAGGCTTTGAGGGTCGATACCGATTTCTGATTCTCACACAGCTCTAGTCTGATGATGCAGATTTATCTCCAACAACCATAATGAACTACAGACAATTATTTCTGATTAACGTAAAAATGATGAGTCTGGAAACAAAAAACTCCACAAGATGTTGTGTTGGCAGGAAGAGGAGTCAGCGATGGCGAGTTCACAGCTGATCCCTGACCAAAACAATCAGACTGAATAATGATCCACCCTGATCTGCTGAGCATTTTGGGAAACGGTAGAAAAAATATGAGTTGTTCCTAAACATTTAAGTTAAATAGTTCATGAATACATCAATGTGCATATTTATGACCGAACACTGAAAAGCAGCTGATTTTTGTTTTTATTTTAGTTTTATTTATGGTTTTATCAAATCAAATCAAATCAAATTTTATTTATAATGCACTTTTCATACTTGAATGCAGCTCAAAGTGCAATACAGATTAAAATAACCCCACAAAACCCTCAGTATCCACCCCTCCCAGCCAACCCCATCCCCCTTACACACACACACACACACACACACACACACATACACACACACACACACACATCATGAATACAAGACACTGGCGTCTGGCTGAGTTCAGAAAAACCATAGATCTGGGAAACGTCATCGGTGGGGCGATCTGACCCGGGAGCAATTGGTCAACAGGTCTGGACAAGGGCGTCGTAGTCAAATGACGCTCCCGGGGCAGAGGGCCCCCTAGAGGAAACACTGGATGAAATTAATAAAAATAAATAAATAAAATACAAATTAATAATGGTAATTGAGTAGAAATAATTAAGAAGGATAAAAATTTAATGAATAATATTAAATAAATAGTAAAACAACTGTAATGTAAAATATGTTGTAAAATTAAAAGATGTAGTCAAAATAAAACATGCTAACAAACAACAATAACAATAATCAATTAAAAGCTAAGCTAAAAAGGTGAGCCTTAAGCCTGCTCTTAAAATACTGAATGTCCCCTGTGGCCCTGAGGTCCTCCGGCAGTGCGTTCCAAAGACGAGGGCCATAATACTTGAAAGACGCCTCGCCGTGGGTACGTGTCCTGACCTTAGGAATAACGAGGAGGTGGCTGCCGGAGGAGCGCAGAGGCCGCGAGGGTTCATAAGGTAAAAGAAGTTCTGCAAGATAAGAAGGTCCCAACCCATTGAGACACTTAAAAACCATTAAGAGAATCTTAAAATCAATCCTGAAACATACGGGGAGCCAATGCAATGATTGTAAGACCGGTGTAACGTCTGTCTCTT
>SSNS01000028.1:1738939-1806238 GCA_006937985.1 Aphyosemion australe | reverse complement strand
TTAATGTGAGGGATAAAAGACAGGCCCGAATCAAAAATTACGCCCAGGTTCTTCACTTGTTGTGAGGGATTAAAAGACAGTGATTGTAATTTTGGTAAAAGTTTCTCTCTCTGAGCCTCAGGACCGAAAACTAAAACTTCAGTTTTGTCCTGGTTGAGCTGGAGAAAGTTTTCTGCCATCCAGGATTTGATGTCTAAAATGCAATTAAAAAGTGCATCCATTGGCTGTGTGTCATCAGGAGACACGGAGATGTACAACTGTGTATCATCAGCATAACTGTGAAAGTTCACTCCATGTCTCCTGATGACACCACCAAGCGGGAGCATGTAAAGGTTAAAAAGCACTGGGCCTAAAATTGAACCCTGGGGCACACCACATGTGATCCCATGGACCCTAGAGGAACAGGTATCTAAACTCACCATAAAAGTCCTGTCTGTGAGATAAGAGGTGAACCATCTGTGGACAGCACCAGAGAGGCCGATCTGTTTTAAACGGGTTAAAAGAATAGTGTGGTCTACTGTGTCAAAGGCAGCACTTAGATCCAGTAGAACCAACACTGTCACTCTCCGTTCGTCATAATTTAATCTAAAATCATTTAAAATCTTCAGAAGGGCCGTCTCTGTGCTGTGGTTCACCCTGAAGCCAGACTGAAATTTCTCTAGGACGTTATGAGCATTAATAAAATCATTTAATTGAATTAAAACAAGCTTTTCTAAAAGTTTGCTTAAAAATGGTAAATTAGATACCGGTCGATAATTATTTAAATCATTAAAATCTAAATTGCTCTTTTTCAACAGGGGCCTCACCACCGCCCCTTTAAAGGCGGCAGGAAAGACCCCCGTCTGAAGAGAGCAATTCATCACGTTTAAAATCTCATCCCTAAATGGAGCATAAAACTGTTTAAAAAACGGAGTAGGAATTGGATCCAGATCACATGTGGTGGGCCTCACTGAGGAGAAAACTTTGTCAAGGCTCTCAGCTTCTACCAGGACAAAACTGTCCAGCGTTTCCTCTGGTGAAGACACACGCTCAGATTTATCTAAAACCACGTTACTAGAAGATGAAATGTTACGTCTGATGGTGTCAACTTTTCCCCTGAAGTGGTCTGCAAATTCCTCACAGAGAATGTTTGAGGGGGTTTTCTGAAGAGTACTGTTAACTTGGTTGAAAATATTGTCTATGTCTATTTAGTTTAAACTAAATATAAACATTCAGATAAAAATAAAAAAACAGAAAAGCATCCAGAGACAAACAATCTGCTCAGATTTGTCTAGAAATGAAACTGAGGTAGATTCATGTGTAGCTGGAGAACAGAACTTAAGAGGGAAAAACTAAATAAATATAGTTATGAGTCCAGATTAGTAGACACAGATGAAATATTATAAAAACAGATTTAAAATGTCTCCAAAGACAGAACCTGTCTTGGTTTGTCCTTAAAGACTTTTAGCTGATTTTCAAAAAGTAGAATGAAAGGTTTGTTGAGACTGAAGAGCTGCTTCGTCTCGATCAGTGGAAGTTTCTATCTTTGGCTCATTAACCAGCTGCTTCTGCTGTAATCTGATGGGATTAACAGGAAGCTAGGAGGAATTAACCAGCCGCTTCAGCGGACATGTTCAGACTTCCCCACAGCGGGCTCAAGTGGATAAAACACTTTAAACTCAGATGAATGTGTCTGAAACTAAAAGAGAAGAAATCGGAGGTTAGCTCCTCGCTTACCTTGTAAATGGGTCCTCTGTATATGAGCAGCAAAAGGCCGTTAACTACTGCTATGTGGAGACAAATAACGATTTTTCCTGGAGTTTCCGTCAGATAGTCGAAGACCCAGTCCAGATGTCCGAACCAGGTTCTGACGAGCGGGATTAAAAGGACGCTGAGCCCTAAAATAAACGCTTTTACACTAACTCTGCCTTCTAACACCAACTTACTGCCTGCCATGATGGAAGTCCCGTCATTTCCCGGACCAACTCTCGCGATGTCTCCGTCAATGACGTTTGCTGCGTTCACGGTCGCTCTGAAAACTCCAACACCTTCTAAATATTTTTAACAACGCTGTTGTTTACTTAGTTTTTACGGTAAATTAGTTCGACTCAGTTGATAAATTCATTTTACAAATAAAAAACCGTTTAGAAACAACTTTGAATGAAACTTGAAGTTTGACTGCTTTAGAAAACCCTCGTGTGTGTTCGTTTTCAGTGTCAAAAAACTCAATTCAATTTTGTTTAAAACAAAAAGCAATAGTCACTTGACCTAATTCAATCTAAAAGGTTCCAAATGTGCTTTAACTCATTGAAATAAAAAAATAATCAAAGGGAAAAATTAGCAACGCCTTAATTAGGTTAGTTCCTGATTGCATTTGAATGCAACTTTATTTCAGCTTTCAGAACCTTGATTTTTATTTTATTTTAGATATTTCAGATAAAAACTAACAGCGTCAGAGTTCTCACATCATAATGAACAAAAGAATCAGAAAGTACAAATAAATACAGAACAAAATGTAAAATGTTCAGGTTGGGACGTGGATCTGATCTGATACGAGCTCTGAGGAAAAGGTAAACACTTACTTAAAAAAAAACATTTTATTTGTTCATAATACATTTTCATACAAAGCATAAAAAAAAAACCAATTTTAACAACAGTCATCAGGATTACGTCTCTCTCTCAGGGTGCAGCAGGTTTATTTCTCCAACTCAATACATTAGAATTGTTGTTCAAACCTGATCAGAAATTAAAAACAAAAATAGAATCCTAAATAAAACCTCCTAATACTTAATAATTCCTGTTATTATTCTGCTCTGAGGTGATGAAGTGTCGACGGACTGATAGTCCACCGTCTGATGGGAAACACAAACGACTCCTGTTGAACCCCGGCATCATCGATGTCCTGCAGAGACTTAAAGGTTCCCTAAACTCAGGAAACGTTCGGCTTTTCACAAAGTAAACTTCTACCGGAGTCGCTCCGCTTGTCCCATTCCCTCAGGAAAAACAGGAAGTGGTCATCGCTGCTGTTGAAGAACTGATGGATGATTCTGCTCCGTCTTGAAAATCATCCTCTTCAGAGTTTAGATGTCGTCTTTTTTTGTGGAGAAAAAAGTGGAAATCTTGCTTTGTGACTTAAAAGGAGGCAACAGAGAAGCTGGAAAGAGAAAACAAAGTCAGCGAAACCAGGATAAATAACAAAAAACGTTCCTCCAGAGGGTCCGGAGAGCCGTTAAAACCACTTTAGACCTGGATCGTCTCTTAATCCCGTCTCTCCCGCGGCTGTGAGCCAGATTATAAACACGAGCAGCTGTCTGAACCCCATCGTGGTGACGTAAGAGCTATAATTTTACCATCTGGATGATATTTAGGAACAGGTTGGTTCCCTAATGTCATTTATGTGAAGAACACGGAACAACAGATTTAACCCAAAGAGGCAGAACAGGACATTTACAATCTATTATTATGACTCAAGGTAAAAAAAAATTACATTCTGAGATATTTGTGACACGTCAGCCACCCAAATTTATGATAAATAATCCAGTTTCTGATTTTCCTGGTTAAAATCCCCAAACTGGTTGATGGTTTTGAGCAGGACTGAAGTTGTTTAACAGATCAAAGCTGAATAAAAATCTCATTTATGAGGTTTTTATGGCTGTTTTTTTGGCCCCGGACACTTTTGTGCCTAGAGACCCCAGAGGGAGGTCAACTGAGGGTTAAACTGAACCAAAGGGTTTATTACGATGATTTAAAAGCAGCTGGTTGGTTCTGACCTCGTCTTTCCTGCTCCTCCTTCAGAGCCGGATCACGACCCTTTGAGACGATCAGAGCGTCCAGCATCTCCTTGTACAGCTTCTTGTGATGCGGGCGAACAAACGTGCCAAACCCTCAAATAAACATAAATAAACAACATAAATGAATAAGGTCTGGTCCAGGCAGCAGTAACGGCTCTGAAGGAACTCACGGATCAGCAGGTCGAAGTGGTCCCACATCTCCATGAACACGTTCGCCAGCGTGGTCACCAGGTCCTCGTAGACGTCCGTCTCCTTGTAGCGGCGGACGGCCTGGAAGAGCAGGGAGGACTTCTCCGCTCCAAAGGCTTCCTTCACGTCAGCGATGAAGGCGGCGTAGACTTTGTTCCTCTTAGCAGAACCTGATCGACAGGATTAAAACACAGAGTAAAAACACGGATTATATTAGGATTATGGGTCAGGTTATTCCGGATTCTGGCTAAATTCAGGATTATATCTGAGAGAAAATCCTCCATCTCATTAAAGCAGGAAGATGTCTACAGTTTTATGAATAAAGGTGACGGATAACTGGAACCAGTCTGATGATCGTTTATCAGCATCAATAATCAGCTCAAATGAGGCTGGCATTGGCTTATTTGAGGCTTTTATTGTGAAGGGTGTCCTACCTGCTCCTTCCTGTGGTTGCTTTAAGCCCTGCTGACTCAGGTGAGGTCCTCCTCCGTTCAGCTGCTGCGTGTCGAGCTGACTGCAGCTGGACGAGCAGCTCTGGGCTCCGGCCGGCCGGCGCTCCGAGGCTGGAAGGAAACCAGGAACGAGTTTGTCCTCGTTTAAATGATTCAGGTTAAACGAGTTGGACGGCAGATCCGTAGACCCGCTGTAATTTATGATCGACAGATGGAAATGTTCCGCTGAAAACAAAAAGAGTTTCTCACGGTTCTGCTGCATCACGGCTTTCTTCTCGTCTTTGGACAGCGAGTGGTCGGGTTTGAACCCGCAGCCCTGACCCGTCAGCTCCTGACATTTCTCATCGAAACTCTTTTTGTGATGCGGCCGAATAAACTGGTAGAAACCTGAAAGGCAGGAATCAGGTTTGAGATGCTGGAAAACAGGGAACGTCGTCCTGTAGCAGACGAGGTTAACCCGGACGCACCCCGGAGGAGACGGTGGGTGTTCTCGTCTTCAGCCAACACGGACGTCTCGCCCAGGAGGCTGTCCAGGCTGTCCGTCTTCTTGTATTCCTGCAGAGCGTGGACGATCCGGTCAAAGGTCACCTTACTCAGACACCTCTTCATGTCTGCCAGGAAGTGTTTGGCTCTGCTGGCTTTATCTTCCTCCAACACCTCCTCAGAGGTGCTCGGCTTCTGCAACGACACCCGTCACGTTTACAGCGTATGCTGCAACTGCCTGCCATAGTAGATTTATAGTACACATTATCTGACATAGCTGCCTGCCATACAGCCGCTGCTGCAGCAGATTAGAAACAGCCAGATTTTTACTCCTGTGTTTCTCTAAAGCAGCCGGAGTTTCCCGTGCTCGCTCTTGTCCGTTAGCATCAAAGCAGCTACATAAATAAAAGGTGAGTCTAGACGTGAGCAGCGGTCAGAAGCACCGCCGCCACGCCCCACAGAGCATCGTACACACCTGTTCTTGAACCAACTTTATTTTGCGTTTCCCTCCTCGGAGCTCGTCCTCCAGTCTTTTGTCGTACTGAAGAGACAGCGTGGACAAACGGTTCGCCTGCAAACGGAAACAGTTAGCTCACGTAACAAACTCCTGAGGAAACTCACGCCTGGGCTAAAGTTACCTTCTCTTCGCCAAAAGCATCGTCTCCACGGCGACGCTCGCCCTGGTCCAGAGCATCCAGCAGGTTGGCGGGTCTCCTCAGACCCTCCTGCACCTCCCCCTCGTAGCTGATGCAGATCTTTGCCATCCCGCTGGCGCCGCCGCTTTCATCTGATCCAAAAAACACAAGAAGATAAAAGATGTGACCTTCAGAGATAAAAGTTAAAATAACAAAAGCTGTAAGTCATCGTTGTTTAGATCTAAACGTGTGAAATATTCCCTCCTCCCAGGGAGGAACAGCAAACCAAACAGTGGCTCTTAAACTGACCAAGTTTCCTCTTCTTCAGGCTGGGGAGGTGAGCATCCACGACCTTGGCCTTCTGGGCGACGCAGCTGAAGGAGGAGGCGCAGGAGGAGGCCCTGGAGGAGTTTGGTAAACATTCAGCTGCCGTGTTTTCCGCTGCCGGCGTCTTTATGACCTCCGGCCTCTAAACAAACACAGGTCAGGTTTCAGTCAGCTGAGCGGCGCGTTCCAGCGTTAAGGTGGACCTCAGAGCAGCGTGAAGCCTCACTCACCATCTTCTGGGCCACCCTGAAGAACTGAGACACCTCACGAACCACCGTCCCGAACCCCGCTGGGGTTCGAACGTACGGCCGGACCCACGACGGGAGGTTGGCTCGAACATCGGCGCTTTTAAATCTGTGGAATCATTTATTTATTTTTCCAAATCCACAAAGTTCTGGGATCATCTCCATCTGGTTTTATTGGTTCTGTAATGGTTACTTCTTTAAATTTACATTTTAATAAAAGTCATCTGTGGATTTGGCTAAAGTTAAACGTCTCCAACATCCATGAATGGAGTTCCTGACCTCTCGTCACACAGGAAGATGGCGCCGTAGTCCTCCTTGTGGCGAATGACGCGGCCGATGGCCTGGTTCACAGCTCTGAACGCCTGCTGCTTGTACCACTCCTGCCCGGATAAAAACTGACCACACAGAGAAAAATAAAGCAACAAAACCACCACCCTGACCCCTAAAGCATCATTGTTGAACAGCGTTCCCCTCACCTTGACCCCAGGAGCTTTACTTCTGTTCATCTCATCCAAATACTGCATCTTCAGCACGACCCGGGGATCAAACTTGGGAGGGAACGGCAGGCCGGTGATGACGACGCCCCGACAAAAGCTGTCTGCAAAATCCAGACCTTCGCTGGCCTGAGAAAGAAGCGCAGAACCTGGTAAATTACAGCTGACGGGGATTTCTGACAGAAACAGGAGATCCAGTTTAGAGAAGAGGAGGATGGAGATCTCCTCACCTTCCCTCGACACACGGCAAAGAAGCTTCCTCCTTTACACTTGGGGTCATTCACGGAGCTGTAATAGCCGTTTATGACCTGCAGGTGAACACATTCAGCTCAATGAAACAAGAGGACTAAAGGAGGTCCGACACAAAAAGAACAAATCTGGAAAATTAACAAAAAAACAGAAAGTGGAGCAAAAAAAAAAAAAAACACTTTTTGCTTTTATATCTAATCTAGGGGCGGGACTCGATTAAAAATTAATCTAATTAATTAGAGGCTTTGTAATTAATTCATCTTGACTAATCGCATTTTAATCGTTCAAAAAAATTTGCCCCAAAAGAAATTTTTTAAAATTAAAAATAATGAGACAGAGAATCAAACAATAGTCATTGACATTATTATTATAAACACGAGCTCTTATAATTTCAAAAAAATGCTTTTAAATTGTATTTCAATTCAAACCAGGAGAAAAGAATAAATATACGTATATATATATATATATATATATATATATATATATATATATATATATATATATATATATATATATATATATATATATATATATATATATATATATATATTAGGGGTGCAACGGTACGCGGTAAAATCCCGGACCGTTCGGTCCTCCCTGCACGGGACAATCTACCCTCGTGTACCGCGGGACTTCGGTTTTGCCATTATTTTCGCGCTGGTCCTTTTATTTCATGCTTTACGGCACCAGGGTGCGTTTGTCTGTCCAGGCAGATGAATTTCATTCCGTGTGCCTGCACTAGTCTCGTCTGAAGCTGCTCACATCAGCAGACCCCCTCCCTACCCGCGAGTAAATATCCAGTCACAGGTTTGACCCGCCCCACTGAGCTGAAAGTTTGAGCAAAACAAGTGCTACAGAGAGAAACTTAGCCACGGCGACGCGCCGTCTTCAAACAAACCTTCCGTGTGGGAACATTTCTGGTTTGCAGTTGAATATAAAGACGAGGAGAGAAAACGGTGAACTCAGAGGCCACAACCACAACCCCTCACACAACACACTCCCGAGTCGGGACCTTCCTCGGACATCCTACAATTCCAAATTACGCGTCCCTTCCGGTCCTGCTTCGGTCGCCCTAGCCTCTCACTGACACCACATTGAAAAGGCGTTTTAAAAGTGACATTTCTGTTGGTGTCCGAACATATTATTACACACTGGACTACAAGTAATACATCTGAAAAGTTATATTATTGCGTGAATAAAATAAAGTTTGGAAATTTCAGTTTTTCTTAAGCTTTTCTACAATTCAAAGTGGATCGAAACCGGACCGAAACCGTGACCCAAAAACCGAGGTACGGACCGAACCGTGGGGAAAGTGGACCGTTGCACCCCTAATATATATATATATATATATATATATATATATATATATATATATATATATATATATATATATATATATATATATATATATATATATATATATATCACTGGCACAAATAGGACAGACCTAAAAGTACAATACTGTTTTAAGTATATTTAGATAATGGTATTGTCTTTAATATAATAATAATAATAATAATAATAATAATGGGTTGATAGAATGTGTGCAGTTTGATTTGATTCAGCATCATTAGAGACAGAAATGAAGGCAAAAACACATGAAGAGGGATTTCTGGTCACTTGATTGAAGTTCTAGTTGTTTGGAGCACATAGAAAACTTCAACATCCCTCAATTGGAGGACCCTCGGGCTTAAAGGCGTTAATTTTTTTAACGCGTTGTTTTTTTCTAATTAATTAATCATAATTAACGCGTTAAATTCCCACCCTAATCTAAACAAAATTTCCAGTTTTGCTTTAACGTCTTCTTTTGATATTTCCCAGTAATTTTATTTTTATTTATTTATTTTTACTCTGTATTATTTCCTGTACTCTTTTCTCTGTTTTTGCTTTGAGCCAATCGTTTCTGTAAACATTTACAACTTATTTCCTGATTTATTCTGTTTTGCGGCACTCTGACCGTTCAGCATTACATCCGTTTTAGAATCATCACCTCATTAAAGGTTCCCTTTCCCTTCGGTTCTACAAACATGGGCTTCAGGATCTCGATGTGACTCGCTTGTCCCTTCGTCTGGAGAAACAAAACACAGAACCGTCTCGTTTAGCAGACAGCATCTAAAAAAACATCTAAATGGAAGTAGCTTCCTAACAAGCTGGTCTGATGTTTCTACTCACTCTCCACAGCTCCAGAGTTTTCTCCATCAAAAAGAACGAAGGGAAAAACACCAGGAGGCCGCGAGGAACCAGACGACAGAGGTTAGCTGAGGAGGAACCCGAGACCAGAACATCAAATCAAAATGTGGAGAATCATCATCTAACGTCTACCGGCTCAGAGGAGAGGAGATCTTAACAAATACTCCTCCTGCGTTCTTAAAAATGGCTTTAAGTGGGAAAAACACAACAGCTGATGTCAAAAACAGCCCAAAACATCTGGATGTGATCAAAAAGATCAGCAGCAGACAAACAGAAACAGGAGAATAGATAATAATAATATTAAGTAAATATCTGAACAAGAACTAAAATAAAAATGCAAAATGAAATTAAGCCTGATTCTGATAAAAGATGTCCACAAGTGACAGATCTTAGTTTAATCACCCAACAGCTTGTTTTAATATCAAAGTGAACTTTTATAAAACCTATTTGTGGATTATTAGTTGATCTATGTGGCAAAAAATGGTAAATGGTAAATGGCCTGTATTTGTATAGCGCCTTCTTAGGGTTCTACAACCCCCCAAGGCGCTTCACAACACAATCAGTCATCCACCCATTCACACACACATTCACACACTGGTGGGGATGAGCTACAACGTAGCTACAGCTGCCCTGGGGCGCACTGACGGAGGCGAGGCTGCCGAACACTGGCGCCACCAGTCCCTCCGACCACCACCAGCAGGCAAGGCGGGTTAAGTGTCTTGCCCAAGGACACACAGCAGCATTCTCTGGCCGGAGCCGGGATCGAACCTGCAACCTTCCGATTACTGGACAACCCGCTCTACCTCCTGAGCTACTGCTGCCCTAAAAAACATTTTTAAAAGCTGCTGTAGTTCTCCTTCTGAACAGCAGGTGTCAGTAATGAGGAAACGCCGCATGAGTAATGGCAGCAGCAGAAGAGTTGGACCAAAACACGACTCTACAGGTGAGCCATCACTCCCACTTTGCTGCTACTTCTGAAGTGGCGGCTGGGAATAAAACCTACATGGTCGTAACCTGATGATCCACGCTGGATCACGGGGTAAAAACTGTTTCACAAGACTCTCGTCTCAAACCACGAGTCTGAGTTTTGGTGAGATTCGAGTCCAGACATTTACATGAAACCAACAAAACGAGGAGGCTAAGAACTACCGGAGAAAGATAAATAAACCTACAGCAGGTCCGTGACACCAAAACGTCCCAGAAGATACATAAAAACAGCTGAGTCATTATTAGATCACTACAACACGGTAATAACTCACCAATAGTGTTGCCTAAAGACGCCATGACTTCAGGAATAAACCTGCAACAGAGAAAATATTAGAACAAAAATACAGTAAAAATACTTTTCATACCTATAATAAACCCTGATATGAGAAAAAAACTGTTATTTTTTCATATTGTTGAACTATATGTTTATGAATGAAGACAGTTTTTAACAATAAAGCTACAAGAAGATGCATCAAATACAGAGAAAAACAAGACAAACGTTGTTTCTTAGGTCAGAATCTCAAATAAAAAAATCTAAAATGAGGAGAAGAATATTTTATTGAACTGAACAGTAAAAACAGCTGCTCCTTGTTTACCTCCGGTTGAACGCTGAGCTCAGCACTACGGAATCTGGACCCTGATCCATGACTCGGACATAGATCTGGTCGTGGTTGATCACATGGCCGTTTTCAAGAAGCACCGGGAATTTTCTAAAGCAAAACCAGGAAAAAGAACAAATCCAGGTCAGAAACAGCCTGGTTTACGGATTTATTTAACACAAACTAAAACCAAAAAAACAGAAAAGAAACAAGAGGTCAGTAAAACTGATTCATGCTTTTGATGATTTAGTGATAAATGCTGCAGGATTTTCCTCCTCTGGAAATCACAGAAACAGTTTAGCTGCTTTATTCTATCAGACAGACTAAATAAAGAGAAGGAAGTGGTTCTGGTGGTGAACTCACATCCTCATCTCCGAGGTGAAGGAGGTCAGAGGTGAGAGGGTCCCGCTGGTGAGAATGATGCAGTGAACTTCCTGATTCTCCAGCTCCTGCATGCTGAAGCCCGGTGAGAAGCACCAGTAACTCAGGATGTTTCCTACAGCGGAACAAACAACACGTTTAAACGGCTTCACAGAAACAAACGCTGACAGAAATATCATCACATAAAAATAAAGGACTCAATGAGGTCTCATGAAGGAACACCATCCACAAAATGTTTTATCCCAGAGCACCAGAAGTTTCACTTTCCAAGTCGAGTTTTTAAAGTTAAAGTTCTGAATTCAGTAGATTTACGGACCTTGTTTCTTGGATGAAGATGAAGCCCACGGATCAGCCGCTTGTTTCTTCTTGGCAGTGCCCGTGTCCCGATGGATGTGAACCTGCGCCAGACAGACCATAGCGCTAACGTTAGCGTAGCATAGCAGCAGAAACCAGGTCACCAGCACACAATAAGACAAAAACGTCAGGTTTTAAGTGTTTTTCTCACTAATGGGTCGAATATTTAGGAGAATCATTTCACGAGAAATAAAGTAGCAAGTTGTTACAATCATGACTTCAAATATAAATAAAAAATGATAAATAAGAGCGAGTTTGCTGGTTATCTCCAGCTTTAATGTGTAAACTAGGACTAAGGAGTAATGTTCCGCACACCACTCACCCAGAGAACCCTGATTAGTGGAATAAAAACAGGTGTGTGTATAAAAACATGTATGCGTGAATATCAGGCGTGTGAATAAAAAAACACCAACGTTTGAATAAAAACAGGTGTGTGTGAATAAAAACAGGTGTGTGTATAAAAACATGTATACGTGAATATCAGGCGTGTGAATAAAAAAACACCAACGTTTGAATAAAAACAGGTATTTGTGAATAAAAACAGGTGTGTGTGAATAAAAACAGGTGTGTGTGAATAAAAACAGGTATTTGTGAATAAAAACAGGTGTGTGTGAATAAAAACAGGTGTGTGTGAATAAAAACAGGTGTGTGTATAAAAACATGTATATGTGAATATCAGGCGTGTGAATAAAAAAACACCAACGTTTGAATAAAAACAGGTGTGTGTGAATAAAAACAGGTGTGTGTATAAAAACATGTATACGTGAATATCAGGCGTGTGAATAAAAAAACACCAACGTTTGAATAAAAACAGGTATTTGTGAATAAAAACAGGTGTGTGTGAATAAAAACAGGTGTGTGTGAATAAAAACAGGTATTTGTGAATAAAAACAGGTGTGTGTGAATAAAAACAGGTGTGTGTGAATAAAAACAGGTGTGTGTATAAAAACATGTATATGTGAATATCAGGCGTGTGAATAAAAAAACACCAACGTTTGAATAAAAACAGGTGTGTGTGAATAAAAACAGGTGTGTGTATAAAAACATGTATACGTGAATATCAGGCGTGTGAATAAAAAAACACCAACGTTTGAATAAAAACAGGTGTGTGTGAATAAAAACAGGTGTGTGTATAGAAACAGGTATTTGTGAATAAAAACAGGTATTTGTGAATAAAAACAGGTATTTGTGAATAAAATCAGGTATTTGTGAATAAAAACAGGTGTGTGTATAAAAACAAGTATTAGTGAATAAAAACAGACGTGTGTGAATAAAAACAGGTATGTGTGTATAAAAACAGGTATTTGTGAATAAAAACGGGTATTTGTGAATAAAAACATGTATGTTTGAATAAAACAGGTGTGTGAATAAAAACAGGTGTGTGTGTGTGTGTGTGTGTGTGTGTGTGAGAATACAAACAGGTGTAGTTACTGAACACACCTTAAAATGAGCCGAGTTGGCCGCCATCTGCCTACGTCTGTCCAGCTCTGATGGTTCACCACAGAACACCAGCTAGAAGACCAGAGCAGAGTCACTGCTGCTCTACTATAAACTGGAAGTTAAATACTGAAACAGATATTTACCTATAATAGCACATTAAAATTAAGTTCCATCATTCCTTTAAGGAATTAATTTCATCTAACTTTCCACGCCAGAGTCTTAAACAGAAAAATTACAGAGATGTTTAATTCAACTCTTGAGTCTTTACACTGTGTGTCTTTTGTTGTGCCCACCTGAGCCACGTTATAAAAATTGGGGGCTCGTCTGGGATTTTTGTTTTGATCACCACTGGGGCTGCTCCCTGTATTGTTGCACCGGTTTTGATTTTTTATATATATTTAAAAAAAGACTCTTAGACTCTCCATATTCTTTTCATTTTCTTTTGTGGTCTGACGAGCCAGGTTGTGACTTGTCTGACAAGTTGCATTTTTTTGTTTTTGACAGTAGTGAGCTTAAACATTTATCACATAATAATTTAGAAAAATTTTGTTTTAATGAAACATTTTCATTAACTTTTACATAGTATGCTTTCGTTATGTCACCTGAGCCACGTTCTAACTATTGGGGGCTCGTCCGGGATCTGGACTGCAGCTCAATAGTGCTTCAACATTTGTGATTTACTTCTGAACAAATAAATATTACAAGAGTTTTTCACTAACCAAAGAGGATTACATCCACATGTTCATCTGAATATCTAAAAATCAAACACAAGTGTTCAAAACATGCTTTTTTGTTTTTACCTCAGCACTTAGCGTACCTGTATGATGTCAGCCAGCTTCTGCAGTCCATTTGAATTGAGGAATGTTCCGGGTTCTGGTCAGAATCAAGAATCATGTAAATCATTAGGAATAAAAAAAACTGCATGTATATTATTGCCGTTAAGGTGATCAGATTATTTATAGCAGACATAAAATCATACTGACTGCCGGTCAAGCTTCCAATGATCTGCTCCAGAGCATCATAGACAGCCGTCTTGGTGCTGTAGTTCAGGTGGGCCTTCTCCAACAGTTCATAGATGAAGCTGAAACACACAGAATAACTGATGGCTCTGGTAATCACCTACATCAATGAGTGGATCTAAAAATGTAATAGAAATGTCACAATCCCCCCAAAAACCGTCTAAGACCTTCAGAAAGCCAGCTGAAGACCACTTTAAGAGATGAAAAGAAAGTCTGGCTGTAAGGTGAATATAAAGAGATTCAGTCTAAGTACTGATGCTCTGATGTTGCAGCAGCTGTTAGCACTGACAGATAAATCATCTGTATCCAGAACAAGGTCACCTACACGCCAGGTTTTGTGATGCCCTTTTCACCGGGAACATCAAAGGAATCGATAGCAGCTTCCAGATCCAATAGTATCTCTGTTCATTTAGACAAAACCAATAAAGTTAACGTCAGTCATCACCGTTACTGCTAAATGTAGCAAACGCATAAGGACTTTATAAACTTACGCTTGACTTTAGCAATGGTGTTGATTTCTAATTTGAAACCTGAAAAGGGATAAATATTGAAACAAGATTTCCAAATAATTCTCTTGAATCGGCTGAAGGAATGTTTGATCTGACCGGAGCTGAGGGATTCTACGTTGAAGTCTTCGGTAACCGAGTCTCCACGGCCGACTTCTTTAGCCTCCTCCTCCAGCAGCCTGTCCACCGCTGTGATGGCTGAAGCCACGTCGTAGGGAGTCAGGTCGAACGATGTCGTTTCTTCACACGTCCTCTCCTGCAGACGACACAAATACTCATCTTCTGTAGAGACGTCCCGGCTGCCAGGAAAACTGCTTCCTCTCAGAAACTGAAGCTCCAGATACAATTTAATTCCAAGTCACTGGATTTTTATTATTATGGTTCACACCTGGAGTCCAGCTGGTGTGTTTAACTAAGAAACACCTGAACGTTCTCAGCTTTCATCCAAAAGCTGCCTGGCCAGCTTTAGATGGACCATTTTGTTCTCCTCAGGTGAGCTCTCTCGTTTGGACAGGTGTGAAAGCTCATCCGAACCTGGACCTGGAGGAGGTGGTCTGTTCGTTTAGAGCGAATGTGATCCGACACAACGACCACATGTACGCCCCTGTAGCAGGTTTGTGTTGCCTTCTGGGAAGGCTCACAAACAAACTGGGCCGATATGATCAGCTGATGTTTATTTTCATCTTGTTGCCGTTTACGGGTGTGTTTCAGGAGAGGGAGGGTTGGCTGCGTCATGTGACGTGATGGTGGTATAGCGTGGGATTGTGGGGGGGTTGAGAGAAGGTGATCTAGGCGGTGTGGTCGGTGTCCAGAGTGTAGGGAAACATAAATATTACCTGTAAATATCATCATTAACAGCACTGACCCAGATATTCACATGGATGCATCCCTAAAATAAACCTGTTATTTGCTGCAAAAGTGCAGCTTAAAGTATTTAAAGAGAGAGACGCTGCTGATGTATGAAAGCATGTTAGTAAAAGTTTTCACCATCAAGATGAAATGGGATCTCACCACATTATGAGCTTCATCAAAGATGACCACGGCTTTACTCAGCTCGATGTTGTGCGCTCGGCGGCTCTGTGGAACAAAAAGACACCTTTTTAATCCAGTCCTCAAAACCAATCAGTAGAATTTATTTTTGTTAAAAGCTTTCTAACTTAGGAGAAAACCCAACCAAAAAAATCTGAGTCAGATTGGATCTTTAGGCTCTTTGGAACCAGCAGACCTTTGTTTTTCCTAATGCTGACGGTGTCATCGCTAGGTTTCGCTGCCTTGCTGGTTTTGGGCCACGTGAGGGATGTTTACAAATAAATTTAAAGGCCTAAAACTCCATAAAATGTGTTTAAAATATCGCTGAAACTCAATTTTAAAGGTTTAGATGAAGGAACCATAGAAATAAAAGCATTATGACACATTTAAGTCTTTAGATTATTAGTTTTAAAACCACTAAAAATAAATACACAAACAAAAACGAGTCATTTCTGGATCAGCTCACCTTTGGATCAAGCAGGTAGTTGTAGGGCATGAAGATCACGTCGGCGTGTTGCTTTAGGGAACGGGTCAGGAAGTACGGGCAGACCCTGCACAGACTCGCTCACATCAGAAGTGACTCGTTTAAACGAAGAAAAAACAACAACAAGAACAAACCCGGTACCTCTGTTTGTTACCAAACTTCACCAAATCTTCCACATCAAGAATGGAATTCAACAACTCTCTGTCTGAGCTTCTCTCTGGAAGGAGACAAAGAACTTAATGTCCATGAAGTCACTTCAGGTTAGACTTTTAATATAAACCACACATTTATCATTCAGGTAATCAGATTACAGATTACCTTCAACGTTGTTGTAGAAGAAACACGACCTGGTGGAGACTTTTCCTCTGCACATGTGGACCTAAAAGGACCAGAGTCATTACCTGTTGGGGGAACCATGGTGGAGCCTGGAACCTACTGGGAACGTCATCCATGTGACGTAATCCTAAACTTATTAAAATAGTCTCGATTACACTTAATAATCCGTAAACGTCTAACCCCTCAGCTGGAACAGAGGACGTTTGGGTGAAACGGATTCAGGAATGAAACAACATTCCTGTTTATCTGGGAGAGGGGCGCCGAGGCAGGAACACGTACAGAAAGCGTCTTTATCCAAAACACCTGAACGGGAATTTTCTGATGTAGAGGAAGTTTAATCAGAGCGCAAACTCTACCACTGACTCTGTTTGCTCTGCAACGTTGATGTTTTATCTCCACCAATAACACAAGCCTGGAGGAGTTCTGCTGTGTGGTGGAGTTGCTAATGCTAACGGTTAGCTTCTACTAGCCCAGACGTTCTCTGCTGTTTCCTGGACGCTAAACCAACAACAGCCTTCCCCGTCGTGAGTCCAGATGGGTGAGTCCATGAATGTTCAGTGACAGTGTGACGTAGATCTGTCAGGATTTTCTAATCCTAGAGTTTCACCTAGAGTCTATTTTCTATCAGAAGCTAAAGCAGGAGACAGGTGGAGGAGACTATTTTCATGTTTAAACTCAGAGTGACCCATTAGAATCAGAAATAATCATTAAAAAACATTTTTTCAGTGAACCACACCTTTAAATCCAGACTACAGATTTGCTGAACCAGCTGGATTTATGAGTTGAAACTCACCTTAACGTGGTTGCTCTCCTGACGCATGACTTCCTGGTTGATACAAAGCTGCTCCCTGGATCCCAACACACACACCTTTGGTCTGATTCAACAACAGAGACACGCACATCTGGATTACAACAAGGTTTCAGCTGCTGCTGATTTTCTATCAGAGTTCACTTAGACTGATGTCGTTTAACACCTAAAGTATACATTTAAAAGTGTGAATGACTGTTGTCACATGTTATACTTTTGTTTTTTAACATTAGTAGAGATTAATGAGTGACCTTGTTGAAACACACAACCAAATCCACCATGCAAAACCAAGGAATATAATCTAGTGTTCATTAATAGTTTTTACCTGTATGAAGTGTTCTTCAGCTCACTGATGACCTGTGCGAGCTGAGAGTGCGTCCTGGAGGCATAAATGATCTTGGGGATATCCGTGTAGGACACTGCAGGACGATAAAAACAAACAGGAATTATAAAAACAGAGCATTAAGTTTAGTTAGTTATGCTGAAAATAATGCAGTCAGTTGTTTCTGTAGATAAACCTGTGGATTATGTGAGCTAGTTCAGGTGAATCTGCCGTGATGAACGCACAAATGAAACTCACCTGTTTTGTCTCCGTCAGTAGCAGCAGTCCCCCAGGAGGAGAGGGGTGTGTTTTTGAACATCTCTGTTCCCTTCAGCTTCTCTGAGATCTTACGAGCAGAGATGGAGTCCTTGAGGTGTTCCCTCCACGCCAGCGTGGCACACAACAGACACAGAGTTTTACCGGTTCCTGTAGGACTCTCAAGAACACCATTCTGACCCTGGAACCAACAGGAACACAGATACGATGAAGGTCAGGCGAGATCTTCTTCACCACCACCAAGATCTTGTTTAATAAATAAACATTTTTGAGGGAATTAAAGCAAAAATGTGTCTGATAATCAGAAAATAATCTGAACCATCCTGTCGCTGTGCTCTTGGAACGTCTAAACCCTGCAGCGTCAGAAACTTCATAAGTACAAAAAAATAAGATCAAATTCACCTCATTAAGTCAGAAAGAGAAAAGACTCCTAGAGTTCATGTGATCATCCACAACAGAAACTGTCAGAAGGTAAAATAACAAAACAAAACCATTCCAGAGTAGTGAAATAAAATTAGATTTGACACAATTATAAAATAAAATAAACATGACATTCATAGAAAATAAAAAAGCCAGACTCAATGTTCAATTCTAGCAAAAAAGTGTCATTTTAAATTGACATTTCTCTGATTTGTTTTTCAAAAACTGTAGAATTTATGCCTGTGGGCATCTCGTTCTTTAGCACTGTTGTTGCTTGTGTTACATTTGTTAATCCAGTGTGTGTGAAAAGTACTTAAAAATGAAGTTGAACTGATCCAAAGGTAATTTGCTAAAACCCAATAAACAACACCCTTCTCTATATTTTGTCCCCGACTCATCCAACTGTTCAAACCTGTATTTAACTCTATAAACCGATCAGATAACACGACAAGCTAGTTAGCATTTTCACTTGTTTTTAAGTTTAATTATTAATGTTTTTAATCCGCACTCACCTTCTTTAGACATTCCAGGACTTTTGTCATGTAGTCTTTCTGACAGTCATAAGGAGTAAAAGGAAAATCCACCGTTACTCCGTTCAGCTTTAGCAAAGGCATCTCAAGTTTTTAAGCTAGCAGCAGTTAAATAAAAGCGAATTATTGTCTAAAACACGTCTTTAAAACATCCTCAAAGGCTGCAGGAGGTCCAACTCTAAGGCGGGACAGACCACGTTTGCTAAAGTAACGAAACATTTGGTGCAGAGACATTCTGAAGAGACTTCATGACGAATAAAAACTTTGCAAGGTTCGCGCCAGCTGCTTGCGGTCCTTCTTCTTCTTTGGTTTTTATATTGTGACGTTATTTGAACGTTACGGTTCTCTACCGCCACCAAACGGTGACGTGTTGGAACAGCACAGGAACGCATTAAAATAAAATAAAATAAAATAAAATAAAATAAAATAAAATAAAATAAAATAAAATAAAATAAAATAAAATAAAATAAAATAAAATAAAATAAAATAAAATAAAATAAAATAAAAATCACAAGCCAACACAGATTAATAGGACAAACAATTATTCACTCTCACACACCAAATGTCTCTTTCTGATGAATCTAGATTCCATTTCACTGGATTGTGGCAGAAAACTGGAGTACCAGGAGAAAACCCTCCTATGCATGGAGGAAACATGCAAACGCCACACAGAAAGCCTTTTGGCCAAACCAGCAACAAGACTTTAGACTTTCTCCCTGAGCTGATGGTGTAAATATCATCTGTGGAAATGGAAATACTCCCATATGGTAATCATATGTTGAATAACGTGTTTTTTGGATTTGAAAAACATTCCTGACCTTCCAGAAAACAGGTGTTTGTGGTTACATTAGCTCTTTAATTACATTTCAGTTGAAAATGTGTTCATTTTACTCACAAAACAGCTTTAAAATACCAAAATAACTGGTGCAACTGTGTATAAAAGCAAGGAAGACTCATTTTGCGGATTGCCTCTCTGCTTTGTTTGGAGCTGCAGCACAATCAGGGTTTTCAGACAGAGCTCTTCTCACTTCTCCATTTAGAGTCAGGAAATTCAGAAGTTTCCGTCCACATGTGCTGAAATCACTCAATGCAACTTAAAACATCTTTTTTTTATTTAGCGTGAGTCAAAACTCTTTAAAGGCTGATTAAAGGTGTCTTCATGTTGTCATTTTGTGAGAAGTTCTGTTGTTGGAGATGTAGCAAAGGAACGCTGCAGCTTCATTATGTTGTTTGTCTTTTAAACCTAGATTCAGGTGGAGAGTTGCTGCACAAATATATCAGTACATTTCATAAAACAATACAAACAGCTCATCACCAGCATGGTGGTTCCTGCAATCACACAGATGAGCGTGTTGGTCCAGAAAGCAAACAGGTATAAAGTTCTGTTGCAGTGAAGCACCGCGGCCTCCACGTGATGCTGGAGGTCTGACAGCTCGCCGTTTGTGCTCATGCTGCTGAGTGCTAAAGTCCAGCTGCTGTTGCTGATCTGGGTTTGGCTCAGAAGCCTCTGGTTCCTCGAGGTGAGGTTGAGTTTGGTGTCAGGAGAAGAAGAGTAGATCCTACTGATGGAGCTGTTGGAATCTGTGACGTTGTTCTTGTCATAGTTGGGTGGATATATGGAATAAATCTGGTAACTACCTGAGAACAGAGAGAGCAAATTAACAGAAAGTGAAAAACGAGTCGCCTAAAAGCCGATTAAACTCTCAAAGATCTAAGAGTCATCACATGACAGACGGGTTCTTTCTGCTAACAGACGTTCTCAGCTCTGACTAACCAAAGAGGAACCAGATGAAGAATAAGAGGAGCAGGGTGATGATCAGCAGGGTCCAGAAGGTGGGGCGAGGCGCTCCTGGACACAGGAGCCTCGGCATCGCCAACATGGCCATCATCAGCAGAGCACAGGTTCCAAACACCATCACATACACTGGGAGAACTGGTGCTACTGGACACTCATGCCAGTAAACTGCTCCTGTTTATGTGGACACAAATATTAGCAAATGCTTCAAGACTTTCACCTAAAATGTCATTGCATCATTGGTGGATTTTGTAAGTTCATCTTTTCATGATGGCAGAGAGGACATGCATGAGTCAAGAACTCAGGAGGTTGGATGATAAAGTAGGAAATATGGAAGAAAATAGAAGACGAAACAATTTTTAACCATCTGGTTTCTGTAAAATCCAGAACCTGGAAGCTCACTTACCCAAAGTGATCTGGACAACCGGGAATGCCGTCACAAGGAGGATGGTGCATCCTACAGAGACGACATCTTTGTTAGTAAATCGGTTTGTGATTCTTCGTTGATTTTGGCCAAATTTCCTCTCTGTTCACCTACCTGCACCAAAAACATCACATAAACAGCTCCCCTTTAACCTGGCCATCACACCAAAAGATCTTCTCCCCCTGAAGCCTTTTCCTCAGTGAGTCGGGTTGGTTTTGGTGTCTCAACTAAATGTTGGAAGTTATTACAACACCCACCGTAGGGAGGTGTGTAAGCGTGACGTTTCCTCTGTTGCTACATGACTAAAACCCCGTATGATGAAGGTGTCATCACTGACGCGGGTGATAGAATCGTTATCAAAGGGCACCGATCAGATTCATGAGGGGGCGGGGTCAAAGTCAAGTCAAATTTAAAAAATAAAGCAAGTAATGTTAAGCGTCTGTTTGCATGGTAATTTATAGCATTAGTCTGTTTTTATTAGCTATTAACAATGATAATAATTTATCACACTTTTTTTATTATATTTAATTTTTACTTTGATTACCAGCTTTGTAACATTTATGGTAGAAACAACAATTCTTTTGTAAAAGGCACAAAAAAGTGAACGTATTCTGAAAACATGTGACCCAAAAGATTTGACTCCGTGTTCAGATTACAGGAGTCAAAATAATCAATTCTTAACACCATCACTTGTTCCGGAAGTACAATTAATTATAATTAATTTTTTTGCTTTGCTGTGTTTACATCTGTGGAAGCCCATTCCCGCCACTCAGATAAAAAAAAATTATCTCACAATTATGACTTAGCTAAGTCATAATTATGAGATCCTATCTCATAATTATGACTTAGTATCTCATTATTATGACTTAGCATCTCATAATTATGACTTAGCATCTCATAATTATGAGATAGCTAAGTCATAATAATGAGATAGCTAAGTCATAATTATGAGATACATTTTTTTTTTATCTGAGTGGCGGGAATGGGCTTCCATATTAAGCACTTTATAAAAATAGGCTATGCTACATTTCAGATCTGTCCTGCCTCGGCTGTTTAGAGTGACGCACGTTTTTTTTAAATAATAAAAATGACGGAACAAGCATAGCCCATTTATGGATCTATATTATTTTTCAGCGTGGGAATAACGTATGCGCATGCGTAGTCATGAACAGTCGTTTATTTTATCTGCTAACATAGCCTAGCTATCGTAGCTAACAGCAGCTTCAGAGCAGGTTCGTTTTCTCTGGTAAGTGTTTTAATTGTTTTATTTTTTTACAACAGTGACTTTTATTTGTTATTCATTTAATATTATCGGCTAATAAAACTTTATTTGTAGCGACAAAACAAAAGAGAGAGGAAGTTGAACAAAACCGTAGAATTTCCGTCTAATTTAAAATTAAAACATTATAAAATGAAAAGACAAGATTCTTGCTTTTAAATTTCAAAAATATGTGCAAATTGGGCAAAAAAAACCCCATTACTAACACATTTAGTAATTTTAATATTTGGTTTATTTCCCACCGTGTCGGTTGCTATGATACAAAAACAGCTAACCATACGATATCCGCACCACGAGCTTGTATTTATGCAGCATTAAAATAAAAATGCATGTATAACTTTCTGCCTAATGTTAAGAAACTTTAGAAATGTTTGAATAATCCGTGTTTAAATTATATAAATGTTAAAAAATTTAAAACCGAATTTTTTTTTTACATTTGACAAGCTACGTCATGTTTAAAAAAACACATTCAAAAGCATTTTGATTGAAATCAAACTGTGTTTTAATGTTTTTGGTCATGATTTTAAACTAAAGTCTTTGGTTTTGTTTTAACAACATTTGTAGTCCTGTTTCATTAATGAGGACTCTGAGTTGTCCGGTTGCTAGGATACCCAAAACAAATCTTTAAGAAGTGAATCCTGTGATGAACTTGGGTCTTTATACGGAGCTGGTAGAGTAACCAGAGGTTGTACTTGAATAGCATTAAGTGTTACTTCCCAACTCTTATGCAACATTAAAATCAAAGTGAAGGATTGAAACTATGTTATGTTTTTAGGAAATAAAATATCATCAGACAGCATACACACATACCCATATTTTAGATTTGGTCGTTTTTCTGGCTCTATAGTAAACACAAAACCTTTCCTCGTGGTACTTATAGCTAGAGGGTAACGTCTCAAAGATAATGCTTATGAGTGATCCTGATTCTGCTCAAAGTCACAGAAAGCCTCCAGCATGATCGGGTCCGTGAGACTGTGGCTCCGGGAGCAAAAGGAGTATTCCCTCTACGTTTTCCGTCGGAAAGTCTCAAGCGCTGTGGACCTCCTGAAGAGATTCATCAGGCAGGTGCAAGCTGTGTGTGTGATAGGTGTCCTCATCTTTTTCGTCTACAGCAACGTCAGCGTTCAGGTTAGTTGATTTGAGCCAAAGATTTCATTATATTGTCATGGAGCACCTTTCCATCCATTCACCAAACGCTCCGGTCTATTTCCAACAACTGTAGCTGTTCAAAGAATCGTTCTACCGCTGCGTGGGCGAAGACCTGACCAACATCAGGAACATGAAAGACTGCCTGGAGGCTGGTTACCAGTGGGTCAACAGGGATTACAACTTTGATAGCATGCCACAGGTTAGTTAAAACGGGGGGCAGATGTTTTTATTTATTTATTTGGGATTGACAGAACGACTCGTTAACTCGTATTCCGATAAAGGAAAAGCCTTTATTTGTGTTTTATGTGAGAAAAACTTGTGAATTTTTGTGAGAAATGTGTGAAAATTTCAATCAAACACAATCAAACAAAAAGTAAAACTCCCCATTTGTCCAAAGCAGGAATGCTGGAGCACACTGGTGAGCAAAACATTTTTTTATTCGGTGCAAGTAAAAAAAGTTTCGACACTAAATGTGTCTTCATCAGAATTGTAATTCTGACCAGTGTGCTCCAGCATTCCTGCTTTTGACTTTTCATGTCCACCGACTGAGCAGCACCTATGTGAGTGGATGACGGCTCTACTTTTTTCTCCCCATTTGTCCTTCAGGCCATGATCACCATGTTGGTGATACTCACGAGCGACAAAGAGATGGAGATCGTGCACAATGCAGCGGATGCTGTTGGGATTGAACAACAGGTACTTTTCAACTGAAATGATTAATTTATCATATATAAGTGGTTTATTATTAATGTTCTCTGGTAAAACTCAAACTCCACCCATCGCCTGTGGGTCACTGGGTCTACCAGTTCAAGTTAGAAGTGTTATAGGAGATTTTGGATGCATGTGGGACAGAAGGTTAACAAGCTTTTATTTTCTTCAGCCTGTGGAGAACTACAACCCCTGGGTCATCCCCTTCTTCATCAGCTTCATGATGTTGAACTGGTTTCTGATGCATATATTCATTATAGCAACCGTGCTGAGTTTCCAGGACTGGAGGATGCAGAGAAGGGTCCAGCCGAGACACGGTAAGAGAGCCACACAGCTAGGCTCACCTGTGCTGTCGTCAGCCGTAGCTGGGAAGACTTCTGTCATTACAGCAGCCTGAAGGTGTTTTCTGTTTCCACTGGTGTGAATTTAGTTTAACTTGTGTTTTTTAGTGAGACGCCATCTAGCTGGAGCAGCAGGAGGATAAGATGGACAGTCAGACTAGCAGGAAACTGCCAACAGCTGCATCAGTGGTTTCAGTTTCTGTTACTGACTGATTTTGCTCTTTCTCAGGTTGCTTGTGACCAAATTCCTTTGTTGATTGATCTGAATGAACAGTTTTTTGTTGGTTGCTAAACTAATGTTTTTGTGAATTCTGGTTATTGCTGTTTCTTTGTTAGAAATGAAACAGGAAATCTCTCTTCAGACGTACCTTCTGCATCTTATTGTCTGTTTCTGCACCTGTCTAACTTTTTGTTACACTTCTGTGATTTATTAAAATATCAAACCATCACCAGGGTTTCAGGGATGAATTCAAAAGCTAAAACAGTGTACGTGGTAACAAATCACTGTTTTATACTAAAGGGAGAGTTCAGATGGGGTTTTAAAATGCTGTTATCATTGAGCGGTCTGTTCACTAACATTCAGCCTAAAGTAAAGGTTGATGGCATCATGCAGTCATTTGCATCAGTTAATGTATGTATGTGAGGGTTATTAAGGAAAATCACAGAAACAATATCATCTGTGTAATAATTTAGTTTAAATGAATCCATGTTTTGAGTTTGCACAAAGATTCCCAAAGATTATTGGGATAGATTTTTTAAAATTTCTTGTGTTAGTTTTGCTCTGATGGTGGTGCCAGGCTTCAGGGAGCAGCCAGAAGAAATTTGCATTTTTTTTGTTTGAGTTTACAACAGAAAATTATTGAAAAATAAGTCACATTTCATCAGTTAAACTCTCAATCCTCCAACATAAACTAATACATTTTAACAATTATTGACCCTGCAACCACCTTTACAGAATCCTATACCTCTTCTGCCAGCTGGTGGCAGGTGTAAGTACTGCAGACATCTATGATGAAAATAAAAACATTTCTTTTGCACCTTTTGATGTGATTTATTCATTCCTGCAAAAGGAAAAGATAAAGTTTGTCCTTTTTATCTGATCTGAAGAAGGAACACCTGCAGCTCTCAGTTTGTATATTTATTTATCAGGGATTTTACAGGCGACACCATATGTGAAGGCTCCTTGTTCCAATCATTTTATTCTTTTTAGTCAATACCAACTAATGAGTGCAACAACATGAATGTATATAAGCTGGTATAAAGAAGGAGACAAGGCAACAAGTACTTGTTTATGTGTTATCACTCAGTCAAAGAGAACAGATGCAGGAACAGGTTAGGGCGAGCTGTGGTGCTTTCAAAGTTTTAATGGACATGGTAAATGGCCTGTATTTGTATAGCGCCTTCTTAGGGTTCTACAACCCACCAAGGCGCTTCACAACACAATCAACTCAATTCACCCATTCACACGCTGGTGGGGATGAGCTACGATGTAGCCACAGCTGCCCTGGGGCGCACTGACGGAGGCGAGGCTGCCGAGCACTGGCGCCACCAGTCCCTCCGACCACCACCAGCAGGCAAGGCGGGTTAAGTGTCTTGCCCAAGGACACACAGCAGCATTCTCTGGCCGGAGCCGGGATCGAACCTGCAACCTTCCGATTACTGGACAACCCGCTCTACCTCCTGAGCTACTGCTGCCCTCATCTGACATCTGCAATTGTTTTTTCTTGAAAGATTTTGAACAAAAAAAACAACAAAATCATGCATAATGACCTCTCATATAAAAAATATTGTTGGGTCTTTGACCACAACAAGAGAGAAATCAGAAATAATCACTCTTTATGCACACATGAATGACTCCAGCCAGTGAGCGACATGTCATAGATCAGACAGTGAATAGTTATTTTGAGACATGTTTGATTTATTATCATGGATCATCTGTAAAACAGCTCATTCTGTTTATTAGCTTAAAACTCTGGATGAGAGTAAATGATGTTCTGAAAAAGATCTCTCTCTCTCCCTTTATATATATATATATATATATATATATATATATATAACTACTAGTGTAGTTATATATATATATATATATATATATATATAACTACTAGTGTAGTTTGTTTATTTTAATACTTGTGTGTAGTTGGAGTCATAGACATCAATTATTATTTCTGGTTTGAGTAAATGAAGCTCCTGCTTGACTGGATCAGCGCGGGACGGAGCTCCGCTCTGATTGGCTGTTGGAACATGTTTACTTCCTCCTCCGGTCACGTGACCAGCAGCACAGCGGACGGGCCACTGTTGAGCTGTTCTCCGCTGCTGTCGGAGCTGACCGGCGGGATCTGCAGGTAAAACATTTGAACTTAACTGTTTTCTTCCGCAGCTGCACAGACTAAACACCTGGGCACGAGTCGGTAACGTAACGGCTCCGTTACACAGCGTTACCCGAAGCGGAGCCGTTTTAGCAGAGGAAAAGGAAAAATGGGATTATGCTTTTTAATCCAGATGATCAGAGAAGGAAGTTACATTCTAGTTTCAGTAAAAGACAATATAATCCTGCTCTAAAACAGCTGACCCTGTTTTATTAGACACAGAAATATACTTCCTGTTTGTTTTCTTAGGGATTAGTTCTGCTTAACCCCCCAGGGGAAAAAGTTATAATTAAACTAAAGTAATCAGTCAGCACTTTAGAGCGTTACTCATAAAAGCAACTTTACCTATAAACAGATGACTGTTAAACCAAAGATCTTCTGTCAGCAAGATGGCTCACTGCTCCAAATGTTGGGAGGATTTTAGGAAGTGTAGATTAGGCTGCAGTGGATTAATCCCAGGATTAAAACAAACAAGCTCCGGCTTCAGCTCCCATTTCTTCATGTCTTTGTGTTCAACCAAATATTTCAAAAGTAGTAAAATAAAAAAAATCTCCTTATTCAGAAGGAAGAAAATTACATTCAAGTGTTTCTCCTCTTGAGGTTTAACTTTCAAGCCATTAGAATTTCCTATAATCTCTTAAACCAGTAACAACCAGTGGCAGTAACCAGTAATGACCACTAGTAACCAGTATTAACTTGTTGTAACCGGTAGTAATCAGTAGTGACCAGTAGTAGTAACCAGTAGTCCCAGTAACCCTTCAGAGAGTTTTTCTCTCTGGACTTTGGTTCTTACTCAGATTCAGGTGAGCTCTTCTACCTGTTCCTTAAATCCGACCTTTGAGTCGTTCGGACATCAAAAGGCTCCCAGAGGAACCGGGAACGTCCAACCAGCTGTTAGCTGAAGACCTGTCCCACGCCTGATGATGCTTCTCTGGTTCTGTTTCAGATCTTTGACCTTCAGAATCTCTTATCTCTTGTTCTTTTGTCTCCACTTATCCAGCTTCCTCAGATGTTTCTGCTGAACGTGCTTTTCTGCTCTCTGGAGAACAGACGGACTAAAGCTTTTGCCCAGGTCCGTTTGACTTCCAGACTTGTGTAGACGTCCAGTATCCAGTAATATCGAAGGAAATGAAACATCAGACAGCAGAAATGTAAATGATAGGATTTCCTTCCATCCATAAATGAGGGAACCCAGGAGCTCCTCCTGAGGGCTCTCAGGGTGTTCCCAGACCAGAGAGGATTCACGATCCTTCCACTGAGTTCTGGGTCTTCCCAGTGGCTGGAAACCCTCCAGAAGGGTGGGACCAGGAGTCATCCTGATGAGGATCCTCTCAGATGATGGATCTCCTCACCCCCAGAATCCTCCTCATTCCCTTTACCTGATGTTTGTTTGACAGGAAGCATGTCTGCGGTGAAGCTGGAGGAATGTCGGCAGCACATCCGAGCACAGCTGGACACCGTGGTGGACTTCTGGCTCAAGTACTCTCATGACACCGTGCACGGGTACTGCACAGCCCCACCAGCGTTACTGTTAGTTACGGTGCTCGTGTGTTTGACAGGAACATCTTTACTTCCTGTTTCAGAGGCTTCTTCACCTGCATCGGGAAGGACGGGAATATTTACGACGAGCTGAAGTACGTCTGGCTGCAGGGCAGACAGGTGGGTCCGTTTAGAGATCAAATAAAACAGCTGATGAGGAAACACGGCTGAAGCTTCTGGATTCTTCTCCTCACAGGTGTGGATGTATTGTCGCCTCTATCGAACCGTGGATCGGTTCAGGAAGCCTGAAATCCTGGAAGCAGCAAAAGCTGGTGAGCTCCACTCGTCTCTGTTTAGGTTAAGTTTTCACCCGCAGGAGAAACATCAACTTTAATCTTCCAGCAGAGTCAGCTTCTTCTTGTCTAATCTAAACTAAACAGCGTTTGTCTGACTCAGATGTTTTATCCTGGACTTCTCTCTGATAAAACTCTGCAGCTGGAGACAAATGCATGTCCCTCCGACAATTATTGACTAAAATCAGATGATGCAGCAGCCTGATCCCACACACTGGCATCCTGCTTCCGTCCTCTGCTCTCATAACGTGTTTCTACCTCAAGAGGCTCCAGAAGGACCACAGCAGCGCCAGAATCCATTCATACAGCCCTGTGTGCTGTCTAAGAGCAGAAACAGAGGAACAACATGTCTGTGTGTGTAAATAAAACAACACAATAACAACAATATTCAGTTTTATTGATATTGTTGTTAAAGGGTTAAACACAGCTGTCTGAACCCTGCAGCTGTTTTATTTACGGAGCTGCTGCTCATCTTCAGCCAGGTTTCCTCCACAGCAGACGTTGGTGATTAATGACAACCAGGAAGTGTCTGCTGCTGGCTTCTCTTGGTGCAGAGAAACCGTGAAGAGCAGCAGGTTCTCAGTGTTAAACACAAACACTGGATCTCACCGAGAGCTCAGAGCTGCCAAACATTTATCATGAGATGCTTTCAGGATTTAAAACCATCTTCGGGTCTAATGATGTGTTTGCTGATTGGATCCTGCAGGAGGAGCTTTTCTGAGGAAGTTCGCTCGAGTCTCCAGCAGCAGCGGTCAGTGGAAATGTGCTTTCTGCTTGACAAGAGATGGAAAAGCACTCAAAGTTCAGAGGAGCATTTTCAGTGAGTGCTTCTACGTTATGGCCATGGATGAACTGAGCAGGGTCACCGAGGACAAGGACATGCAGGTACGGGTGGAACCCATAAAGATGCTGTTGAAGCAATCAGGTTTCAGACAAACGGTCCAGGTGATGACACATCAGCGTTACACCTGGAAAAGGAGCAGGCTCGTGTTTGGTTATGTGAATAAGGATCTACGGTGGGCCCAGTATGGCGCTCTGGGGAACTCCTCGTGTGAGGTATGCCTCACTTATTAATACTTAACTGATATTTTACTAAAAGAATAATCAGGTTCTGTCACTGAGACCTCACATGACCTGAAGCTTTAATATTCCTCCAGCTGTTCTGTCTGGGATCTGCTGCATCTGAAAATATCAGCAGAGTTTAACCGAAACTCTACGTAGGGTTAAATAAAAAACCAACAATCCCTTTTCTTAAGGTTACAACAAAGTCTCTGACTGGATTTGGAGATGTGGTTTATTAACGGAGAACACTCGTGATCCGCTGTCTTCCAGCTGGAAGCCGAGCAGATGATGGAGCAGCTGATCCACTGGGTCCGGGTGGACTCGTCGGGCCTGGGTCGGCCTCAGCTTCCGGGTGGCGTTCCCACCAACAGCATGGCGGTTCCCATGATGCTGCTGTGTCTGGTGCAACAGCTGTCGGAGGACCGGCGGGAGGTGCAGCAGAAGTACGCTGAACTGGGGAGCTGGTGCGTCCAGCAGATTCTCCAGCACATCCAGGTATCTGGGCACAGGTGTGAGTCATCCGTGGTGAGACTCGGTTGTTGTTTGATGTCTGAACTCTACAAGCAGGAAGCTGAAATCATCCACGAGAAATCCGAATCCCTTTAACCTCATCAAACTAAAACCGAGAATTCTCCATTCATGGCCTCTGGAGGAGGACCTGCTGGTGGAAAGAACCGTTTTATTTCTGCGTCCTGTTAAAGGGTTACACAATAAAATAAACGGATTATTTCAGATGTTATAACATTTTTAACATGAATCTTCTCCAGAGCATCTGATCAGGTTAAAAGGTCACAGCGAAGTCTGAATGTGGAGGAGAAACGTCACGTGGATCAGAATAAAGTCCAGCAGCCTGAAGGCTTCATGTTAATAAATAGTTAATTAAAGGTTGAACTCCTTTTCGTTTCCGTTCTGGTGCAGAGAGACGGAGCAGCCATCCTAGAGAACGTGTCAGCAGATGGATCAGAGCTTCCTGGATGTTCGGGTCGCCTGCAGAACCCGGGTAACTCCTGAACGCTGAGGCCTGCTGTTATCTGCTCGCCTCAGCGTTTTCTCAACGTTTCCTCTTCCCTGTTTGCTGACTCAGGCCACGCTCTGGAGGCAGGCTGGTTCCTGCTGCGGTACGCTGCAGAGCGGGGCGACGAGCAGATCCAGAGAACCGCCATCCAAAAGTTTGTGAAGCTTCCTTATGAGAGCGGCTGGGACAACGCTCACGGTGGTCTGTTCTACTTCCTGGACGTGGACGGCCACTGCCCCACACAGGTGGAGCCGCTGTAGAAGCTGCTTTCTCCTGATTGGTGAAATCAGGCTGAGATGTTCCTGTCTGTGTGTCTGAGCAGCTGGAGTGGAGCATGAAGCTGTGGTGGCCTCACAGTGAAGCGCTCATCGCCTTCCTGATGGCCTACAGCCAGAGCAGGAAGGCAGAGCTGCTGCAGAGCTTCTTTCAGGTTTATGACTACACCTTCAGCCACGTGAGTCCACTGAGTGCTCCTGATGAAGCAACAGCAACACAAGTGGACATTTTCACCACCTTTTAATCACAGATCAGGTTAAAAAGGTGGTAGAGTCTCATGGGTTTAGGGAGGAACGCGTTTAAAATGCTTTTACTGCACCTGGGTTGGGACCGCACCAGCTCTTCATCACTGCTGCTCGTTTCAGATCTGATTCAGATCTGATTCAGATCTGATTCAGAGCTGCTGATATTTGATGTTTTAAAATTAATAATGCAAAATATCCTCCTGTTGGTCAGAAAAATAAGCTTCAAGCAGATGCATCATGAAGACGAGAGCGCCATCTGGAGGATCAACTGGAAATAGGTTTTTACTGTGACGCGTTAAAACGAAACATCCAGATGATCCTCTTCCTGCTGCAATCCTGGATTTAGTCACAATCTGGAAAAGTCTGATTTAATCTGCACGTTTGAACCTATTCAGATTACAGTTTGCATCCAGTGATTCAGAGATTAAACAGCACAAATGCAGCTAATGTTACATTTTTAGAGAAACTGCAGCCGACACAGTTGTTCTAGATTAAACCTGAGGATTATTGTTCGTCTGCAGCATCTAAACTCAGATTGAGTTTTTCCGCTGCAGTAAAACGTGTTGGTGTGTCTGATTCTGTGCAGTTTCCAGATCCTGAGGGCGGTGAGTGGTTCGGATATCTGACACAGGAAGGAAAAGTAGCTCTGGATTTTAAAGGAGGCCCCTTTAAAGGTAAGAGGATGTTTAGGGCACCGCTCTCCTGACCTGATGTCAGAAACGTGATGCTAGAAGCAGCAGGTACACTACATCACCCACCTGCAGCAGCTTTTCCCGGTGGGTTAAAGTTTGGTAGCTTCGGTGTTCGTCTGAAGGCACAAGCAGCAACGTCAGGATGGAGCCTCCTCCTCTGTGCTGCGTAGGAAGCGTCTCCAGTAGGAAACCCTCATCATGGCAGTGATGCTGGAATCCCTCAAGGAGATTTTTATTCAAATAGTCATCTGTAAAACCTGCCTAGGATTCAAAACCACGTTTACCTTGTTGAATAACGGCAGCGTGGGTCGTCTGATGAACCACAAAGCCTCCCACCTGCTCTCCTACGCAGATTACTGTTTTTATTGAAATTGTTTTTAGAAAAGCTGCTTTAAGGCATCATAAATGTAGACACGCCCCCTTAAATCTGCTTGTCCCCACCCACTTCAGCATCAGAGACATTTCCCTGTCCTTTTATGGAAGATAAAAGGTGTTTCCTGTCATCTTCAGGCTTCTTCCACGTGCCTCGCTGCCTCTACATGTGTGAACGCATCCTGGATGATCTGCTGGCGAACAAGGACTGAATATTCAAACATCTGGACGCATCACACCACATGATCACATTTATCGTTTCATTAAACACTGAGAATCTTTCCTCTGGTCGGGTTTCATCACCCGTCAGGTTATTTTCCTTTACTGTGAATTTTAAGTCTGATACCTGGGTTGAGGAATCTTTTTTTTTAAACTCAAATGTTCAAACATGTCCAGGATGTAGCGTCGTTAACCAGCCTAACCCTCACCTCACCTGGATTTTATTAAAGCTGCTCTGAGGATGACAAAAGGGAAAAGCATCAAACTAACAATATTAATGCTAAACCAGAGCTGTTTGCTAAAACGTGCCTTCTGCTTTTGTTTTTAAACGTTTCTCTTTATTTGATTATCACTGTTCAGGTGGCAGTTCGTTATCTTCTGAACTAATTAAAGATTAAATATGTGATGTCACATGAGTTTTTATTAACACAATACACACGATACTGTCACAGGACGGGTTTTCACTGCAAGTGTAACTCTGATGGAGAAGCGCTGTGGCGGTTACTCACCTGAAAACATTTTTAATTTCTAATGATGTTTTTCTGAAGGTCATTTTTAAATGAGTTTATTTATTTCCATTCTGATGTCAGGTGGAACAGATGAGTCTGGTGCTGTGAAGACTTTCAGCTAGGCAGAGCTCCAGAGCCCCGTCCAGCATGTTTTAGTCATTTCTCTGCTCCAACACACCTGATTTAATGGTTGGATCACCTCCTGATTAAACCAGGTGTGTTGAAGCAGAGAAACTACAAAAACATTCTGGATAGCGGCCCTGGAGGACCAGGGTGTCCTACCCCTGACCCAGTGGGACGTGACACTACCAAGGTGCTCTATAGCTGAAGCGTAACGTGGCGCCTCCAGAGACGCCGTCTGACTGCCTCTTCACCGGTTTTCAGCACAGATATTAATAAATGTCTAAATATTAACGGCTACGCCCTTCCGCTGTGTTGTTGTAGTTAACAAACCCGACTGCAGGGGGCAGCGTGGTGTTGCGCGCGCATCTGGTGTGTTTTATAAGGAAGCAGAAGAAGACTGAGACCAACACAGACCTGCTGAAGGAAATATAACAAGAAAAGAACAATTGCTTAGAATGAAAAGATGTGTTTTGTCTGACATTAGGAGTAATTAGGGGAAGAAAGGCTTGATTTGAAAGCGTGAGCGGCGGGAACGACAATGCGGAGCTCTATCGGACCGTCAGGTTCCCGGTTTCACGTCTGAAAAACACCAAAAAGGTTCCAGACTCCAGGAATTACTCCGGTCCCCTCTGGTTATTTTTACAGGATTTAAACAGTTTCATGACAGAAGAAACGACATGGACGCGCGTCAGAGGTAACGGCTGTTTATTACTAGCTAAATAAATAGATGAAGGGTCAGTTAGACCAACAAATCCATGTTTGTTTTTCTTTTCAGAAAACTTTTGGTCATTTGAGAATGCTAGTGATAATAACTAACGTGTGTAATTATTTATACATGTGCTTTCTTTTATTAACTAATAATTCATCATTACTGCTGTGTGTGATTGTGTCTAAAACTGATTTGATGAAAGAGTTCTTGGTTAAATAAAGGTTATAAAAATGAATGAACATGTAATTTAACTATATGTTCTATTACAGTTATAACATATTTGTGTAAAATCTAACAACAAAAACCAACCTGGTTGTTTTTATCCAAGATCTTATTTTGGAAATTCGTGTGTAAATTTGTGCCTTTATTTCGTTTTTCTGGCTGTCAGACTCTGTGTTGTTGTTGTTGTTGTTGTTGATGATAATAATAATAATACATCTGAGGGTCTGGGTGTGCTTAACTGAACAAACTAATAAAAATGATGTTTTAAGGAGGTGCAGTCTTTAGGCTACATCCATCAGTTTAAGACTCTTATTGTGAAGGATTGAAGGAAGCTGCTCCCTCCAGACGCGCTGAGCAATCTGAGGAAGATCCCGTTGATCTCAGCTGATTCCACAAATATTGAGTGTTTGTAAATATCACAGACTCCTGCAGATTAGATGAGATGAGATTAAGACAGCAGACCACTTTGTTCCTCAGATGAGTGAAATGTAAATCTCTGCTTCTGCTGTTTGTTTCGGTAGAACCAGGGTCTTCTACCAGGCCACGCCTGCTGTTGGAGTGGATGGAAAGAACATCATGAAGCTGATTCCTGTTAAAATAGTCGACAGACAGAACTCCTCACCCCCCGTACTCGTGACTAAAACCAGCACTGTGACTCAGTTTGTGTCTCAAGAATTGTCCAGAGGGGCGGTTTCTGCTGCCAAAATCTTCCCCGGTCAGGTGCGTTTTGCTCGTTTGGACTCGGCAAACAAGCGTCCGCCTCAGGCAGCTCCTCCTACCAGACCCTCACATCAGCTTCCAGTGATGGTGAAGTCTCCAGCCCTCCCCAGAGGTCAGGTCCTAACGATCCCCCCCAACGCTCAAGTCCAGAGAGTCCCGGTGTCCCAGCTCCCCCCGCTGATCAAAGATCAGATCTTCACCTCCTCATCCTGCAGCTCTACTCCCACGGTGGTGTACGTGTCACCCGTCACCACCATGAGCCAAGGTGTGACTGAACCAAGCAGAATCAACCCCACACCATCTCTCAAACTCCCATCAAACCCGGATCTCCCCAGAAGAGCAGAACCGCACCTGAAACTGGTTCCAAAGGTTTCAGAAAGGCCCAACAGTCCCATAAGATGGGAGATAGAGGAGGTGGAGGGGAGCGCCGCTGAGACGCCGACACCTTCAGGACCTCCTCGGGCTGCTGCTGCGACAGATAACGCTCTGGTCATGTACAATGGGAGGGTGTTTTTTGTTGCCCAAAATAACGGCTCGTCCTCTGCAGCGCCGCCATCCTGCCATCCAGCTGTGACCCAAACGGGGCAGAACCCGAGAGTCCAGAACCACTCAAACGATGTGATCGATCTGTGTGATGATGACGAGGAGCCAGCCCTGTCCTCCAACTCGTCCCCCGTCTCTCATCAGGATGAAGACAACGTCATATTTGTGTCGTATATTCCACCCAGATCTGAGTCTGACTCCAGACAGACGGGTCAGGTGGCCGCTCGCCGCTCCACCCGCAGAGCTGATGTTCCGACTCTGAGAGGAGGAGGAGGAGGAGGAGGAGGACCTGGTCAGAACAAGTCCTTCAGCAAAGTGACAGATGTGAACGATCCAACAAACGTGTCAAACAGACAGAGTCAGTTCAGCATCTCAGACCTGCAGCTGGACAGCATGGAGGTGGACACGGAGACGAGACGTCCAGCTGGTCACCTGGTGATGGACACGGAGACGAGGCGTCCAGCTGGTCACCTGGTGATGGACACGGAGACGAGGCGTCCAGCTGGTCACCTGGTGATGGACACGGAGACGGGACGTCCAGCTGGTCACCTGGTGATGGACACGGAGACGGGACGTCCAGCTGGTCACCTGGTGATGGACACGGAGACGGGACGTCCAGCTGGTCGCCTGGTGATGGACACGGAGACGAGACGTCCAGCTGGTCACCTGGTGATGGAGACGGGACGTCCAGCGGCTCAGACGCTACAGGTGAGCTCTCTCCAGATGCTTTGTGATTTTAATGTTTCCAGTTTTTTTCTCACCCTGCAGCTAAAACTCTTTTCTAGAGTCGGATGTTTCAGCCTGATGTTGGACTTGATTCTGTCCTCTTTCCCAACAGGTGTTTGTTTGTCTCCGACGCTTCAGTCCTTGTTTCATCTGTTTGAATAGTTTTTTTTTCTAACTTGCAGAATTCCAGACTTCCTGCTCTCCACTGGACTTCCCCACCAGCACCAGAACCCTGCCACAGATCCGACCAGCAGCTCAGGCGGATCTTTGGGATTACATCTGATGTGAAAATTTGCCTGCAGAAGCTGGATGAAGCAGCAGCCGAGAGAGTCTCTGTAGCTTTACCGCACCCTGAGTCTGGACGGTTGAAAGAAAACAAAACGACTCCTCCGAAGTTTAACGGGACTGCCCATGAGCTACCAGCATCTCTTCACACGAGGACCGGGCCTCTGGACACTTTGAATTTCCACCCAAACCCTCAGGAGAGCTGCTGGTCAGGTCAGAGGTCGTCTGTGATTGGTTACGTGGAACCAATAGATGAAGACTTCCCAGATGAAAGTGGCAAATCAGAGGGAACAACTCACCATCTGCAGACGCAGACGTGCGTGGACGTCAACAGAAAAACGAGACGGGTTGGACGGACACGGAGACGCACCATGTGTCCGTGTTGCATCCCGGCGGCTCTGCATCCCGTACTTAAGTCCGGAGTGAGTCTAGAGGAGCTGGAGGCGTGGATGTTCATCACGGAGCAGACGGGAAAGCGAGTAGGAAGAGCTAAAGCTTCTAGAAAAGAGGGACGAACATCTGTGAAGATCAGCTACCAGAACTGTCAAATACACGACGCTGCGGGTTTGTCCTCCACGTCCACCGACAAGCTCAGGGGACACGAACAGAAAGGACGTCTCAAAGGACTCCAGGAAGAGAAAGAGACATAAATGTCTCCAAAAGATTTAGTCTTTTGTAAAACTGGTTATGTGCCTTCAGCAAAACGTTCTTTAAAGGTGTGGAGCACTCGTTTAATCTGCAGTGGTCTCTAGTAGAACGAATGCCTTGTAAGTCGTACTCTGGGGAAAAAAAGCTCCGGTGCGCCTGTTTCAGCACGGAGAATTCAGCTGGAGGAGAAAGTAGCTTCAGACGACAGGATCTGGAGTCCCATTGACTGATCGAGTGTTAGTGGAGATAAAACATCTGCGTGGCACAGCAAACAGAGTCAGTGGTAGAGTCGTGCTGCTGTTAGCCAATCAGAGGAGAGACGTCCACATATCAGGAAGTAAGACTCCAGATCCTGTCGTCTGAAGCTCAGCTCTTATCTGGATATTTCCTAGTTCCTGAAACAGGAGCGCCAGAGCTTCCCCCCCCCAGAGTACGACTTATAAGGCATTCATTCCTACCAGAGACCACTGCAGATGCGTTAAATAAACCAGTGAACTTGGTCTTTAGACTCTGAGACCTGCTGCTCGCTTTTTAATTTAAACTTTGGAAGACTCTACAAATAATTTAGTTATGAAGGTGAAACCTGTTTTTCTAACGCACAAAAAATAACCTCACAGATGTTAAAGGTGGAGTTACTCATATCTTGTTGTTCAGATTGATTTAGTTGGCATTAACAACACTAACCTGTACTAACTTCAGTGTTCTGCTACGTAACAAACAGCTGTGGCCCGTTTTAGAGAGAAATCTGGGTCCGATCTTGTGTTAAAATAAAAGTTTAAAGTTTGAGCTCCAGAGTTGTTTTTACCTGTGCATGTGCACAATACATGACCGCTGTGACGTTCTCCACTGTTTTTGTGTGTTTGTTTGCTTTTGTTATGGCACAAAATGTTGGGGGAGGAGTGGAGATGGGAGGTGAGTAGCTATCTACAGGCTCCTGTTTACAAAATAATTGCAAATGAAGAGAAAGTGAATGATACGAGTAAATTAGACACTAAGACATAACATTAAAGGTGAGTTATTTATAGTTCTGGTTAAATGTCTGTATACATATGGGCTTGACTATTAAAATAGACAACTCATCACCATTAACACTTAATATTGATAATATTATTGTATTAATGTGCATGGTTTTACATCGTGTTGCAGATGTAATCAAAAACAAATTAGTTGCTGAAGGAATATAAATTTACAGTACGTTAATACACCTCCATCATTCAGGATCACATGGAAAATCTTGTTTTCCATAGAAACTGGTGTGTAATTATTCTGAATAGGAACTGTAGCAACTCGAGATTTCACACGAGCATTTTCTTCAGACGTTACATCGAGTCAGTCTGGAATCTGCTGCTGAATGTATGTCTTTTGAAGAAAAAGCAAAGAAAACAGTCATCATTTCCATTTCTAGCTCTGACAGATGTCTGCATGTCCTGTTCGTCACGCTATTCAGACTAATTTCAGGTGTTTTATAGCCTAGTGAACTAGACCAATTCTTGCTTTGCAGAGTTTATATACACATATATAGGATGGCTTGCCAGGCTAGGTGTTTTATGGAAATTTTTTTTTTCAAGTGATCCCAACTTCTGTACGATAAGTTATTATATTATAAAATGTTGTTACATGGGCTATCATTTAAAGTTTATATTAAGAAAATGAAAGAAAACAGCTCAAGAGCACCAAGTCAGAAGTAGAGCTACTGGTCTTCCAGTTGGTGTTAACCCCCCACGCCAGGGGGCGCTGTGGCCTCAAATCACGATTGAACTTGTAGCCTGCTAAAGTTGTTTGCTAGCAAGTAACGTTAGCAAAAACAGCAAACCATTCACAAAGAATTGGTAAAAATAAAATAACTTTTAGTGTTAACGTTAAAACAAGAAAGAGTGTTTTTTTTCAGTCTGTGTGGACTTGCACTTTGATAAGTAGCATAACGTAGCTTTTATTTTGAAAGAAAGAATCCAAGACGAGCCGGATATCAGGCCGGAAGTAACGTTTTACTCCGTGAAAGCGAAGTGGGCGTTACACGTCTTTCTTTACGGAGGAACAGTTCTCGGTAAATCTGGTTATTACGTTTAGTTTTGTGCCGCCGGGCGTCGTTCAGTTCGGGACCCGTGAGCTTGGAGCTACATGAGGTCGGTAACTTCATAACACGTTTTTTTTCTGTCGGTTCGAGTGAGTTTCGGTTGACGAGCTTCAAGTGGACCCAAACGACACCGACCTTTTTTCTAAATAACGACCCATAACTTTGTTTTTACCTAAATATTTGACTGAGAAACCAAACAAACGTGTAGCCTATGAAAGCTTTTTAATGATTACTTCTTTAAACTTTAGGCAGGGGAGTGAAATTGACGTAATTAGATGTTCTTCCGTAAAGAAAAAAACATTGAATATGTTTTCAAAATAAAAGTTTTTCAGAAAAGACATTTAATTTAGTCACAAATTCAGTTTAAATATTGAACCACAGCAGAGACAAGAAGCAGCTGTTGGAGGGGTCGGTTAGTTTTATTTTGTTAATCTTTTACAGGACGTTAGAAACCTTCACAGCTGATTAAATGAAAGGCCTGTTTGCATTCTCCCATTCATAAACATAGACTATCCAGCATGTTTGGCTCATTTTCCTGAGTCAACACTGCGGGGTTCCCACACCTCTCTCCTGGTGACAGATGGAGGCAGACTCCCGCTCCATCAGACCCTGCTGAGAGGTTCTGACCAGGAAGGAGTGTTGGAAAACACTTTCAGTGCCTTTTCTGTGCTGTTTTAGTCACTAGTTTGTTGTTCCTGAATATTTTTGGCTGCATTTATTCATCAGTTTTGAGGAGGAAACAGATGTTGACGCAACACCAGCTCACTTCAAACTGAAGGACCAAAGTTCTGTTCTTGTGTTTCTTGTCCTTGTTTGGGTTTTTATCAGCCGAACCGACTAGAAGTTGCTTTCTGAGGAGTAAAACATTTAATCTTTCTTCACACAGGTGAACGCAGACAGAATGGATGTGCGTAAAGAACTAGACGTTTACATTCCAAAGGCTGCTGAAGTGAAAATCCTCCCCCTGCAGAGTTTACCAAAGTCTGTGCTCAGGAAAATGGGTCTCGCTGACGGCGATGCCTCCAGGATGTCTGCAGACTCTCCAGACGTCATATGGATCTGTCCCGCTGTCCTCAAGAGGAAAGACCAGGAACCGGCCTCGGCTCAAGGAAGAGGCTCGGCAGAAAACACAAATTCGTTGCTGGGAGCAAAGTTTCAAGCCGGATCGGCTCCTCTGCAGATGTCTTTTGTCTCCTCCAGTCGAGCAGCCTGGGAGGCTCTGAGCAACATCTCCTCTGGAGCGCAGTTTTCTAAAACCCAACTTCTTCGTCAGGATTCAGCTCCGCTGGTCAGCCAGAACGCTGTCGTCATCCACAACGGCCTGGTCTACCTGTGCATCAGGAGGTCCACGGAGAAGCAGGGTCAACCAAAGACACGGGAGCTCCAGGCACCCTCCCGGTCACCCGAGCTGCCTTCTGGAAAGTTGAAGCAGGTAACTGAATCTTAAAACCACCAGAGGAAAGTCTGAAAACTTCATATTTGATGATGAGAGTCCAGAGCAGGGATGGAAGTTCTGAAGGACCAGAAATGTTTAGATTCTGTTCTGGTCTTTTAGCAGGTTGTGAATGTTTTAGTCACCGTTTGCAGGTGAAGTTCATACGTTTTCCAGGTCTCGGTGATCCCAGCAGGGTCCTTGCAGAAGTTTCAGTTCCCATCTGAACAGCTTTAGGAGTTAAAGTGTAGAGAGAGCAGTTGATAGGATGAGACTCACCTTAAAGCAGAATCAGTGACTCTTTATGGGGAGACATGGAGTTCTACATGATGTTAAAGCGTCAAAACGTGTTTTATTAGGCTAAAATAACCAAAAACCTTTCAGGAGCTTAATGTGGAGGAAGTAACCAGGTTGGTAGGAGATGAAGATGAGGAAGATGGTTCCAGCTTCAGGAATCGGTAGAAGATGATGTGATGTTGGTTTCTTGCAGGCGCTGCTCAGCGACGGCAGACCCAACATCAAACACGCTGCAGGTAAAATTAAACCCAGCGTCGTGTCAAAAAGAAAAGTCGAATCCACGGTGGGGTCAGAAGGTCCCGCCCCTCAGCCCTCTGGCAGCCAGCACAACAAGGACGAACCGTTCGTTAAAGCTCGCCGACCAGAACCGGTCTCGGAGGAACCAGCTCTGCAGTCGGTTCTGGTTCCGCCTCAGGAGGATCAGAGTGTCACGACCAGCAGCTACGACGTGGGGGAGGAAGATGCCCCCGGCACAGCCTGGAACGACCCGGACACACAGACTGACAGTCCGGGCGCCGACCGGACCTGGACCCCGATCGAGTCGGCCGATGGATCCTCGCCGATGCTCGTGGATGACGACTTCACTTTTCTGGAAAGCGACGAGCAGATCTCTCACCTGAGAGCCAAACTAATGCAGGACACCGCCGCTTTCAACTCGTCGGCCATGTTTTAAACACCCCCCCCCCCCCCCCCCAAAAAAACTCTTCTGTGCCTTAGTTAACTTTATTATTTATATCAGATTAGTCACCATCTAAAGCTTCAGTTCAGCAGCACTAAATTCAGCTATACAAAGTTTTGAGCTGAACTCTTTAAGTTTAAACAAGAGTCGTCACTTCACCTGCAGACGCTGCCCAGGGTCAACCCAGGGTCAACCCAGGGTCAACCCTGCAGACGCTGCCCAGGGTCAACCCAGGGTCAACCCAGGGTCAACCCTGCAGACGCTGCCCAGGGTCAACCCAGGGTCAACCCAGGGTCAACCCTGCAGACGCTGCCCAGGGTCAACCCAGGGTCAACCCAGGGTCAACCCTGCAGACGCTGCCCAGGGTCAACCCAGGGTCAACCCTGCAGACGCTGCCCAGGGTCAACCCAGGGTCAACCCTGCAGACGTCGCAGTTTCGTTGTGTTGTACAGACACTGAGCAGGTTGAGACTGTCTAAACTATCCTCCACTGAAACCAGGTGGAGGAAACTGTTGTTGTTTGGCGTTTCTACCTCCAGGGGGCAGCAGTGATGTTTCTGAACTTCTGTTAAAATGGTCTGAGAGCATCTCCACCACATAAAGCAGCTTTAAAACCAGTTCAGTCTCACAGGTTGAGATGTTTCCTCCTCAGAATCCTGGTCCAGGAACCAGGATCACTTTCCGGAGTCAGGGTTTATTCCCTTGGGTTCCACAACAAGGACAAAAGGCACAACAGGAGCCGGGTGGGAACTCACCCCAGAAAAGGGCCCTGGTAGGGAGGTGACCTGTAACCTCTGGGTGGGGGGTGCGGTTCTCAGATGTTGACTGTTTGTGAAAAAGAGAAACGGATTCTGTTATAAAACCAGAGGATGTATGGAAAGTTGTTTACTTCCAGGTTTTTGTTCAGTCAGGCGTTCCTGAACGTGACGTCACTTCCTGCAGCTGAAACCTGCGGGCCGTTTGTGGCCGTCCGCCTTAACGGTAGAATCTGGCTTCCAGCCAGAAACAAAACTAAAACAATTTGTTTGTTCAGACTTTTTACTCATTTTTGGTTGGAACAAAAATACTGACAAATAAAAAATATTCTGAAAATAGAAAAGTTAAAAAAAGTATTTTATTAATCATGTTATTTTAGTTTTAAAGCCACATTTATGCAACTTTTTCATGTCTAAATCCTGTTCTTGAGCCAGTTTGTGCTAAAATGACCCTTTACAGGGTTAATGATGTCACTCAGACCCCCACCGCCCTCTGTGGCCAGAATACCACACTTGCAACTTCAGAGTGGCGGTCCGCTCCCTGTTGGACTTAGTAAAGTGGAGCTGACATGCCTGGTGCTGCAGTCTGCTTCCTGCATGTTTTAGATCATGAACACAGCTGATGTGTTTGATTTAGTGATGAACCGCTCCTGTAGACACTAATGAAGGCTGAGGAGACGTTTCAGCTGTTAGATTAAGGTGTTAAAAAGACCAACGGACACTAGGGGGTGCTAAAAGCAAGCCAAAACTGACAAGTTCAGTTTTTTATTTATACTTTTATTTTGGATTCATATTTAAGAATTTAAAAATAATTACCACAAAATAACTTTTTTAATGAAAGATCCCATTATTAGTTAATTAACGTGACATTTTTAGCCTTCGTTGTGAAATGGTAAGTGACCGGTATTTGATATAGCACTTTCTAACCCCCCAAGGTGCTTTACAACACATTCAGATGCTGATGATGAGCTACATCGTAGCCACAGCTGTCCTGGGACACGCTGATTGAGACGAGGCTGCCGTACACCGGCGCCTCCGGTCCCTCCGACCACCACCAAAAGGTGATGTGTCTTGCTCAAGGACATGACTGCAATAGATGGGGCTCGAACCTGCAACCCTCTGGTTACAGGGCGGGTACCCAACTCCTCTGTCACCGTCGACACAAGAGCAAAAGATGAAGTCTGAGGTGTAAAACGTCTTTTCTGTAGTTTGTAAAGCTGAAGCGGATGAGACCAGAACCAGAACCTGGAGGTGCTTCATCCGGCCGCTCTCACCTGGCTGCAGGTAAAACTCTTGACTTTTATAACCGGGATCTTTAAAGCTGCTCTGATCATAAATAAAAGAAAACTCTTTAGGTTGAACGTGACGTTTATTCCTGTTTTTATCATTTATGGTTTTTTTCTCGTGCTGCAGCCTTAAAGCAGCTTTCAGTTTGGTGTTTGAGCCTCAGCAGAGATACAAGACGGCAAATAATCTGGAGGAGATCCACCGCGTGCAGGAGGAGGTGGTGGGGGCGTGCCTCGCTGCTGCAGGCCTCCACCCCCCCATCCTCCTACCTCTATATAAGCCTGCAGGTCTTCTGAAGCGTGTCCACTCTGACAGGATGCACTCCTCCTCCTCTTCCTCCTGCCGCCGTCCCATCAGAGCGCTCACACTCAAGGTAAGACCTCCTCAGACCTGACTTTTGGTTCACACACGATGGAGAAGTTTACGGTTCTGATCTGCAGCCTCTAAACCTGTAGCTCATGAAACCATCTTTGTTTTAATTTGGTCCCATTAACTAAACTGTTTCTGTTTGACTAAAACAGTTTATTGTGTTTAAGTCTTCTTTGTGAAATAAAATAATTTTATTAGATGTAAAAATGTGATTATTCTCAGATTAAAGCTGCTAAAGAAGCTTAAGTAACTCAGGAAAAGTGGTTCATATTTAAGGTTTATTAGGTTTAATAAATAGAATTGATCTGTTGCATCTTTTCTGTTTGGATTAAAAAGTTTTCCTTTGGTCTGAAAAGGGCCACGGGGCCGGTCTAATTCCTGGGTTACATTCCTGCCTGAGATTTAGGATCCAAACCTGACGACTGTGGTCTGGAGGCTGCAGGTGTTTCATTTAGAAAATGATTCTATATTTTACATTAGTGTGATATTACTGGACGTACTTAGTTTAATATGAGTAATAAATACGTTTCATGTTGACTTAAATTAAGCTGGTCGATGGTTCAAACATGGATGCAGAGATTTTAGTCCCAGATGATGGAAAAATGAACGGGAAAAAAAGGAATTCCAAAAAATGTAAAATTCTAAGGATGTTTAAATAATTTAAATAATATCGATGTTGTTAGTAGTGAATCAGATGCGTGTCTCTGAACTCGTTGCTGACGTGTTCTGGTTCCGTGTTCCAGGTCTTGTGTGTTCGGGTCTGCGTGTTCTACTCCAGCATGTGTCTGGCCGGCTGGCCGCTCTCGTCTGACGCCGCCAGACTCCGCTGTGGCTCCGAACTCCTCAGCGACCTCATCTTCGTCTGCGGGGACCGAGGGATCTACGTAGGTGGGTTCTCCTGCGCCTGTCCCACCTGGTTCTGTTGGGGGGGTCTATTATGGGATGGAATTTTTTTTCATTCTTTATTTCATTCAATTAAAAAAAATACAACAACTACAAAACAATATACATATAAACACAGTACAACTTGAATGAAAGGGAGGAGATGGAAGAAAAACTATAATTTCTGCCCCTTTTTTAAACTAAATAACCAACATATCTTTATGCATTCCCTCACAGTTCGTTCAGTCACATATGTTAATTATATCCACATAAATTATACGCATTCATATCCACTCAACACACTTGATTTGATTTATTCTCTAAACACTTTTAGAGTTCTTGATTCTTTCCCTTCTCTGTCCAGGCAATTCCATAATTTCACACCATTCACCGATATACTCATTTCCTTCATTCTTGTCCTAAATCTGGGCTTTTTGAAGACTTCAATTCCCTTCAGCGAATAACTACTTTCCCTCTTTCCAAATAATTGCTGAATGTTTTTTGGCAATGTACCTATATTAGCTTCATACATTATATGCAATATTCTCCAGTCGACCAAATCATGATATTTTATTACCTTATATTTTATAAATAATGGGTTAGATGGAACTCTACTGTGATTATTGTTAATAATTCTTATGGCTCTTTTCTGCAAAATAAACAATGGTTGTGTATAAGTTCTATATGCAGTTCCCCAGATTTCTACACAATAGATTAAGTATGGCAGAATTAGTGCATTGTATAATGATAACAACCCATCACTATTCAGTAAAAACTTCACACTATGTAATACTGCAATGGCTTTGGACACTTTACCTTTTATATAACCTATATGTGATTTCCAGGTTAGAGCTTCATCAATCATTACTCCTAAAAATGTGGTCTCCTTTACCCTTTGTATTTGCCTGCCATCTATTTTTAATGATACATCAATTTTCTCCCTATCATTAAATAAAATAAAATTAGTTTTTTTAAGATTAAGTGTTACTCTATTTATATCAAACCAGGTTTAACTTTTATCAGTTCATTATTTATTACTTGTGTTACTTCGTTAATATTGGACCCTGAATAAAACAATGTTGTATCATCTGCAAACAAAACAGAACCAAGTTTCTCAGACACATTTACCAGGTCATTGATAAACAAGTTGAACAGTTTAGGTCCAAGGACCGACCCTTGTGGCACTCCATAACTAATATCTTGCAGTTCTGATTTAATATTATTTATCTGAACATATTGTTTTCTGTTTTCTAAATAACTTTTAATCCAATGATGAGCTACACCTCTTACTCCATACTGATGTAATTTTTGCATTAACCTTGAATGATCAATAACGTCAAAAGCTTTCTGTAAGTCAATAAAAATGCTAATGAAGTACTCTTTATTGTCAATTGCTGTGGATATTTTCTCTGTTAAATCTATTATTGCCATTGCTGTTGAATGTTTGGTCCTGAATCCATACTGTTCATTATGTAAAATATTATTTTTTTCAATGAATTTATCCAACCTTGATACAAAGACCTTTTCTATTATTTTGGAAAACTGTGGAAGCAGTGACACCGGCCTGTAATTAGTGAAATTTTGTGTGGGGAGAAGTCGGCTCCTAAAATCTGTTATGAATCAGTTATTTGGAGCTGAGAGGAGAATCTCAGTCATCAATAACGCCTAAAAGTTTTCTTTTTTCAAATTGAATTGAACTGAAAGCCTTTATTGTCTTTGTACTCAGTACAATAAAATACAAAATATAAAATAAGCATAAAAAACCTTTCTCTTTATTCACAAGAGTGAGATGTTTGGTAAACAATTTCAGTTTAAATCCTGATGGAACAAAAGTCCTGAAGGTTCAGATGAACTCAGACTATAACACCGCCACGGCCATCCAGCCTAAATGAAAACACTGATGTGTATCGGCGGAACGACAACAAACCCGCAGAAACAAAGAAAGAGGAACAGCCTCTAATCCTCCAGTAAAAACCTGAATCAGACGTTGCTCAGGTGCTGAGAGTCATCTCCACACGCTGTTACCCAGAAGCCCTTTCACCTGATTACCTTTCGCCCCGCTCTGACCAAGGCCGCTCCACGTCTGCTATCAGCCTGGTGCAGGTCCACCAACACGGCAGCAGAACACGGTGCCTCGGTGTGCGATAGGATTATTGTTAAAACACTCGTTATCTCCGAGCCATTCGGCGTTCTCACAGAGCCGAGGAGCAGCAGGAGCTCTGACCTGCTGCTGTAAACCAGCTGCAGCTCGTTTTAGCCACAGGGACTTCCACTGTCCACGCCCTGGACGGAGAGGATGTGAGCAGCAGCAGACGGGAGTCCCGTTCCTGATTCTCCCCACATTCTCCTGAAATTCTCCAGCGTTCCTGTGTGAAATCAGCTTTATTGAGTCACGCTGGGAATAAGAGCTGAAACCAGAGCGCCTGATCGATAGTTTCATGTGAAGCTGTCTCTGTCTGCAACTGATTTCTGCGCCGGATTACACGAGCCCTAAAAGATGGAGACTCATCCATTCATGAAGCTGCAGGAAACGTAGTTTTACTAAATCAGAAAAACAGAAAACCAGCCGGTGTCTGAGTCCCGCCGTCACACATCTGCAGCTGAAAATACGTCCATGCGGACGAGGGAATGAGGAGATTATCACTGGATAAATGCAGGTGATCTGGTCTCATGTATAAAAACAACAGAGTAGCGTCTGCATAACATGATAGATTTGTACCTCTCCTAAAAGAAGCAGGTAAAATACAAAATGTTTAGATCCGAGCATCAGACCCTGTGGAACCTGTGGTGTAATCTGATGATCTGAGCCTTTTCTCTCTAATCCTGAAACATCTGAAGTCTTTTAAACTTTAAGGAGGATCAAAAGGTTTGTTGGGATTTAAAACAGAATCGTTAGGTGTTCACCCCAATTCAAGATGGCCGCCTTGGTTAATCAACAGCAAACACAACAATGTCAATAATTCTGTCGGTTTTACAGCAGTTGAGCTAAACCTGGGTGGATCTTCTCCATCACTCTGACTGAGCTCTAACAGATTCTGTTGACAGATTAACCCCGTTTGTCTCTTAGCGTAGCGCCTCATAAACCACAAACTCAGCTTAAACCCAACTCAGTCAAACAGGAAGTCCGTCTGTAAGTCAGTTTTACAGATTTGGGCTAAACTTTGGCTTTTATCTTCATCATCAACAGGAGTTTAGATTTAACGAGCTGGTGGGAAATGTGGAGATTATTGGATGTTGTGGTGAATTTTGTGTCCTCGGAGCTAAAACCGCCGTGACGTTTGTCTCTGCAGGGAAAGGTTCCTGGTCCGGCTACGGTCCTCGTCCCAGAGGGAAGGGAATCGTGGACCAGTGCTGTAAATCATCTGGCTGTGAACTTCAGCATCTGGAGATGTACTGCGCCAAACCAAAAAGCAAGGAGCCCACCACCACCCCCACTACAACCAGCACCACCACAACCAGCACCACCATGGTGAGACCAGAACACCTTCACACATCTGCTTTTGTCTTTACGTCCACTCATCATCTCCTCACCTCCGTCCTGCAGTTCCAGGTGACGTTTCAGAAGAGACTCCTGGAGAACCTGGGTGCTCCGGACAGCCCGAAGAGAGAGAGCTACAGGCAGAAAACACAACCATCGTTTCCACGGAGAAGCAAAACCTCACCGTCACACAGGAGGATGACCCTTCAGAACACCACCAGCCGGCCGCCGCCGGCCTCCATCGGGCCGCTCTGAGGATCCAAACCGGACCAAAAACAGAGTCGGACTTTTTACCACAGAGAGATTCAGAAGGTCCAAATGAACCTCAGAGGAATTCAGAACCACAGATGTCCGGTGTCATCGTCACTAAACTGTTTCCACCTTTAGAAGGCGGCGCTGGTGTGGAGCTCTCTGATGAGGGTTCTGGTCCTGCTGCTCGCTGCTGCTCACCCTTCCTGTTTGCACACGGCGGCGGCGCTTCAGTCTGATCTGATTTCTGTTTGTGACTCTTTGTGACGGTTTTCTGCACGTTTTTGAACATATTTTAGCACTTTGGACGTTTTTGTACTGAACGAAACTTTTTAGGTTTCCTGCTTCATATTTTTTATGCACGAACCTGTTTTCTATAAAACTGTTGCATTCATTTATTTATTTATGAACAGAATAAATGTGAGTTTTAGGAGCGCTTGTCTTGTGCTTTTTGTGCAGAATGAACACACACACACACGGACACAACATGACATTTAACCCGCTGCTCCGGTGGACGCTGACATAACTTATCTCCGCTCTCGGCGCTCTGGAGGCCGCGGTGACTTTCTGCTCGGAGCCATTTGATAAAACCGGCTGATTCTCGCTCAATCATCGAAATTCAAAGATTAGATTAGATTTAGGATTAGGAAGTAAATGCCTTCACTAATGAGCGGTATTTATCCACATATTTGTCACATTTGGAGCAAAAACAACAGGATAGATGCTGAATCCGTCTGCTTCCAGAACTCTGATGAGATAAAACAAACCTTGACTGAAGTTTTTGTTTGTTAATTGAAGTAATTTGATAAAACAAACGTTCAACAATCTTTCTGCAGGTTTGAAATCAGCTTTCTGCTTCACAACAAGATAAAAACCACCAGATAAAAGATGGAGGGTCTTGTTATCTCAATGAGTTCATCAGGAAATGGATGTAACCTTTAACATCATTTATCCCAGTAAATAAGCTGCTAAAACATAAAAGAATCACAAACACAAAAACATTCAGATAACTTTTCATCTCCAAACATTTTAAATCTGAAAATATTCTCCCAATTAATACACAATAAATAAATAAACTTTACACTTTACCCTTATTGTAAAGTGTTACTGATTAGTCTAAATTGTTAAATTGTATTAAAGTTGATTAAATTAAGAATCTTGGAATTATTAAATTTTTATTGTTGACTTTAGTTTCAGATGTTTTCACATAACCTATTGTCTTTATTTTTTGCTATTATTGCTGAAACAAAGTGATTTTTCCCCATAAGTTTCACTCTTGAACTGATTTTTTTTGTTGACAAACAGAAAAATTTTCCTCATCTTCTTACTCAGATAAACTCATTTCCTTATCGTCGCTTTTTAATAAACAACCGCTGGAAGAGCTGCGAATCATTTGATCTATTTGTGTAAAAGAACGACATAATAAACTGTTCCTGGTTTCCAGAGTCTTTCTACTGTCTAAAGATGAATTCTTCCACTCGACACAATAGAAATGATGTTCTGATAATAAAAACATGTAAAACATTAGACTAGGACAGGGGTTCCCAAAAGTTTTTCTTTGAGGACCCCCTTGCCCTTGTCCAAGACAAGCCAGGACCCCCTCCACCTACATGAATAAACACATTAAATGTGATGATTTACAAGCTTTCTACAGACATACGGAGTTATAACTTTTATATGGAGTTCTAATTATACTGTAGGGTGTGTTATTGGGATTTTATAAATGTAATTTTTACAAATAAAATCTTGTTAACCTCACAACCTCAACAAACACAAAATTTTGGGGACCCCCTGGAATGTTATGGGGACCCCCTTGGGGGTCCCGACCCCCAATTTGGGAACCCCTGGACTAGGAGACACGAGGGATTCAGAATCACCAACAATAAAAACACTGATAATAACGGACATTTGTAATGTTGGTATTGGTGAAGTTTATTTTAGATTGGTACCGTACGGTGGCCCAGGAGGTTCAATAGAATACAAACGCTGCAGCAGAACTAACAAGAAATGGAAGTTTAATAAATACTAAAATCAAAAAGCATAAAGTAGAAGTTAAGCTAATACATTAGTTCTAACAAAAACATAGCTAAATGATTGACAACAGCGATCAGGACCAGGTCATCAGTGCATGAAAGCGCCTCCACAGTCCCATCTGCTGTTATCTTTTATTTAATTTCGTTTTTGTCAGAATTAAAGAGGACGTATTAAACAAAACTCCCCTTTTCCATCCTTTTGTGCGGCCAGGTGGGTCACTACTGCCTCTTGAAACACTCCAAATGTGAAAAAACTCTGTCCATGCGTTTTCCGGTTCAAGATATATGTGCATGTGAAAAAGTCCCCATTTGTGACATCACAAACAGGGAAATTAGCATAGAGCCCCCTCTCACGTGTAGGAGAAAGCTGCTGCTGGAGAAACAGCGGCTCTACTCTGAGCCCCTCCTGGATATTGGAGCTTCTCAGCTAATAGCAGCCTGTGTGGGGGATGGGTGGGCGTGCCAGCAGCAGCTTGTTTTCCTTAAAGTGACAGAGCCCTGAAACGACTCATTCTGGAAGGTACTGAAAAAGCTGCACAGATCGCTTTATGTGAGAGGGATTCAGTGCAAAGAATGCCATGAGTGTGTTTTATATCAACCATAGAACTATTAATTAAAGATATAATATATATAATATAATAACAATATAATAGAAAGAAAAGTTATAATACGTCCCCTTTAAGGTATAACCATAACTGAACCAATTTTAGTTTTGATTTATTTTTACTTCTGTTGTAGCTTTAGTTGTTTTTATAATTATTCATTTAACAGGATTTTTTTATTCAAAGCTTCTGGGCCACCGTAGGGCGTTTTGATGAGGAGGGCTCTAATAAAAGGTAAAGCAGGTAACCTAACAGGCAGGAAGGTTTGTGTAAAGTCTCAGATGTGCCTAAAGACGACGGTTTTTAGTCCAGTTACTGTTTGTTTTGGAGGCATTTGTGCTGTGACCCGCAAATCTCACTCTGATGTTCACAGGAAGACGCCGTGGCGCTCACAGCCACAGAATGATGTCATCAGGAGTTTCAGCAGATGTGTAAATGCTGCAGATGGTGTCATCATGGCAACCAGAGCTCACAGCTGATGACATGAATAAGACCCAAATGAACTGAACCCAGGAAAGGGTGAGTAAGATTCATTGAAATGGATTAAGAGCACGCCGTGGGCGGGGCTTCAGCCACCACTCACCTGTGACGTTCACCTGTGAACATCTAAGGGTGAGGGTCATTTGGACTTTGGGGTCAGATTGAGAATTTTCTGCTCTGCTTCCATTAAACATTTTAAAATCCTGATCATTGATGGTTTTAGGGGCAATAAGCTGAATCAGAGGTCACTTCCCTCCTTTTTCTCGGTGAAAACGGTTATTGAGGTGTTTTGTTTGTGATCCAGACCTTCTGTTACCTGACGTGAACTTCACCTCTCAGCTGGAACACAGCAGCACCTGCAGCCTGACGCCCGAGGAGGCACGGGACAGGAAATTAGTCAGAGTTTAGGAGACATATTGTGGTGCAGGCAGCACATTCTTTAGTCAGAACTATTAAAGGATCAGCTCCAATCCAGGCTGTCAGAGGCTGATCCAGGACATCTCTGGTTCTGCCTCATGAGCTCACGTGTGTTTGTAGGTTCTGCATTAGATCTCTGTTTTCCTTTAGTCTGAGCATCAACCCTCTGGATGTTTTGGACAGAACGGAGTTCCTCCTGCACTACGAGACGCTCCGTTTACGTTTCACCAGTCACTGTGACCTCACATGACCTCAGAGGGTCAGTGGGCTAACAGGTTTCAGTCATTCGGAAGTGGGTTTCTGTGTAAAAGTTAGAAATTGTTCCCGTTACCCCGGAGATAGCTCCATGAACAGCCTCTGTTCAGAGAAATAGAGTTTAAGCCCTTCAGGATGGATGAGCTAACAGCTAGGCTGCACAGACAGCTCCGAAACTTCTCGGGTTTCATGAGTTGTTCTACAAACTTTAACCGACATCAGTTTCATACCATGAAGGATTTGTGCCTAGCAGAAAATAAGATTAAAGTCGAAATACTGAGAAATAGTTGGAATATTTTTCAGACAAAAGTCAGAAGTAGGATACTCTTACGCCATAAAATCAAACCTCATTGAGCTCCTGTTTTTATTCTGTTGTTGTTCGTCTAGCCGAGGGTTTTTACTGATGAAAGTATAATTAATGAGATGTTTTATTGATACGAGGAGCTCGTTAGCGCCTCCAGTAGCAGCATACGGAGGAACTCAGAACTTCCTTTCATCCTTCAGCCATGTTTTCGTAGGAGGAATTTCTGACCGGGAGACACGCTGACTCGGTCCTCTCATCCGGTCTGTCTCTGTGGAAAATCGACCCTTTCACGACTTTAAGACGTCAACGTATCGCAACACTTTTAGCAGTGAGTAACCAATAAGTGCTAAAAGACATCCACGGACATTGAACATTTTATTCTGTTAAAGTACGCCATCATTTAATCCATTCAGAGGACCGGGAGAGTAAGAACAGTCGTGTAAGACCATAAAACATTGCAAATCACTGTGTTGTCGGGGATTTTCACTGCAGTTTTTGGTGTTGGGAGTTTAGAAATGGTGATTTTAAAGCAGCGTGAACATCGCTTCAGCAGCAATTCTTCTATTTTATTAATGCTTGTTAAATGATGCCTGCTGATGTCATTTCCTACTGAGTTACAACCAATCAGTGTGAGTTAACCACGAGTCCCACTGAGCAACTATACCGGACCTTATTGATGACACACCCTAGTTCAGGTACTCGAGTGGTTCCTGAAATGACCCAGGAATGCTCCTTTCAGGTTGGTCCAGTGAAACGGAGACAGGCGCGTACCGCAAAGGTCCGGAAAAATTACCCGGAGACTAAGATAGTGGAAACAGGCCTATGAGAGAGTCTCTAAAGCTATCAAATCATTTATAAATACTGATGTCCGGAAAAATTACCCGGAGACTCCGATAGTGGAAACGGATCTATGAGAGAGTCTCTAAAGCTATCAAATCATTTATAAATACTGATGTCTGGAAAAATTACCCGGAGACTCCGATAGTGGAAACGGGCCTATGAGAGAGTCTCTAAAGCTATCAAATCATTTATAAATACTGATGTCCGGAAAAATTACCCGGAGACTCCGATAGTGGAAACGGATCTATGAGAGAGTCTCTAAAGCTATCAAATCATTTATAAATACTGATGTCTGGAAAAATTACCCGGAGACTCCGATAGTGGAAACGGGCCTATGAGAGAGTCTCTAAAGCTATCAAATCATTTATAAATACTGATGTCCGGAAAAATTACCCGGAGACTCCGATAGTGGAAACGGATCTATGAGAGAGTCTCTAAAGCTATCAAATCATTTATAAATACTGATGTCTGGAAAAATTACCCGGAGACTCCGATAGTGGAAACGGGCCTATGAGAGAGTCTCTAAAGCTATCAAATCATTTATAAATACTGATGTCCGGAAAAATTACCCGGAGACTCCGATAGTGGAAACGGATCTATGAGAGAGTCTCTAAAGCTATCAAATCATTTATAAATACTGATGTCTGGAAAAATTACCCGGAGACTCCGATAGTGGAAACGGATCTATGAGAAAGTCTCTAAAGCTTTCAGATCATTTATAAATACCGGTGTCCGGTAAAAATCAGACAGAGAACAGGATAAATAAACTCACAAAAATGTATTTATCCTGTTGGGACTGCTTTTCTAAACTTTTATTATCAGTTTGGTCCTTTTTAAGGTTTTATGGTTCTTTTTGATTTCTGACGCTTTATAGCTGTAAAGTGTCCTTGTGCTCCGTAAAGGCCCTTATAAATAAAATGTATTATTATTTATTTTGTTTATATTTTTGGTGTATAATTGTATTTACCTGACCTATCGCTGATGAACAGAACCTTATTAGACACTGAAAACATTGTTTTTGAATATTTAGTAGTTCAAATAAAATGTTTTATTGAAATAAATCACTAAAAAAGGAACATAAATAAATTCAGTCCTCCCAAATATTAAAAACACGTCTAAGTTGAATGTTTTAGAGCACGAAGTCGACCTCCTCTCTAGCAAAATTAATCAAAAATTTAAAAAACACAATAAAAATGTTTTATTTTGAGCTGAGTAAGTAGAGAAGGAGCCGTGGACGATAAGCCTTCTCCTCGTGGACGCCTGCGTCACTCCGGATTATCAGACTCACTCCCATCTCTTCCCAAGCCCCCCCGCTGACGCGTGATTCTCACGGCCATGAGCACGCTGTTGTTTTCAGACCTGGAACAGTAACATTGTGCCGTTTTACAAATCAGTGATGGAAAATAAAAGAACAGTAGCTTTTGTAGCTGTGTCATCATTTTTAACATCAGCAGGAACACGAAAGCTCTTCGGTTTGAGCTCAGCTTTGTTTGTTTGGCTGAACGAGTCGCCTGCAGCTCCTGAAACCAAACAGAATCAGATTCAGCAGATCAAACTTGTTCTAAACGACAGATCTTGTTGTTTTAGACTTTAGGAATAAAATTACAGAAAGATGGAGTCCTGCTAACAGGAGGGTGAGGTCCCTTTAGGGACCAGGACGTCCACCTGACTGCTTGATGAAAGCTTCACCTCCAGGGCATCAGAGAGGAGCCAAATCTACCTCACAGCTCTTTACTCAGCAGATTTTATCTTCACCTGAAAAAGCCTCTAACATTTTATCATCAGCTTTAAGGTGAATCTGTAAAGTTATCAATTTCCTTCCTCCTTAGCCGTCTTCTGCTGTTTTTCTGCCTCACCTTGTCTAACCAAGGAGACGAGGCAGTGTTCAGAAAGCATCATAATCCTGGTCTGATGAGTCTGGATTTCAGCTGTCGGGTCAGTTTGGTGTGTGTGTGGGTGTTCGTGGCCCACTTTGGACCTTTTAGTACCACGTAAGCCTGATTTAAACCCCACAGCCTACCTGAGTCCACGTCCATCCCTTTATGACCACATCTGACCCATAAAAATGAAAACTTCTAGAAAAGTTTAAGTTGTGTTAAAAAGTCGAACTTCAGTTAACTTGGCTCCACCAATTCAGTTCAGTTTAATTCAGTTTATTTATAAAGCGCCAAATCACAACCAGAGTCATCCCAAGACTCTTCACGCAGTAAAACATTCCAATTGAGTTCAGTTCATTATTCCAATTAGTTAAAAGTTTCCTATATAAGGAACCCAGCAGATTGCAACGAGTCACTTACTTGTTGTGTCAGAGACTTTACAGCAATCTCCTTACTATGCAAGCATGTAGCGATAGTGGAGAGGAAAACTCCCCTTTCACCTGGATCAGTATGAGCAGCCATCTGCCACGACTCACTGGGGTTTGGGAAGACAGAGCAGGGTGAGGATCCAACTAGATTTGTGCTGTTTGAAAGAAATCTAAACATTTTATCTAAGATTTAGTTCAACACAAACTCATTTAAACTGAGCAGCTCAGCAATTCAAAGACTTGGCTAATGCTAATTAGCTAGCACACTTTCGCTCCCATTGGTTTCAGTGAAAACTCTCAAGATTATCCTGGATCTACATCAACCTACGGGTCAGGCTAAAAAATTTGAATATTGTGAAAACTTCAATATTCTTTTATCACTCATGTCAGAAAGTGAAGTTCATATATTCTATAGACTCATCACACATAGAGTGAAATATTTTAGGCCTTTATTTATAGTATTTGTGATGATTGGGGCTACAGATAAAAACATCCAAACTTATTAGCGTGAGACATCAGAGGTGTGGCGTGAGAGCGTGTGAAGGGGGTCAGATGCATGTGTCTCATGCTCAGTGCGTGAGAGTTGGCAGCAGAGAATGTCTCGGCTAGTAGACGCTAACGTTAGCATTAGCAACTCCACCACACAGCAGAACTCCTCCAGGCTTGTGTTATTTGTGGAGATAAAACATCAACGATGCAGAGCAAACAGAGTCAGTGGTAGAGTTGTGTTGCTGTTAGCCAATCAGAGGAGAGATGTCCACATATCAGGAGATAAGACTCCAAATCGTGTTCTGCCACTTTCTCCATCAGCTGACGTTCTCAAACAGGTGCACCGGAGCTTTTTTCCCCCCCTGAGAATGACTTATATGGCATTCATTCCTACTAGAGACCACTGCAGATGTATTAAAAAGATTAGTCAAATTGACATTTAGGCTAACAGAAGCTCTGACATGTTTCTCTTAAACCAGCTTTTACTGGTTCTTGATCAATTTTTAGTTTAAAAATGAAACTCGTTTGACTTTGATTCTAAATCCGAACTACTGATTTGTGCAGCTTTAAGAATGCAGCAGCTGGTTTCTGTTTTGTATTTATACCCAACCTTCTTCACAAGGTTTATGTAACCTTGACGACCTACAACTCTGACGTTCATCACAAACGTTTATTCACTGGAATCCTACAGGAATGGTCCAGCTCTGTGGAAAAAGGTTTGAATCTGATGAGTCACGTATTCATCCCACCAGAATCTGGTTGCTCGTCTTTATCTGAAGGTGTTTTCTTACGCTGCAGCACATCAAACCCAGATTTGAAGTATCAGTATTTATCAGAATCGATGGTCAAATGGGCTACAGTGTCTGAAACCCTCTGAGCCATCGACACAATGTCCAGTTTGATGTTTCTCAGAATTATTTGTAGCAGTTTGAACACAGAAGTCCACCTGCATGCGTCTTCCACCCAGGCTGCGTTCTGTATCTCTCTGTCAAGGCTGCCGAATGAACCGGCTCTCCCCTTCCTGCAGCCATATCAGCAGGGTCACATCTGCAGCACAGCAGCTGCAAACATCGAGATGCATTCAACACAAAACTTCATCTCGGAGCAGCAACACAGCTGGACTGAAAAACATCACACGAAAACAAATCTAGGGACTCTGAGTCCATCAATATCAAAATAAAATTCAGGTTTAATGTTAGAAAGATCATGAAGCCAGAAAAAATATAAATGCAGAATTTTATTTAACAAGAAGAACGTCGGCGTGAGTCTGCGGTCTCCGGGTCTGCAGCTGTGTACTACTGTAGAATTCACAAGCGTCGTATTTCTGGGTTGACATGATGGCTCATGAAAATAACATAATCATAAAAAAATGACATCTCAGTAGTGCCAACGGTAATATTTGATCACATATTGTGCCTGCCGTTGTCCAGTGGAGTGTCTAGAAAATGTTTTGGGGTGGCCAGGTAGGGGCACCAATTTGGACAAGGGTGGCACATGTAAACGACCCATAACCTTAAAAAGATTATTATTGTTTTACAAAATTACAAAGCATTAATCACAATCTAAATGGCTACTATAAACCAAAACCATGCATGCGCGTGCCGAGCAAAGCAGAGGAGGTTCAAATATTCTGAGTTTTTGACCTGTTGCTCAGGTTTTTTTCCCCAGATTGTTGGTGACACTGCAGCCGGGTTAAAAATAACTAACTGCCTCATTATCCACCATAAACCTTAACAATATTCTAGAGAATAAACGCAGTCAGGCTGGCATGCTGATACTGACATTAAATATTCACCTGCAACCAAATCTCTAATGCTAGCTGCACCCAGGACTGGCAACATTCTAATTTCACCAGAGTTTACTTAACACTCTAACAAATACAAGCATCGTTTTAAAGAGATCATCTGTCATGTTTGATCAGACCAGCAGCTCCGACTGGAACGTATCTCTGAATGTTCCCGACCCCCAGAGCGATCTGGGATCACATGTTGTTCCTTAGCGAGGATAGATTAGTCGTGTCTGTGGCGTCTGACCTAAGCAGTGGGAAAAACGGGCCCCAGACACCTGCTCAGTGCTGCTGTCCCCTCATTAGGCCAGAGCAGTGTGTGTGTGTGTGTGTGTTGATATCATGGCAGGCTGCCACACACACACACTGCTGACTCAGTAACTTCTATTGGGCTGATTAAACGTCTCACACCTAGAGGGCGCCAGCTAGAAAAACTATGAAGTTCAATAATGAGAAAATAAACATTTATTTACTAAAACCAAAAACATTTAAAGTTTTAAGCTTTTTTACATTTAAAACAAAACAGAATTTCCAAAATTTGGAGTTTTTAAATCAATGGGTTACATTCTCGTCTAAAAAAATGTTTAAAAATAAACAAAACTCACATGAGGCTTGTTTACATTAACTGGAGTAAACAAACTGGGTTTAGTGTTTTTAATGATGACAGAAATTATTTAACCTGCCAGTCCTCAGAGCTTCTCCATCTCTGGATCAGGACTAGAATCAGGATCTGAATCTGGATCAGGACCAGAATCAGGATCAGGATCTGAATCTGTTTCAGGAACAGAATCAGGATCTGAATCTGGATCAGGACCAGAATCAGGATCTGAATCTGGATCAGGAACAGAATCGGGATCTGAATCTGGATCCGGTCCAGAATCAGGATTTGAATGTGGATCAGGGTTGGATTCAGGATCTGAATCTGTATCAGGATCTGAATCAGGATCTGAATCTGGATCAGGGTCGGATTCAAGATCAGAAAAAAATAATCAGGATCATAAATCAGATCATTATCTGGTTCAGAATCAGAATCGTTGACTCGAGCACTTTTAGCCACTTTGGGGTCATTTCCTGAGCTTAATCCTGACCCAGAGCAGATTCCTGCTCTTACTGGTTATAAACATGTTAAAATATGAAGAAGTGACTGTACTGTCTGGTTCATCGGTTCTGGAACTGGTTTTGGGTTTCCAGGTTTTGGTGCTCAGGTTGGAGCAGCATGAGAGGATCAACGTGTCTCCTTCTCTGGGTTTACAGCAGATTGTGATAAGTGACTGAAGTTAACGGATGATAAATTAACAGTTTGACCTCTTTTATAAGCGTCGTGTTTTCATAACCTTTGTCAGATTTTACTGAGAATTAGAAACAACGTAGCTTCCTATTAAATGTGAATAAACCCTGTAACCTGCATTTCTCTGTTTTACCTTCAAAATACGACGTTTCCAAAAATCTAAAAACATCTGTTCTGTATTTTTTTATTAAAATAAAATGAGTGTGAAAGAAACAAACAAGATTCCAAAACTAAAAAATTCTAAAAACTGTGGAGAAGTTTTAATGAACTCTTAAATGTTATTAGCAGACATTATTTTATAATAATGTTATAATTTTTTAATCCTCATGTTCTAACATCACCGTTATTGACTCAAGTAAACAAAAGAAAACATTTTATTTTCCTCTTGATGTTTAACCAGCTCCTGTCTGATCAGGCCTATCCTGGTTCTGGTCCTGGTTCTGATGAAGTCTTTGGGTTTTGAGATGAAAAACATTAAAACATGTAAAACATCTTTTTTATCCTGATAAATGGACCAAAGGTTGTTTGTTTTCTTCAGTCTGGGTCACGGTGGGTCAGAATTCTGTGATAATTCAGATAAACCCAGTTTTCTTGTTGGAGACGATGATGTAAAACTCAGATCTGATCTCATGTTTGAGATTAAAGTAGATTTATCTTCCTGTTCTGGTTCTGGAGACACGAGGAACAAGCACTCTGATTAGTTCTTGTCTGTGACCCGTCTGTGTGAAACGACCAGGCTGTACCCCGATCCGGTCTGGTCCGTTATCACACATTCTGACCCGTTCACGTCATGTTTCTCATGTTCTAGATTATCTGCAGCAAGACGGATTTAAAGATTTGTGGAAATAAAATCCTTTTTTTATCAATCAAAAACATGAAAAATCCGTTATCACACTGAGGAATTAGCCAGGAAAAACATTTCTTATTCATTTGGGAAAAAGACAAACATGATAATGAAGTGATAACATTGTAAATGTAATATTAAAGTCATAATATACGGTAAACATGCATTTTTCCTCCAAACATCTCTGTATGTTTTACATTATTAATATGAATGAATGAATACATTATGAATTCACTCACTCATACTCTGATTTATTAGTTTTATTTCCAGCTAAATTTATTTCCTTGTCTGACCTGCTGGTTAAGAAGCTCAGGATGTGGGGTATTTAGTGAGAATTATTATTTTGTTTTGTTTGATTTGGTCATTTTAAAATGAGTTTCATGTATAAATGTTTAAAGTATATTTAATTTTTGTAAAGGACCAGAAAAAGGAAATTCACTTAGTGAATCAAAACACAGATTTACTATTAAGGACAGTTTTAATTCACATTAGAATCTTATAACTACCAGATGTAGTTAAACAATTAGTAAATGTTCAGATTAATGCATGATGGGATGTTCTGAATATTTTATACTGGATTTAACAGGAATTAATTGGCTTGTAACTGGATTTGGCTCCCAACTGTGTGAATGTGTGAGTGGCTGTGGTTGCCATGAACTTATAAGTTCTCATGTTTCTGTAGGCCTAAATGTTTAAAAAATTAACTGGATTTGGCTCCTCCTCGTCATTCTTGTCACCAGTTTGGCTCCTCCTCTTCATTCTTGTCACCAGTTTGGCTCCTCCTCTTCATTCTTGTCACCAGTTTGGCTCCTCCTCTTCATTCTTGTCACCAGTTTGGCTCCTCCTCGTCATTCTTGTCACCAGTTTGGCTCCTCCTCTTCATTCTTGTCACCAGTTTGGCTCCTCCTCGTCATTCTTGTCACCAGTTTGGCTCCTCCTCTTCATTCTAGTCACCAGTTTGGCTCCTCCTCCTCATTCTAGTCACCAGTTTGGCTCCTCCTCCTCATTCTAGTCACCAGTTTGGCTCCTCCTCCTCATTCTAGTCACCAGTTTGGCTCCTTCTCCTCATTCTAGTCACCAGTTTGGCTCCTCCTCGTCATTCTAGTCACTAGTTTGGCTCCTCCTCCTCCTGTTATGGAGGGTCAACCAGCATGGTGGTGTTGGGCCCATAGACATCATATATTATATAATATCTATGGTTGGGCCAGGTCCAAAACTCGCATCAGTGTGGGATTTGGTGAAGTGAATTACCCACAATCCATTGCTGCAGGGGAATATGAGAAGCATGTTTTGCTCATTCCACGGCTCCTTGCCAGATCTACCTGGTAGAAGTGGCCAATCAGACTCACAGATTTACCACCAAAACCCTTTGTTACGACAGAGAAACCTTTTATAACTACACTAGTCTTTGCTTTTTGTGATACCTTTTCTATGTAAATGATCTTTATGTGTAAAGATACTTTTCTTTTACCATATTTTTGAAGTGTTTCCCACCTTTATTTCTTTTACTTTAGTATTTGCTGTTATTTCTCCTTCCTGTTTGTCCTCCAGTGGTAGTCAGGTCGGGGGGGTGGGGGGGGCACCCTGGACACGTCTCCAGTCCATCACAGAGACAACTAGTCACACAGTCGCTTTCATCTTGAGACTGTTTAGAGTCTCCAGTCAACCTAACATGCATATTTTTGGTCTGCAGGAGGAAACTCGCTCATGCACGAGGGGAACACGTGAACTCCACCCAGAACGGCTGCAGCTGGGTTTTGAACCTGCAACCGTCTCACTGGGAGGTAACAGAACTACCAGCTGCACCAGCATGCTGCCTTTGAATCTAAACTTTTGTTCATTTAGATTTGATTTTATTTTCAACCTGTTAATGGTGCAGTACTATATTGAGCCACCAGGGGGAGGTCTTCCACAATCCTCACACCTGCTGCATCCTGTGTGAGGCCTGGATGATAACATGAGTTAGGAAACAGATTAGATCTTATTTATAGTTTGAATAAATCTGTGAGCGACAGAAACTCACATGATTCAAATGTGCAGGTCAAACACCTGCATCTGTCTTCACCGAGGGTTTCCACTGTGTTCTTTAAGGATGCTGATTTTGACTTTATTTTATTTCTGAGTTTAAAAACATCTTTTGCACGTTTCCCTTTTCCCCTGAACGTCTCAGCAGCCTGCAGGTCCAGTGTCCCACCAGCAGCTCTGCTTCATTCAGCAGCTGTCCAGCTGAAGCTTTCGTCTCTTTCCGCTCGGCGCTGAGGCCTCATGAACACACCCTGCTGACAGCAGCAACAACCACTTATTTGCATACGCTTCTTCACTGAGTCAATAGATGTTATCTAGAGGCAGCGAGCTTCAACACAGAAAGAGCTGATCATCACCAGAAATCATTTACAACCTCATGAAGGCTCTGATGTTGTTTAAGCTCCAACGTCAGGAGGAATGAAGATTGGCTCGATGAGGCGGACGCAGCAGCGGCAGCTTTGAGACAAACCAGATTAAGATCATGTTAGTCATCACAGCTCCTAATGTGTTCAGTTAGAGTTAAAACACATCAGGATAAACACACCAGAACAAAGAAAACTCCCATCCACGGCTGATCCGAGGTCAGCTCCTGGAGTAAACGGGATGAGGACCGTAGCACGGATTGTTTCAGAGTTTGTTCCTCTGGAGCATACAGGCGTGTGTTAACACGGCGGAGAAGAGCATCAGCAGGGAGGCTGATGTTGGGCTTGTCAACCTGAGAAGGGTTAAAGGTCAAGGTGCTGTGGTGGTCCGATGGGACCTTAAAAGGGATAAATGAGCCGGAGCATGGAAGCGTGGACCAGGATTCTTCTAGAACCAGAGGAGGAACCGGTGAGGATTTCTGTTTCTTGTCTCACCATCTTCTGTTGATCTGTCCTCTCATCCTCCACCAGCTCCTCTGGTTCGATCCCAAAAGTATTCCCAGATCAGCCTAGATAAATAATCCCTCCATCCTGTCCTGGATCAACCCAGTTGTCTCCTGAAACATCTCCCCTGGGAGGAATCCGGGAGACCTCCGGCTGCATCCACCTCAGACAAGGTGGAGCTATTCCCAGCCACCCTGCTGAGGAATTTCATTCACCTGGATTCATCCTCATCAAGTTTCATACCCCGGGACCTGAACGTGGCCCGGCCCAGGAGCGTGACTGAACTGGAACGAGGATAAATCCGGATGGTTTTGTTTGACTCCAAACAAAAACCTTCTTGGGGGGTGGTTTGTAATGTGAACACAGAATATGATACGTTATACTAAAACCTGTTTCCAGTGCTGACGGACCGGTCCGACCCGACACACCCACACTGTGACGTGTGACTCTGCAGTTGAAGAGGAAATCCAGACATCGGTCTGAAGTCCGCCAACCGCACGTTTCAACACTTCCTCATGAGCTCAGGCAGCTGCTCTCGCTCGCTCTAAACTCATGAGCAGGTGAGGAGGTCGACCCAGACCCGGCCCAGGCCGAGACTCACCTCATGATCCGGCGGACACGTCTGCTCCCTCCTCTCAGGCGGCTCAAATGGACAGGACATCAGCCAGAGGACAGGTGGTGAGTGTTTTCCTCCTGTGTTTAGAGTTCAAGGTTAATCAGCAACCAGAACCCTGACAGAACCAGGGCAACCTCGCGGCTCCCCGCCTGCAGAGACCTGGAGCTTTTAAACTGATATTAGACTAGATTCATGTCAGGTCTGAGAGTTTCCTGCAGCGCCACGTGACTCGAGGAAAACAGAACTTTGATCTTGAGAACTTTCACTTCCTGTGGTGAGAAGAGCACACCGTTTTGTTGCTGAGATTAGAGAAGGTTGTTCGTTTTTCTGACACGACTAAAGATTTCTGATAAAACAGCAATTATACAGGCTCCCCTCAGACATCAGGTTCAAAAACCTCCAGCTCAAATGATCCCAGAATCTGTTTTTATTCTGAATTCACCTGTTTGGTTTAAATGTCTAACGTTAGCTTAACAACCATATAATAACCAGGGTTATTATGGAATTCTGTAACAACATCACAGGCCCCTGTCACCTGTAGATCCTCCACCAGGGGGCAGCAGACAAGTACAGGACAGGTTTGAGATGAAGGTACTAATCCTGACGCTCCGTCTGGGTGATTTAGGGACAGAAGTGGTTTCACGTGGATTTGAAACCTTCTTCTGGGTTTCAGGTATTCCATATTTCCTCATTTTAAAGTGAAGAGGAGCAGGTGTTTATTTTTTACCAAGTGTGTGAGCGATTAAATCCTTCAGAGCAGCTTTTACCTGAATGAAGAAGAATTTAAAACCTTAATATAAATAAGTGAAATCAGAGTTTATTCTGCACGGTTTTTTATTTTTCTGTTCTTCTAGTCGTCTCGTATTTTTGTTGTTGTTGTCTGAACCGGACACCAACCAACAGGGGTAATTTGGGATCTTAGTTTCCTCCTTAGGCGCTGGAAACATGAGCGGAGCAGTGAGTCTTTCCTTTTCTTCAGGGTGGAAAACTGCCCCTGATATTCTGAAAGCATCCGTTATCAACCAGATCATTAGTTATAAACCAGAGACTCTGGAGGAAACAGCAGCCACCAGAAAGTTTCTGTTAACCAAACCTAAACCTGAGCTTTAGTTATAAAAACACCACCAGGACATTCCTGCTGCAGATCTGGTTCAAACCAGCGGTTCTGTCCATATAAACATTAATAAACAGTGGGCGGAGCTTAAGGCCCTGAGATGTTTATGCCATAGACATACATATATAAATACGTGTCAATGGTTTCAGCCTCAGAAAACTCCACCACTTCCTGCTCAGATGTGTTTCACATCTGTCTGAGGCCACAGCGCCCCCTACTGGAGATGGGACCACATCAGTGTCCAATCCTGGTCTCTGGGTATGGAGAGCCATAAGTGCCACAATACAGTACAATAAATAAACCTTTAAAACGGTTTTAAATGTGTAAATCAGAATAACAGAAATAATTCATTACATTTTAGAATTTATCAGTTTCATAAAATGTTTCATTTAATATTTAAATATTTTATGATTTCATAAATAATTTCTTGGTCTGTGTGAATTTATTTTATTTGTCAACATTGTCCATCAAAGTCAGTGGGCGGGGCTTACACTCATAGCATTTATTGCTCTGGTCTGAATAGAGTTGTAGGGTGTAAAAACGGCACCAAATCACCCGGCCTGGGGGTTACCGAGGTTACCAAGGCCCCTGGGCTCGGCTACCGTCGGACCTACAACCTGCTAGAGGAACATAAAGTGTCCCGTGTGACTCTGCGGTAAAATGGAAGCATTTATTGAAGAATAATACAAGTTCTACTCCAATACTTGTGTTATGTTCCAACATCTCACCAACCAGTTAGAAATCCTCCATAAAGGAAGCTGGCGTGTTTGAAAAGACTCCATTCAGACCAGAGCAATCGATGTTATCAGCATTAGCCCCTCCTACAACATTTCTATAAATGAAAAATATGTTTTTATGACACAATTGACCTTTCGCCGAGCCCCGCCCCCCTTAGTTACTGTTGCCAACTCCGACAATAAGTGGATCAAATACTGCAGCTCCGCAGATTTCCGTGATGGAAAGAAGTAGACAGATGCGTGTCAGCGACATTTTTTGTAGCAATTCCTCCTCAATATCATCCAGATCAGGGCAAAAGGGTTACAGTATGCAGTAGAGGGATACATTAGTGTCGGCTCCGCTGAGCGAAGCGTAGCAGGGAACAAGGAGTTTGGAGTTTCGGGAGAAGGCGGAGTCCGGGGACAAGTGGATCGGTGAGAGCGGTGGCGGCGATGCGGTGTCCCTGTGAGCTGTCAGATGTCTGTCAGATGATCTGAGCTGCAGGCAGCTCTAAAAGCTCCCAGTGCTCTGCATCGCTCCAGTTTATCATCTCAGCTGGTTCTGTTTACAAAAAGAAACTTAAGCCCGTGTTTACTTTCATTTTCAATAGTTCCCGGCCGGAGCTCGGCATTAATTCATCACGTGATCATGACACCTCCCTCTGTTGCGCCAAGGCTTAATGTGCGTTTATAAGACACACGGTTGAGGTAATATTACGCTGATTTGTCGGCACGGTGTGTCTATAAAGGGTCTTGGATAGTCTGGGAGGCGGAGCTCCGCCCAGCCGCGGGCGGGGGGAGCACTCACGCTTGGCTGTTGCTGGTTGAGCTCGATGAGGAGGTTCTGAAGGGAAACGAAGGAGACACGACTACTATCGAGGCTAATGCTTAGTAGTAAATTAGGCTTAGCTTCATCATTTTGTTTGGAGTTGTCGGATAATAACGGTTGCTATGATATGTGATTGGACAGTAGCCGTTCTGGGGGCGGGGCCGGCGAAAGGCTAATTAATACATTTTATATTTATTTCACCATTTTATTAATAACAACCCTTTAAAAATATTAAATGCTTCATTTGTTTATGGTCCTCTCCCTGGGCTGCCACCTTATCGTGGTGGAGGGGTTTGAGTGTCCCAATGATCCTAGGAGCTAAGTTGTCTGAGGCTTTATGCCTCTGGTAGGGTCACCCATGGCAAACAGGTCCTGGGTGAGGGATCAGACAAAGTGCAGCCCAAAGACCCCTTATGATGAATAAAATGAATGGAACCAGTGTTCCCTCGCCCGGACGCGGGTCACCGGGGCCCCCCTCTGGAGCCAGGCCTGGAGTTGGGGCACGCTGGCGAGCGCCTGGTGGCCGGGCTTTCACCCATGGAGCCCGGCCGGGCATAGCCCGAAGAGGAGACGTGGGTCCCCCTTCCCATGGGCCCACCACCCGTGGGAGGGGCCAAAGGGGTCGGGTGCGATGTGTAAAGGGCGGTAGCCGAAGGCAGGGACCTTGGCGGTCTGATCCTCGGCTACAGAAGCTAGCTCTTGGTACGTGGAATGTCACCTCTCTGGTGGGGAAAGAGCCGGAGTTGGTGTGTGAGGTTGAGAGGTTCCGACTAGATATAGTTGGACTCACCTCAACGCATGGCTCTGGCTCTGGAACCAGTTTCCTTGAGAGGGGTTGGACTCTCTACCACTCTGGAGTTGCTCCCACTGAGAGGCGCCGAGCAGGGGTGGGCATACTTCTTGCCCCCCATCTTGGTGCCTGTACGTTGGGGTTTACCCCGGTGAGCGAGAGGGTAGCCTCCCTCCGTCTTCGGGTGGGGGGACGGGTCCTGACTGTGGTTTGTGCTTATGCACCAAACTGCAGCTCAGACTACCCACCCTTTTTGGAGTCCCTGGAGGGGGTGCTGGAAAGCGCTCCTTCGGGTGACTCCCTCGTTCTGCTGGGGGACTTCAATGCTCACGTGGGCAACGACAGTGAGACCTGGAGAGGTGTGGTTGGGAGGAACGGCCCCCCTGATCTGAACCCGAGTGGTGTTCTGTT
>SSNS01000028.1:1659467-1737020 GCA_006937985.1 Aphyosemion australe | reverse complement strand
GTTCGCAGCCGGGTGTGAAGCAGCTGGGATGAGAATCAGCTCCTCTAAATCCGAGACCATGGTCTTGAGTCGGAAAAGGGTAGAATGCCTTCTCCAGGTCAGGGACGAGGTCCTGCCCCAAGTGGAGGAGTTTAAGTATCTCGGGGTCTTGTTCACGAGTGGGGGAGGGGTGGAGCGTGGGATCGGCAGGCGGATTGGTGCTGCGTCTGCAGTGGTGGGGGCGTTGTACCGGTCTGTCGTGGTGGGGAGGGGGCTGGGTCGAAGGGCGGGGCTCTCGATTTGCCGGTCGATCTACGTTCCTACCCTCACCTATGGTCACGAGCTTTGGGTAGTGACCGAAAGAACGAGAACGCGGATACAAGCGGCCGAAATGAGTTTTCTTCGCAGGGTGGCTGGGCTCTCCCTTAGAGATAGGGTGAGGAGCTCGGTCATCCGGGAGGGGCTCGGAGTAGACCCGCTGCTCCTCCACATCGAGAGGAGCCAGTTGAGGTGGCTCGGGCATCTGATTAGAATGCCTCCTGGACGCCTCCCTGGTGAGGTTTTCCGGGCACGTCCAACCGGGAGGAGACCCAAAGGAAGACCCAGGACACGCTGGAGAGATTATGTCTCTCGGCTGGCCTGGGAACGCCTTGGGATTCCCCCGGAGGAGCTGGCCCAAGTGGCTGGGGAGAGGGAGGTCTGGGCTTCCCTCCTTAGGCTGCTGCCCCCGCGACCCGACTCCGGATAAGCGGGAGAAAATGGATGGATGGATTTGTTTATGGTGTTACTCTTGGCCTTCCATACCTGAGGACCTCTGTGCTGCAGGTATGGAGGTTTTTCACTCAGACCCCCACCCCCCTCTGTGGCCAGAATACCACACTTGCAACTTCAAAGTGGCGGTCCGGTCCCTGTTGGACTTAGTAAAGTGGAGCTGACATGCCTGGTGCTGCAGTCTGCTTCCAGCATGTTTTAGATCATGAACACAGCTGATGTGTTTGATTTAGTGATGAACCGCTCCTGTAGACACTAATGAAGGCTGAGGAGACATTTCAGCTGTTAGATTAAGGTGTTAAAAAGACCAACGCACAGCCAGGAGAGAAGTTTACCTTTTGGTTTCACTAACGGACACTAGGGGGGAACAAGTGTTCCTTTAAATTTGAGAGAAAACAGAAATTATATTTTAATAAATATGAAAAAGACAAAAACCTGCAAACAGTTACACACAAACAAAGCAATAACTTATTTCAATGTTTTTCAAAAGCTAATGAAGACGCCCCAGTTATCATAAAAGTTCACTTCTGGTAGATTTAGAAACAGCATGATGAGGATCAATGAGCTTGTTTTAAACGTTTTAGGTGAAAACTGCAGCTGTTTTAACTGATTCTGGTTCTGACATAAAAACAAACTACAGCTGATTAATTCCTGCTTAGATTAAAGGTAAACATCAGCCAGGCTGATGACGCGTGTGGTCTAAACTACCAGGAGCCACTTCAGAGGGCCCAAAGGGCCACATGGGGGCTCCAGAGCTTCAGCTTTCAGACCCCGGCTCTAGTGGCTGGTTCTGATGTTAAGCCCCGCCCCCTTTATATAAACAAATAGGGCATTTTTCTGACTAAAAAACTAAACAAAACGAACAACTCAGGTAGTTTTTGATTTTTCAGGTGAGTGGGCGGGGCTTACAGCCCCTCTCAGAATCTGGTTCCCAAAAACAAACATGACCTGTAAACAAACCTTATTTTTCACCACATAAGCAGGTGAGACACTTGGTTTAGCTCTACATGTTTACAGACAGCAGAGCCCGTGGTGCATTCTGGGATTTGTAGTTCTGGTAGTTACTCCCGTACACCCCCTGATAGAGGGTCACAGCCACCAGGCCACCTGCTCTGGATAGCTGTCCTGTTTATGTCCTCGTCTCTGACGGAGGTCAAACTGGACTCTCTGTGCTATGACCTTTGACCCCGTGAAGCTCTTCTCTAACATCCAATCACTGCTCAGGCTCACAACACGCCCACTCTCCAGTTTTTCCAAAACAAACAGAAGTCTCAAACTTCCTGTACATCCAAACGTTTCCCAGGAATGATCAATAACAGATTCAGCAGCAACAAAACCATCCGAGTCTGAGGAGGAAGAGCTGCTATCCTAACCGGGTTAGTCGGTTCTCCTGAACCTCCACCGATGCATTCCTCTGGTGAGCTGGAGGTTCGTGTGTCAGAGAGGTTTTCCCCGAGGAGGAGGACACGTCATGTCATTTAACTCTGCTATAAATAGTGTCTGTGTCCTCCCAAGCAGAACCAGTGACACTCACACACAATACAGCTAATCTGAGCCTTCAGAGGAGGATCTAAACGGGTTTGGTGCTCCAGCAGAGCGGGGACGCCTCTAACGTTTCACACCTTTCTGATGTTCAGCACAGTTTCTGCATAAAGAAAGAAAATAGAAATGTCCAAAGTCACAACGTGAGGCAGTTTCACCCATCGGTTTTTACATTTAAAATAATAAAATGAAACAAACTTCAAACAAAAACACCAAATGACCCAGAATTCCTTTAAAGATCAAGAAGAATTCCTGTTTGAATCTTTTCAGAAGAACCGAGTTTATTATTCAGTAAACTCAGACCTTATATTTACAAATGGGTCCAAATTATTACAAAAAGCACAAAATTTCATCCTTTTTTAGCCACAAACACCCAAATTTATTATTAATTATTTCATGTTTATTCTTGTTCTAGATATTTATTATCAGGAATCGTCCATCAGATATACGGACCATATTCTGGTAGACCTGTGGGTTTAGGGTTTTTAATGAGTGCATTTGATATTTAGGTTTAATTAATTTCCTTTTTTCTCAGGAAGGGAATCAACTCCTTTCTCCAAACTCACGGAGGAGTTTCAACTTCTCGTCTCTACGCATCAAAAGTAAAAACATTTCTTCCACAAGGACACGCTGGTGTTGTGATTTAAGGATGTCGTGGTTAGGATGTATTTATTTAAATCTGATTCTTTGTTCTAACAGAACGACACAACAGTGAAGATGAAGGGGGATTTGCACGGAGGAGAGGGATTCGCTCCTTTTCATCGAGTCGAGAATCGAACCGGAAAAGTGAGACAAAGGCTTCTGACTTTAAATCTTTTTGCAGAATTCTTGTCCAGAATGTTGCGGCGATCCAAGAAGCTTAGATTATTTTTCTTTGGATGAACATTTTACTAAAAGCGTAATGATCCGTTCCCATTTGTGCACACAGCATCATCCCCAGACGGAGACGGCACCACGGAGGTGAATCGCGTTCAGGAGCTGTTGAGGAAGTTTCATCCATCTGAAGGTAAGTTGAGACTTTACTACCAACACTAACAGGGACGTGAGCTAACGCTTTACCATCATTCACCTTATTTCCTGTGGGAATAATAATAATAATGATGTAAACCTATACTGGAACCAGCCACTAGAGGGTGTTTTGGCTATCCTAGCAGGGTTCTGGGGGGGCTGGCTTCTATCTCCAGCTGTCATTGGGCAGACAGGTGTAGTACAACCTGAGCATGTTGGTTATTTATAGTAATTATCAACAGGCCTGTTATTAGTCCTGTTTAGAATAAAAACTGTTTTGATTAAAACGGGTTTTAGAGTTTTGTTTACTTTTCTGACTCTGAAATGAAGTAATTTTAATAATGTGATAAACATTTGACCTGCTTTACCCCAACAATGGAACCCTGATAATAATCTATTAAAGCGGCTGTCCGGAGTATTTCTTCTATCTGATGGCACCATCTAGTGGCTCACAAGCGTATCACACCAAGGCCGTTTCTCAATATGCGTACTTGTCTGTACTTGTGTACTCCCGTCCTTGTGAAACGTCATCAACGATGGTCCAAGTACTGTTCCAATCCTAAGTACATATAATGGCAAGTTCGCTCAAAGTTCCCGGATATGTTCTTGCTCTGCCCATTGTATCGAGGATGCACTGAGACTCTTTTACAGATTTCTGAAAAATCATACATAATTCCTGACAGGGGAAAACTCCGGATTGCTGCTTTAACTGTTGTCTTAATGAATGAAGGAGGGGTTATCAGATAACATGCATGAAGCAAAATCCATGTTTACTAAACCAAAGGAACCAGAGAACTCTTTTATTTCTGATTTGATGACCGCTGTGTGAAGCTATAAGATCTGATCCCAGCCTTTCTGAGCAGGAATTCATCCTTTTGTTGTTCCTAAAATCCCTTAGAGACACGCAGCGGTGTCGACGAGACACGACACGACTCCCTAGGTTAGAGAACAGAAGCTATCAATGTGATTCAAACTTTTTATCAGATTTCACAGAAAAACGTTTCCAGGTCTTCAAGGTGTGGAAGGTGAGACTCACCCCCCCTCAAGAGTTTTTTTATTGTTCTCATTAAAAACGACGTTGGGGCTTGTTGGAGTTTTAGCCAGAAGGCAACGTGAAAAACGGAATAATCTCAAACTGAGCTGCAGCTTAAATGTGAAACCAGGAAAAGGAAATGAGAAGAACCTCACAGGAAATTTACAAAGAAACCCAAATAAAATGTTTCTGATTAGTTCTGAAGAAAAAAATCTGAAAGTGTTCATAAGGCTTTATTTATAAGAACCAGGACCAGAACCGGTTACCAGGTCTCTGGTACGGAGGTAGGACACCTGAAACGTTCAGAACCAAAAGCGTAGAGATTCCCACCAACACCCTAAGTGTTACTAATAATTTCAGAAGAACTACTTCCCTCCCATTCAGCTGAGTTCTGGTTCCTACATGGGGGGGTCTAGAATGACCTTGGATCCTGGAAGTGGAAACACATCTTTATATTTACTTGACTTTATAAGACATTTAAATTTTTATGTTTGTTTGGCCTTAAAAAGACTTTTACATTAAATTGAAACATTAGAAAAGACGCTTTTATTGTCGCTGCACAGATAAAACAATTAACCAGCGATCTCCACAAATACGGCAGCAATACCACTTTAAAAATGATCTTAAGCAACAATAACCCAGCCAGCATGCATAGGTGGACCCCCATATGGATATAGATGGGCAAACCGTATGGGTGCCAACAGGGTTTGTCCGCAATTTCCATGGTGGCCCCACAGGGGTTTTCACACATAGATTTTTGCCCATATACATCCTTATAGGGCCCACCCATGCATGCTGGCTAGGATGAAAAAGTTCTAAATAGTTGATGAAATCCTGCTAATCCTTTATCTGATTATTTAAGGCTAACAGTGGTTTGATGTAAATTAGAGTCAGTAGTCAAGTCAACAAGGGTTAATGAGTAACTTACTCACATGGTGATGTTGGGAATTCCTGCATGTGTCCATTCATCTGGGAGTAATCTGCCTTTGAGCTGCAGGTAACAGAAGTTGGTACACGGGGAAATAAAAGGGGCAGAAACAATCACTTCCAACTAGCCAAACTAAGGAAATGCTCAATGTAACATGATAGCACTCAAAGTATGTTTAGTATGACTCGAAGCTACAAACACATCAAACTGCAGCTAAATATTTGTAAAACTGACTAAATTCTGGACTTTTTTGTGTTGGCTAATGGGGATTAGCCATAGTTGTTGTAGATGATGATTTTCAGAGTTTCATTAAAATCTGTCAGAACAAACATATGTTTTACATCAAGAGGTCTATGGGTTCACACACAATGTCTTAAAACATCCAGAGGTTGGGCCATTTCTGCTTTGGATGCAATTGATTAGCTGTGGCTACCATTTTGAGCTGGATTGATGTCAATCCTGTGATTACGGAGGGTTTAATTACATTATGTTCAGTAGTTTGTGAGAGATTTTGCTAAAAGGCTAACAGGGCTAAGTTAGCATATCCATTGTTGCTCAAAGTATGTGAGGGACTCCGCTACTACGACACCATATTGGATCTCAATATCTGTGGAACTATGGCTAACTTTGTTAGCTTGATTACAAGTTATCTTGAATTCACTCTTCTTAGAGAATAAGGAGCCTCGTCACACCCATCTACTTGTGGACCATGATCCCCAACTGCCCCAAAAAATGAATGGGAGTCTATGAAGGGATATAAGTTATTGTCTGATTGATGTGTGCCATGTATTCCACACATGATGTCTGTGAATTTTAATTTAATGGTGAATTTTAAAGACACATTTTAATGCCAAGAAAGTGCTTATTTTTGACAGGCGGCAAAAGTTATTTTAGGTTTTGTGTGAAAAGGCGTAATGGACTACAATTGTTCATCTCACCAAAGTGATGTCATCAAACCGGACACGGAGAAGAGGGGAAGAAAAACGTCTGAGTTTAGCAATGCTTCGAATCCTTTCAGGACGACAGAAGGAGTATTAAACATGGAGAAAACCACTACAAATCTGGCCATGTGTTAGTAGCAGCTATGCTGGTGGGGAGAAGAGATCCTGCTGTGACGTCATATATGCGACGTCTGATTTGTAGTCATTTTAATTACACGTTTACAAGCTAATACATCTTAAATTACATGACATACATAATCGAAACTCACATGATTATTTAAACTGAAGTATATCGTGTGTGTGATGCAGGGCGTTAGGCAAAGCGGAGCAGTTCAGGGACCCGTGAGCCGGTGGCAGGTGACAAGAGCAAACACACACTTTTGAGTGAGTTTTGTAAAATGCATCATTCTTAAAGTACCCTGCTGAATTTGGTTAAACAGAATGCGTAAACAGGCCCATTTTATGCAGACAAACGTATTAATGAGAAGTTATTTTCACCTAAAACACCTGGAAACTCCAGGTGGGGGGGGAGGCGCGTCCTTTTTCCGCGCAGCACTTGAACGCAGCAGCATATCCGCTCACCCAGCGGTTTCTTCGCAGAGCGGGACGGGTGCGTCGTGTCTGCGGGGATGGAGACGTTACCGAGCCGCTGTAGCGAGTCCGAGAGGAGCCGGTGAGAGGAGACGGTCGAGTCGGTGGAGTTTAGCAGCGATGGGTGATCTGGTAACGAGGAGAGGGAGAATACCCGGACTGAGGAACTTAAAGCAAAGATGGAGTGAGTTTTGTCAGCTGAGGCTGTCGCTGCTAACTCTAGAAATACAACCTGTTGTTACAATAATAACCCAACAGATATTATTTACGAGCTGCTGCTGAAGGGTGTGATTGTCTTTATAACGGAATATCTGTTTTTTCCACTCGGAAACCTGCTGTAACCGGTTATTTGTTGATTCATCTGATTTAATCTAAAGACATTTACACCTTTTCCAATGTAACCAACATCAGGCGGATGTGGTGGCTTTCTGCACGCGAACATCTTTAGCACCTTTACCCTGCACACCAGCCTAACACATGCACTAACTTTAGCCTGATGGTGGGTTATGTAAACTACAGCTGCCAGATTGCTGGAAACAGCCTCGTTTTACCCGGAGGTCTGGGATTACTCATTTCCACCTGTCTGTGTGGAATTACGACCCACCTCACCTGTCTGAGACCCGGATGAACACATTTCTGGTCAGATTTGGGAGTGAAATCAGAAGTGCAGGCTGTAGGAGTAAAGAGATTTGAGCTTCCAGAGCTGCATGGCAGCATGTTGTTGTAACATGTTGAGCCTCAGGGCCTGAAGCTGAGCTGTTATTTCCACCCACATCCAGGAGAAGCAGGAGTTGACCCAGAACCAGGAGAAGGTCTCTGTCTGCTGCAGGACTGTCCTGCTTTAGTGAGAGGGTGGAGACGCAGCGCTGCCACTGCTGTTGACACGTTATTGCATCACTCTGCAAACACCTGGTGTGGATTTTCAGCTCTAAAGGTTGTTAAAACCAGGGAGGCTGGAGAAGCAGAAACCTGAATTTGCTGACTGTGTTTTAAAGCTGCACATGCATTTGATAAGGCTGTCAGGATAAACAAACACTGCAGTGACAAGTTAAAAAGTTCAGTTCAAACCTGTGATCAGAGCTGTAGTTCCTGAGCGGTGACCTTTACCACCAACATCCTGCAGAAGTCTAAACAGCTGTTTAACTTCATGTTCAGGTGGTGGAAATATGAACATTTCCACGGCGGAGGACGCACTTAACAACTTTTATATTTTTACCTGCTGAACAATTTGTGAATTAAACGATATTTTAATGAAATTCAAAAGATTTTTTAAATTTTTTTGTATAAAAGAATCTGCAGATCTTATAAAAATAAAAGCATCACTCCAGCGGACGCAGATGGCCCTCCAGCCACTCTTTGGACACCCCTGGGCTAGATCTGAAGCAGTTTCATTCTGACAGTTTAGTAGAGATTTACCTAAAAATCTGCTTGATCAGTGATCATCGACAAGTCTGAAACCTAAAAATCACATTTTTTCCTGGTTTGTAAACCTATCACGACCAAACAGAACTAAACAGGATCCAGCATTTCCCCTGGTCTGTGAATGCACCACCACTAAGTGCTAATTCACCCTAGCAAAAATGTTACTGGTTATTAAAACACATGCATGGCAGCTCAGAGGTTAAGTGCTGTGTCTGTAAACCACTAGTGCTGTGTTTTCAGACGGTCCCTGAAGGCAGCACGTTTCTGAGGATTAGCTGCATGTCACCTCTCACCTGAGAGACGCTGCAGAGACGGATGGATACTTTTTATGACGCAGGTCGCAGAAATTTATTAGAAGCATGACTTCTCCCACGTCACCTGAACGCAGCACGAGCATGAAAATTCTTTCCTCTGAGCCTGAAGTAAACAGATGATTCAGCACTTATTTATACAACTAATAGTGAAGAAATGTTGACAGAGCTTTGTTGCCGGGCAACAGGGATCTGTTAGTGATGGTTGTTTGTACGTGGTACCTGCTGATCTACAGGAATTTGTCCCCTCTTCTGTGTGTTTTAACCCTTGACTCTGTTATCAGAGGCCTTAACAGACATTTTCTTTCAGAACGTTTTTAATTTTTAATTTTAATCTCAGAAGGCTGGATTACTGACTGGAGTCAAACTTAATTAAATCAAACCTGAACTCAGGTTATTAACTTTCCAGGGTTACCGTGGAAACAAAGTTCTCCAAACAGTGCTGATCCCAGTCAGATTAGGTCTGAGGTTCAGCCGATCATCGGTCTGAACCTCCATCAGCGTTCTCCAGAAGGGTCCAGATATTCTGATAATCCTAATCTGAGCCGATGTCTTTAGCTGCTGCTGAGTCCTGTTTTAAGGTTTAACCAGAACCGCTCATTAAACCGGTCTCTTGTTTGTTTCGTGCAGGTGAACATCCCACAGACAACCTGGTCTTCCCCGATGTTTCTGGGAAACACAGTGAGTGAACCTCTTGTTCTTCGGGTTAGGGAACCGCGTGGCTCAGATGGAGCCACTAGCTTCTCTGTGTGGATGTTAGCGACCCGATCAGAGGGTTGAACCTGCAGAGGAAGCTGCTCTGTGGTTTCAGCGCTGAAAGGCTGCTGTTCTGTTTCTGCCAGATGCCGCCGGGCCAGGAGAAGAAGATGGACGACACGGAGCCTTCAGGAGGTTCAGCGCCCTCTTGCCCTCCCTCCGCAAGGGCAAGAAAGACAGTGAGTGTGTCCTGGATGAGTGGGACGGATGTTTGTTTGTGATACTGGGAACCAGCTGGGTTTCATCCGACTGGCTGCAGGTTTTCTGTCTGAGTGCAGGAAGCTGAAGCTGCGGCCTGAAAAGCTCTGAGGTTTTAAACAGACGGTGCATCATCCTCTCAGTGGGGCGGGGTGGTAATAAACGTTTAGACGTTAGTTTATCACAAAATTATAAAATATGTTTCTGTTTCCTCTTTAACCTCCACAACAAGAACGATGCATGAAGTCTTTATGTTTCTGGAATTTTTAAAACTCATCTGGGGCAATAAGGGTAATAATAAAGGTTTCCACTTTTATTAATCGGCATATTTTTTAGAATATTTTTGACTCAGTTTTTTCCAGCTTCAATAAAATAAAGTGACTAAATGTGGGTAAAGCTGCAACATAAACACTTTTATACTACAGCATCACCCACAAACGGTTTTATATTAATAACTAAAGCTGCTTTAATCTGAAGTTACTGTCCACAAAACAAATGTTTCCTTTCTGCTCTGAAGGAGATTTAAACTGAGTTTAACAACTTTACTAAAACGCATCAGTCCCAAATAAAAGTGTCATAAATCAGAGAAAACTGAGAGACAAACTGATGGTCGTCAAACGATAGGACAGCCCTGAGGTCAGAGGTCGTGCACAGGAGGACAGGATCGATCAGCTGACTGTAAACAGGAAGTTGGGTCTCTCTCTTGGGTCTGAAAATGTTTAAAACTTTAAAATGAGTTTTTGCTGGATGATAAAAGAAAAGAAAACTGAAACAATAAAACAAAAAACTGATCAGAAATGTCCTCCATGTTGCTGAGCAACAGCCATGTTCATCCTCTACAGGAACAGAAACAACTGATCGTTATGTGGTCACTAAACACATTCACTTACCTACATGTAAAGAGCTTCTCTACTCATATTTTAACACATCTGCAGTCGTCTCTAATAGGAATGAATGTCTTGTGAGTTGTACTCTGGGGAAAAAAAGCTCTGGTGCATCTGTTTGAGGAACTAGAAGTGAGACAGATCACAGCTGAGCTTCAGACGGCAGGATCTGGAGTCTTACTTCCTGACATGTGGACATCTCTCCTCTGATTGGCTAACAGCAACACGACTCTACCACTGACTCTGTTTGCTCTGCAACGTTGATGTTTTATCTCCACAAATAACACAAGCCTGGAGGAGTTCTGCTGTGTGGTGGAGTTGCTAATGCTAACGGTTAGCTTCTACTAGCCCAGACGTTCTCTGCTGTTTCCTGGACGCTAAACCAACAACAGCCTTCCCCGTCGTGAGTCAAGATGGGTGAGTCCATGAATGTTCAGTGACAGTGTGACGTAGATCTGTCAGGATTTTCTAATCCTAGAGTTTCACCTAGAGTCTATTTTCTATCAGAAGCTGATGCAGGAGATAGGTGGAGGAGACTATTTTCATGTTCAGCCTGCAGGAAACACTCAGAGTGACCCGTTAGAATCAGAGATAATCATTAAAACATGGGTTATCAGTGAACTACCTCTTTAAACGCTAATTTCCTGAAAAAATCTATAAGAAAAAGCTTTTTTTTAATCCAACTGCTGATTATTTTAGTAATAATAATGTTTTTATGTTAGCAGATCTGTTTGAATTGTTAATCAGCTGACATGAAAGTTCTGATCGGATCATGGATCCCAGATCTGATCCTAAATCCCGATCCCTAACCCTGAATCCCAGATCTGATCCTAAATCCTGATCCCTAACCCTGAATCCCAGATCTGATCCTAAATTCCTGATCCCTAACCCTGAATCCCAGATCTGAACAGAACACACACTCTGATGATGTTTTTTCCGTGTTTTATCTAAAAACAAGTCATTTTTATCTTTGCCTGTAACATAAAGTCCCTGGAACGTTGTATTTATGTAGGTTAGCAGATTTTCCACCTGTGTTCTTGTCTGCTGGATTTATGATTTCAGTTGTGCCTTTAAAAGCAGAGTTAAACGTCCTGCCAAACCCCTTAAAAGGGAAGAGATTTCTGCACCGTCTGTTCAGACTCATCACTCAGAGAAACTGGAGGGAAACACGAGAAAGTCGAGCCTCAACACGCCACCGTCTCTAGGAAATATCATCGATTTAACCCGTTAGAAAGAGTTGGTTTCATATCAGAGCCTTTAAAGTGTCAGAAGCCTCGTCGCTGGGGTTGGTGATGGAGACGTCATGTTGCATAAGTACAGAGCTAATTGCAGCAGAATAAGATCTTTAGATGTTTGAGTTGATGTGATTCAAAGAGGTTAGAGCCTAATTCTGATGAGTCTGGAGTTGGCCTGAACGATTTATCGTTTCCTGATTCGATATCATCGTCAAAGCTGCCTTTTTTGCTGCGCTTCTGACCCAGGATCAGGCTGTGGCAGCTATTTTACACATCTGGAGTTTCCCACAGGCTGTAAAAGTGTTACGGCGGTAGCAGCGAGCGGGGGCTGGGGGTAGCGGGAGCCTGATGCTTGAGCGGACAGAGCGACACATTGAGTCTTTTTCTTCTTTTGTTTTTTTAAGGCGTAACTACGACTGGTATTATTTATAGCTGTTGTCGTCCTCATTTTCTATCCCTCTTTTATTCACTGCTCTGATCAGCTGGTCTCCATCTATTGTCTGATTTCACATCGGCGTTCTGCATTGAGTCAGTGTCTAATAAACAAAACTATTGTGACATAATAATGGTTTTAATCCAACATGGATCCTCTCTATGAGCTCCGTTATTAAGCTCTGGATGAGGTAACAGGTGAATTAAAATGACCAACAACTGTTTCAGCAGCAGCTTCTAAATGACTGAAGTCAAACTACAAATATCCATAAAACTACAAGTCCCAGAATGCATCGGGACAGTCCCATCAGCTGGATGAGCGTCTCACCAAGTTTATATTTCTTATTTGAGTTTTGTTTTGATATTTTGAGCAGTTTTTTTGTTTTGTTTTTTACCAAGGTCAGCCTTTGGAACAAATTTTTAATTTTGGCTCCAGATGAAACAGAGTTTGACTTTCATTTAAATCAGTAAAACACAACAATGGATGAATGACATCATCACCCTGAATCTGTCAGCTGCACCACTACATTTGTGTTTAATAAAGGGGAAGGAGGTATAAATATAGATGTGATGTACATAGTGATGGTCCATCTATACGTTTGTTCATTTCTGTAGAAATCAAAGATCCTGAACCTCCAGAGACGCTGCAGGGCTCGTCAGCAGCAGACAACATGTCCATGCAGCATCGCTACGCCAGCGGTCAGTACTTCTTTGAATACCTGGTGGTGGTCAGCCTCAAGAAGACCAGAGATGGCAGCAGCTATGAGCCGCAGATCACCTACCAGTTTCCTAAGGTCAGTCTGACAGTGAACGACAAGTTAAAACCATAGACATTAATAAAACATTAGTAAATATCTTAAAATACGTGATTATGTCTGAACTCTGAATTACTTCAAACGGACTCATCACAACAGACAGTAGTGAACACACTATCAGGACCGGACTCTGCTTTGGTCCAGTTTAGGTCACATTGATATGACTGATACCTGGTTTGAGGTTTTTGTCTAGATTATTTATGGTGTCCCACAGGGTTATGGACTCGGTCATGTTAGCTAGCTGCTGTCTCTGAACTTGATTACAAGGCATTCACTTCAGGTGATTTTAATTATTTCTTATGAATCTTTGCTTTCCTAGTTCCAGGTCCCGTGTGTTTTAATTCACCTTTAGCCTTTATAAAGTGGGCGTGATTTCAGTTTTAATACAAACCCCTCTTAGTTTCTCTAAACAAGTTTTCTTTAGTCAGTCTTTAGGAAACAGTGACACAGAAACCGTTATGCTGATGACATCATGTATTATTTTACTTTGATGTTCCAGATGATCCAAGGCTCAGACTGACCTGTGAACTTCCTTCAAACTGAGATATTTGTGGGTGAATCTGAGAGATGTTAATACCTGTGTTTGCTTCCAGAAAGATGGGATGGTAAAATACCAGAAGGAGGAAGAGGAGAAGACCCTGAAGGCCATCACTCTGTTTTGTTTTCCAGAAGGCATCAACTGGGCTCCTCTAACAGAATACCACAGGTACCGAACAGAACCCACTGGGTCGGCGGTGGTTCCCCTTCTTTTATATTGGATATTGGTTCTTTTATTTTTCTGTTCCTGTTTAGTGAGACCTTCTCTTTTGTTCTGACGGAGATCGACGGCAGCAGAAGGAACGGATACTGCAGGAGGCTACTGGTCAGTCTGGTTAAAGTCTTTAAGTGTTTTACGGGATTTGTTTTTAAGGGGTTTGTAAAATCTTGATTTGTTTTAAACGGCAACTCTCAGCCAGGAGGAAAAGGAGCTCGGCCACCAGAGGCGTACTGCATCATCAGCTCTCTGGCTTGTTTTGGACTTTTCTCTAAGGTGAGAAAATTTTAATTAAATTAAAGGAGTGAAGAACAAACTCTGACTTTAAGGATTTAGTTCAAACTCTTTTTAACAAGAAAACCAGTTCAGACACAAACCACTTCTCTCGACAGAGCCAGCATCGCACTAGGGTTCCAACGATGTTTCCCAAAGGTCTCGCTGTTGTTTTAGGGGAATTTTGATCCATGAATTTTCTCTAAAAGAAGTTGGAATCCTTCTTTCTGAGTCAGGAGGCAGAGAAACATGAGACAACTCTGACGGGTTTTTGCAAGTAGAATGAGGAAAAACACTTTGAGCCACGATTACGACTCTTTATGACCAAATCAGAACAAAAACAAAATTATACCCAACCACACCACATGTCTGCATGACCTGGTCAGGTGGAAAACTAAACGTTCTCGTCTCAATTCAGTTTTAAAATTTCTCCACTTGTTCACAATTTTTCCTTTTCCTGTAAGCTGATTTTCTTCCAAAGCCATCTCATGTTTCTCAAACGTTCTGATTCGTGGAAAAGGAGTGGAGAAGAGTTTCAGAGACACGTGACAAATTTTAGGAACATTTTAAAGATCTCAGCAACACGAGAGCGGAGCCCTGAGACTCACACGAGGAATTTCACAAACATTTCGAGACGTTTTGGAGATGGAAAGCTGTTTCAGCCCCATGAGTTCCTGACTCAAGCTTCACTTTGTGTTTTCATGTTTTCCTCCTCAGCAGCATGCTGAAAATAGTTTTATTTACTACATGGAGAAGCGGCGCTGTATCAAAACCGTCTAACGCAGTAAAAGCTGTTTTAATATTTAACCACTGCTGGGATTCTGTTTACAGAGGAGCGAGCGTATTTTATAGCTCTGTTGTCAAGTAGCAGAACCTTAAACTTCAAACACAAATGTTTCATATTTATCTAAGCCTGGAGGACCCCTACCTCTTTATCAACATTAGTACTTTCCTCAAAAACCTGCAGCATCCAACATGTTTCTGCCCCCTGGTGGATATTATTAGTACTGCAGATTTAATTACTGTATTTTCATTTTCCCCGTATATAAATGATAATATTGTTATATTAACATTAGCCAACAAAGAGTTCATTTACTATTTGATTTTAAACTTTCTAAATTTTATTATTATATAATTTTTTAATATCAGGCAATCAAGGGTTAATTTCCATGTTGATTTCAGTCAAGGCTTTAGAGAGCCGCTTCAGCAGGTCTTTAATTTACACTGTGTGTGTGTGTGTGTGTGTGTGTGTGTGTGTGTGTGTGTGTGTGTGTGTGTGTGTGTGTGTGTGTGTGTGTGTGTCTAGATATTTGACGAGGTGGAGAAGCGGCGGCAGATCTCCATGGCCATGATCTACCCATTCATGCAGAAGCTGAGAGAGGCTTCGTTCCCGGCTCCGGGAAACACAGTGGAGATTAAGAGCTTCATTCCTGAGTCGGGCACGGAGGTCAGAGCAATCCCCCCATTCCCCAACCCTCTCTCTCCAAACCTGCTGGTGAAAATGTCAAACTTCTGTTTCCCCTCCGGTCCTCCTGTCATGGACAGGATTTCTGTCCACGATTAATTCACATTTGCTCACAAACACATAATTAGTCCCACACAGTCATCAGCACACTTGTAGTTTTGCTTAACTTGTTTCTAGGAAGAGATGAAATGTTTATTCTGGACAAAACTCTTCTGCCGTCAGCTGATAACATTTTTCTCTCAGAGTTTCTGCTGAGATCTGAGAACAAAACAACAGAAAATCAGGAAACAATTTTATCTGGAAATGAAGCTGAAAGCAATAACCTGTTCATCACGCTGCTGGAAACTGTTGTCACGGTAAAACCGTGGGGCTTCCTGCTGCAGCTTTCTCCTCTTAAACCCGCCAAAGCCAGTTATCTGACATGTTCTACTTTTACTCTTAAGCCATACGATGCAACTTTTTCATATTATTAAATCCTGTTCTTGAGCCAGTTTGTGCTAAAATGACCCTTTACAGGGTTAATGATGTCACTCAGACCCCCACCACCCTCTGTGGCCAGAATACCACACTTGCAACTTCAGAGTGGCGGTCCAGTCCCTGCTGGACTTAGTAAAGTGGAGCTGACATGCCTGGTGCTGCAGTCTGCTTCCAGCATGTTTCCTGCATGTTTTAGATCATGAACACAGCTGATGTGTTTGATTTAGTGATGAACCGCTCCTGTAGACACTAATGAAGGCTGAGGAGACGTTTCAGCTGTTAGATTAAGGTGTTAAAAAGACCAACGCACAGCGAGGAGATACATTTACCTTTTGCTTTAACTAACGGACCCTAGGGGGTGCTAAAAAGAATCCCTTTAATTTTTGCAGAATAAATTTAAATTTATAGTTTCTGTAATCTGTGGAAGCAGCTTCAGAGATTTGCAGATAAAGGGACAGTTTAGGTATTTATGCAAACTGTGTGCAAAAGATATTATATTTTGTTATTTTATAAATAAAACTCAGGAAAATAAATCATTTCTGTGATAGAAAACTGTTTTAAATAAACCAAAATCAACATCCGGCAGATTAGAATTTATACTTCAGGCTAAAATGGGACAAAGAGTAAAAAAATCAGATTTTATAAATCCACCAGTCATACACCGCCTTTTGTTTAATTGTCTCTGTTAACATTTCTGAACTAATTTATTGTTTGAAATAATTGAATTTAAGACGGAAAATCAAAACTCCAGCTGATTATTTTTTTTAACTGAAGATCCAGTAAATAAGAGATTTGTTTTATGTTTATTGCAGCAGAGATTCCTACGGATGATTCCGTGAATCACGATAAGACCGTGACTTCAGTCAAAGAAAACGAGACAACGAAGCCCAGCCTTTATGTAAGATGGTGGGGGGGTTCGGTGAGGATCCGGTCTGAACCTGTCCCGTGTTTCCCAACATCCACCTCAGCAGAAACCCGACACTCGGACCGTGTTTCAACAGCTCGCAGCCATTTAAAGTATTCAGCCATTGTTTGTGTTGGTTACTGTGAGCAGCTCTCCGGTGAACGGAGGACAAAGACACGCTGCTGTGGCTTTGTGAAGACCTGCGGTCACGGTGGCTGAAAAAGAAAAGGGCTGACATTTACCTACACGTTAAAAAAGCCTTTAAGGGTCCAAAAATCTAAACGTTTTCCAGGTCATTTAACCCTACTGCTTTTTAACTTTTTCAGTTAAAATTTTTTTTCTTCCATTTCACTTTTTTCTCACTTAAATAAATTCAGGTTTCAGCATCAAATCAGGACCTGAAGGTTTAATTTTCACACCAAGAATAAACCCATAAAACAGATTTTTCCACAGTATTTTTCTTCATTTGGGCAGAGCCGGGTTCTGTGGGAAAAATACGTCACCATATTTTTATTAAAGATTTTGATAATTCTAGTGATTTTAAACAAATGGACTGCCTAAACTTCACTTTTTGATCAGAATAAATCTAATAGTTCAATGAAATCTGTTAAATCTTTTTGCAGATTCTGTTTTTATTTTCCCGAAGTCTCCGGTTTTTGGTTTTCACCTCCTTTCCCCCCTAAAAAGTGCCGCATTATTTAATAAAACTTCAACATATCAAAATTATTATTTCCAAAATGTTATGAATATAAACAAATGTACCAAATACTTTTTCAGTTCAACAGAACATTCAGTACTTTGATGCTTTAAAATGAGGCCATAAAGCACATCTATGGGCTTAATCAGACTAATCTAATGTAGAGATTAGATTGATTTGGATCTAAATAAAATATTAACAGAAGAATCTCGACGGCTGTGAAGCCGAACATCAGCTGAGAGATTTTAGCACATTTAATAATCTACTGTGTTTTTTTGTTAGATCATCCGTCTGACGCGACCGCTGGATTCGTGGTTGGAACACGTGAACTTTGAGACGTTGTTCCAGTGCCTGACCGACAAGGAGGTGTTGCTGGTCTTTGCAGCCGCCGTGCTAGAGAGACGCATCGTTTTCATCGCAGAGGAACTCGGGTATTTCTTTACTCTGCTAAAGAGTAAATTACTGCCGTTTTTCAGGTTTCTTCCTGGACGTTTTAGAGCAGGTGTGGCCAACCCGCGGCTCTCGAGCCTCATGCGGCTCTTTGCCTGGTTTCATGCGGCTCTTAGGGCGCACTCACATTAGGGCCATTCGAACCATGCTGTGCCCAGGTATGATTGGGGAGAGTGTGGCAGTTTGCCAGTCCTGGTTGTTTTTTTCTTCTCGTCTTTTACATGCTTCCATATGTCTCTAAGCCTCTTTTATAAAACAATACCGCCAATTTGCCGCAACGCCGATGCGGCATCAGGGAGCGTTAGGTCGTTTATAAGAGCTCAGACCGTGGCGGTAATGTTGCGCAATCATGTCAGTTTTATAAAAGGTTACGCGATGGCGGCAAAAAGGAGGTATGGGGGCGGTCTCTGCACTGTCGCGGACTTCCGTGTATTTTGGACATAACTTGCTTTTTATTGCGATCGAAGCAGCGCTCCTTAAGTTTTTATTTTAACAACCAGCTACAGGTGTGTGTCCTCCACCATCCCTGTGAGCTGTCACATGATCTGAGCTGCAGATCTAACGGAGAGAAGCTCCCGGAGCACCGCATCGGTCCAGTTAATCATCTCAGCTGGTTCTGTTTACAAATGTGAAACTTAAGCGCGTGTTTACTTTCATTTTTAATATAGTTCCCAGCCGGAGCGCAGCATTAATTCATCACATGGTCATGACACCTCCCTCTGTTGCGCCAAGGCTTAATGTGCGTTTATAAGACCGGCGAAGCCGCAATATTACCGCAATATTACTATCAAGCGTGGCGGCACAAATGCCGCAAAATTCCCAGAACGTGATACCGCCATGGCGCGTTCATAAGAAACACGTTGCGGTAATATTACGCTGATTTGCCGGCACGGTGTGTCTTATAAAAAAGCGCGTCTTTAAAAAGGGGGGCGTGACTCGCTCAGGTGTGTCTGATTGCCCCGCTGACAGTGAGAGGGAGAGACTGACAAAAGGCAGGATGAAAAAACTAAGGAGTTTTGGGGGGAAAAAAGGAGAACAGCTGTGAAAGTGACAAAACGGAGGACCCCCTTGAAAACGAGATGTATCATCTCAAGGGGTTAATCCTCTTTATATATGTTAAATAAATAAATAAATAAATAAACTACATCCGCACACATGCGCTTAACCACAGGCAATTCAAGAATCTCATCGCTGAGCTGGACCAAGGGCTTCCAGGTGACCTGCCGCTACACTCCACTGTGAGGTGGTTGTCAAAAGGCAAGGTACTTTCTCGCTTCTTTGAGCTTTTGGATGCCGTGAAACTGTTCATGGAAGAGAAGGACAAGGACTATCCAGAGCTCTCGGACCCCAAGTGGATTATGGATCTGGCCTTTTTGGTTGACATGCTGTGTCACTTGGACAGACTGAACCTGACCCTGCAGGGTACGTTAAAAATCCTGCCTGACCTGGTGCAAAGTGTGTTTGCATTTGTCAATAAACTGAAGCTGTTCAAGGCGCACACTCAAAAAGGAGATTTAACGCATTTTCCCACTCTGCTAAAAGCCAGCGGGCAAGTCACCAGCGCTGCCCTGAATAAGCAAAGAGCCAGATATGCATCACTGATTGAAAACCTGCACGACAGCTTTGTGACCCGGTTCCGTGATCTACAACTGAAAAGACCACAGATTACGTTCCTCGTCGACCCATTTAATGCGGAGACGGACTGTTTGAAAGCCCCACTAGTCACAGATGAGGCTGCGGCTGAGTTGGAGATGATCGATCTTTGTGAGGAAGACCAACTGAAACCTGCTTTAAGGGAAGGGACCATAGAGTTCTGGAAAAGTGTGCCAGTGGAAAAATACCCCAATGTCAAACGGGCTGCGCTTAAGATACTGTCAATGTTTGGGTCAACATACGTCTGCGAGTCTGTATTTTCTACCCTGAAACACGTGAAATCAAAGCATCGATCTGTTCTGACTGACACCCATGTGAGAGAATTGCTTCGAGTTGCAACAACGGAATACCAACCAGATTTGAAGTTGATTGTTCAAGGCAAGGAATGCCAGAAGTCCCACTGAGCAACATGCACAGTAAAAGGAAAACTATTGTGGACTAATGTGGACTTAGTTGAACTGAGAGTTTGTGAATGTGTGCGACAGTGCACACTGTACACAATGTTCATTGTTGAAAATTACTTTATTATGTTTGTGTGTGACATTTACAATAAATCTGGCTGAGCAGAGGTCTCTCTCTCTCTGTGTGTCTGTGAGAGAGGAAGGGATGGCTCATGTTCAAGTGTGCCCATGTTAATGATGTGGCTCTTTGCTGCAACGCAGTAAAAAAAAGTGGCTCTTGGTCTCTGACGGGTTGGCCACCCCTGTTTTAGAGCATCCAGTCAGCTCTTAAAGTCGGTTCTGTTGAAGAGCTAAATGAACCTTTCTGACTGATCCTATTCTGTCGTGAAAGTTTTGTTTTATTAACTTCACTTAATGAATGGTGTGAATTTAAACTGAAACATTAGAAGAAAGTAAAATCCCAAAGGGAGATTTTGTACAATTAGTTAAACTGAGTTCATGTTTCAATAAATTAGAGAGAATGAAACCTTCTCCACCTGCCTGTTAAAGAGTTGAAAAGCTCTCTGGTGTTTACGCTCACATCCGTTCTAAAGTCTGTTTTTGTGTTTGCAGCAAGTTATCTCAGGTGCTTCACGCGGTCGCAGCGCTCCTTTATCCCTTCACCTGGCAGCACACCTTCATCTCCATCGTTCCAGAGATCCTGATCGACGTGGTGATGGCGCCCACCCCGTACCTGCTGGGGGTCCAGAAGCGCCTGCTGGACCAGGTCACCGACCAGAGCGACGTGAGTCGTAGAGATAAAATATCCTCATATTTGTCCCACAGAGGGAAAATCAGCATTAAAGGTTAAAGAAACAAAATATTTGTTTGTAAAATTTATTTTACAAATTAATTTTAAAAATAAAAGATTTTTAATCCAAAACCTGTTGAGAAGGTAAAATTAACATTCATGGACTCACCCATCTTGACTCACGACGGGGAAGGCTGTTGTTGGTTTAGCGTCCAGGAAACAGCAGAGAACGTCTGGGCTAGTAGAAGCTAACCCTTAGCATTAGCAACTCCACCACACAGCAGAACTCCTCCAGGCTTGTGTTATTGGTGGAGATAAAACATCAACGTTGCAGAGCAGACAGAGTCAGTGGTAGAGTCGTGTTGCTGTTAGCCAATCAGAGGAGAGATGTTCACATATCAGGAAGTAAGACTCGTGTTCTGCTAACCGCTGCTGTGGCTAACGTCTAGCTCCTGAAACAGGAACGCCAGAGCTTTTTTACCTCAGAGATCGACTCACATGGCATTCATTTATGCTAGCGACCCCTGCAGAAGTGAACTTGATCTTTAAATCAGAGCTCTTGATGGATGACCTTCAATGACCTTTGACCTTTTCTGTGTGTGACAGCTCCTGGTGGTTGATTTGTCTGCAGATAAAAAGAAAACCTTTATTGTTTCTGTAAGTTTTACTTCACATCTGTTCATTTTTAATGGAAACTGAAACATTTGTTGAGTTAAAATAATTCAGTAAAATCTTCTGCTCCAGATTGGTGATGAAGAATCGATTCTTCCTCCGAAACTCCAAACAGAGATTCTGGAGGCTCTGCCGCGCCGGAAGGACTTATGTGAGTTCTGACAGGACCGTGTGGGTTTGGACCTCTGACCTCGTCGCTCCACCTTATGTTGTTTGTGTTCCTTCCAGCGGTGGAGGAGCTGAACCACGTCGTGTCCGAGGCCTTCCTCCATTTCTTTGTGAAGACAGTCGGCCATTACGAGTCGTACGTCAAACGTTCAAATGGACACGGCGTGTTTGATAAGAGGAGCTTCTACAAGGCCATCGAGTCCAAGACAACCCGACACTTCGTTAAGAAGTTCATCCTGACGCAGATGTTTGACCTGTTCATCCAGGAGGTGGAGAAGCAGCAGCCATCTGGACCACAACAGGGTGAGCTCTAGGACCCACCGTACCCTACCAGGTCTCTCACGTGGTTCTGGAGGAGTTCTGGTTCAGCTCGTTGAGTTTAGTGCTGAGGGTTTTCCACCTCAGTGTTTAAATCGGGGCTGGACTTTGACCGGATGGTTTAGTTGTTCCGTTGCTACGTGTAGGATCTTGTTCTAGTTCATGACCCGGTTTGGTCCAAGCTTCAGCTGCCAGACAGATGGGCTCATATTGGACTCTAGAACACTTTGGTATCGATGAGTTCTGTTGGGTCAGAACCAGCCTGAACCATCAGCTGTCCACCACAGTGCTGGGTCTGGTTTTCTTCAGACTTGCTGCAGTGCATTCTGGGTAAAATATCCACTTTATCCTGAAAACCTGCAGCCATCTTGTTTTTAGAGAGTATTTTTCCAATCAAACCAGACCTCTTCCGGCTTTTTCTGCTCTCCCTGTCATGACCTTTAACCTTTAACCTGATAACTGAAGCCTGTAGAATCTCAGATGGAGTTATTTAGTTTTTGTGATTTCCCTAAACTTTGACCTTAGTCCTAGGGTTGAATTTGCTGGAACGTTCATCCTGTAGTGATCCTCAGCTGTCTACTTAGTTCACCACTTGTAAATAATCTTCCTGTCTGTAGTGATGGCGTTTAGAAATTACCTTTAACCCTTCCTGTATCAGTGGGCAGCGATTGCTGCTTCTCTGGGGTCATTTCTGCTGTCTGTCCTTGTGTTAACACACGCCTGTATGCTCCAGAAGAACAAACTCTTTATAGAGGAGCTAACGCTCACATTAGCAGCTCCTGGCTGAAACTGAACGTTTTTGCTATTTCTGTGTATTCTTCCACGTTCCTCTAACCAGTGTGTGTGTGTGTGTGTGTGTGTGTGTGTGTGTGCAGGAATATTTCACAGGAAGATTCTTGAGCATCAGGAGAAGAAGAGGGACAGGACGAGGAAACACTAGCTGACTGACTCTCTGGGTGTAAATATTGGAAGATGTGAATATTGCACTGTGTTTTTATTCTGATGATTCTGAACCTTTAGTGTGAATTACTGTACGATTGTGCTGCTGCTACTCGGTGTCAAACACTGGCTTTCAAGAGACTTCTGGCTCCGGTGTTGGTTCTCCTCCTGTGGCTGCAGTCCAGATGCTGATAAACAGGAAAATTGTTTCCTATCAAGACTCGTTTCCAGCCGCCGAGCTCTGATTTTAGACCTGTGCTGCTTCTTTTCAGAGATTAGTTTGTGGGTTTTTTCCACTCTTTGTGACTGACTTCACTGATACGTAAAATATTTGTTTAGAGACCTTGACTCAAATTTCTGTCCGGTGTGTAAAACGGGTGTTTGAATCCAGATGTGTGACCCAAATCCTCATAAATCAGCTGGTCCCAGAAGCATGGTGATGTGAGTCACCCTAAAGACCCTGAAAGGTGAATCAACGTCCATTATGACTCCAAATATTCATGCAAATTTGATTTTACCGCTGCCAAATCTGCCTGTCCTTTAGATGTAGAAACATCCTATAAAGGTTTTATAAAATTAAGTAAAAATGATTATCTATAACTTACCTTGAAAACAAAATAATCCTGAAACTCAAATGGTACTAGCTTGTTAAAAGGGAACCCAAAGTGTTGGTGGTGTTCCAGCGCCCTCTGGTGCCTGGCAGAGGAAATGTTGAAATTGTTTTAAATATATATATTATTGGGAAAAAATTATATTTTCCTATTTTTTTATGACACGAGTTATTCTTGATGTTTCAACTGCTGATAAAAACAATGGTTTATGTAAAAACCCTTGTAGGTGCAGAAAAATGCAACGGGACGTGTCTATTTCCTGAAGACATTTTTTTATCACTTCAAAATAAGTGATGGAGTCCTGAGTTCATCTACTGTAATTAGAACTTTATTAATGCAAGCTAGTCTCTTCTTTCACCAGGAGAGTCTCTCGTCCTTCAGGTGTGAGTGGCCTGTGGCGTCGTCACCTGAAGAGTTGTCTCTCCTGTTGTTCAGTTAATGAAAGTTTGAACACCACCTAAACAACACCACTCAGCTCATGTTTGGGTGTTCAGCCTGTTTCTGGGTGTTGTTGGGTCTGAGGATGACCAGGATGTTCTGTTTGGAAAAAAATCCAAGTTCTGGAATGTCTATTTTACACGTGTTGTCATTTTCTCTGGGCCTACGGGATTACGGGGCCCTGGATGACTGATAACCTTTACCAGCAGGCATGTGACTCGTTAATGATCAATCTACTGTGTTAAACCCACTGATACAAATTAATTTGACTGTTAGGCTGCTGGACTTTTTCTAACCCAGCTGTATTTTTATACATGCCCACAGCGCCACCTGCTGGGTGTTTATGAACGGTGGTTTGTGGTGAAACTAAAGTGATTCCTGCCAAAGTACACAAACAGGAAGACTGGTCTGTCTTTTTGAGTCAAAATAGTTCTTATTTAAAACAGAATATATTCGCCTCATGTGGTAGAACTCAGGAAACACACATGGTGTTTTTGTTATAATAAAAACATCTAAACAAATGTGTTTGATTTTTGTGTAGAAAATGTCAGATGATGTTTAAACAGGAAAACCTTCAAGTTGCTAAAAATACCCAATTTTACAAATTATTTCTTATAGGCAATCTTTTAAAGAGTGGGGATTATTTAAGGGTAAATGTATGATCCATTTGTGCTTTCATTTCTACTTATGATTTTGTTTTGTAAAATTTTTGGTGGATTTATTTACATCTTTTGGGAAAAGTAGCAAGAAATATATATTTAGATATATACATAAAATAAAGATTAAAAATAGCACACCTGAACATTTTTATAAAAGAAGTACATTTATATCTATATTATATATTTAAATCATACACTGTAGAGTACAATAGATATAGCTAGGTACAGAAATGTTTGATCATATTATTGACAATATAAAAAGACAAGTTTATCATATCAGGGCCCTAAACGGCACAGACAGTTCCACTCGGAGCCGCTAGGTGGCAGCTGAGTAGAAAGCCAGGAGGACGCACCGCCGTCGGTGTGAGCAGAGCAAGAGACACGGCAGATACCCCACCTTCGATCAAGGTAAGCGAACAAAGACTAACAAGACAAACGGAATAAAACGACTACTAGTTAGCATGGCGGACTTTTAGGTTAGTTCTGAAGTTATTGTTGACTCTTCTCCACCGCATGGAGGTCAGTTTTACACAAAGAACTCAGGGAGCAAACAGCGTTTACTTGCTAACTTTCACTTAGCTGTTGGCTTAAAGAACTTCTACTTGTAAGAGTTGTGGAAACGTTTCAGGAATTTCCGGTGAGGACCGCCAAAATAAAAGTCCGTTTTATGAATATTCCTTCAAATTATTCTTTTTTTGTGCAATGGAGCTTTATTTTGAAGACATTTCCGGTATTATCATTACTTTTCCGGACTAGCTTGATGAGCGCAAGAACTTTAATAGCTAACTAGCTAGCTGAGTGATGTTAGCGGGATAAGACGTTTGTTTACGAACCTGAAAGTTGGGGGAAAAGTAAAATTTATCATCTCAACAGGAAACCAGGTAATGTTTAACCGCGTCGGTTAAGGACTTTAAGGGATTCCTGCTACTGAAAGTTAACTAATTGTTTGTAGTATTACATTCCAACCGAAACTAGCTACGTGTTTTTCGGGGCTGGTTAGGTCAGCTTAGTGATTATTTAAACTTCCTCACTCATTGCTTACTTTTTACCACCGACTTGTGACTTCATTTTAAATTGAGCAGGAAATAAAACACTGCCTTCATAGTAATGTTAACTTTGAAACACACCCAGGTTAAATTTAAACCTACTTAACAAGGCAGACTACCTTTTTTGCGTTCATGCAAATGTTATGAAGATGTTTTACAGAAACGTCGGGGATGGGCTGCTAGCTGCATTTGAAGTCATGGATTGAAATGAAATGTTTATGGGGTGTTTTTATTGTGTTTCGCTGCTGGATTGTTTATATTTTGTGCAGAAATGTAAAAACACACTTTGTTGCAGTTCTTGGCCAGTAAACTACCAATGTGAATGTACTTGTTTTTATGTATTTCCTGTTTTCACAAAGCAGTTTGCACGTAGTAGTGAAATGATGGCTTTTATGTTGTTGAAGTTTCTGAATTTTAAAAACCTGTTTCCTCTGAAGCTGTTTTTAACCTGTTTTTGGGATACCTGCATCAGAGCTGGCACATACAAATGACCTAAGTTATGATTAAATAATTATGTTGTTTACTGCATTTATCGGTTGACACCATTGCTCAATGCTTGCCTTCCTCTTCTTGTTTTAGCCAACGTTCTTCTCATCGTTTACTTCCAGTTTTTTTAAGTTCACACCTGATTTCTATCACGTCATGGTTCACGTGAATAGAGAACAACTGTTATTGTTTACTGGAGCGTGCAGCATTTTTCTTTCTCACAAACCGTCTGGATAGTTTAGAAGTTAACCTCGTGAGAAAAACCAAATACAACATTTTAAATAAATAGCCACATTGATTCTGTTAATGTAATCAAATCATATCAAACCTTTAAAACAACCTTCCAGACAGATAATCAGGAGAAACGTTACCCTGAACAGCTCTGATGCTCTTTAGAAATGTCAGCCTTGCGTTGTGTAAAACAGAACTTGTGTAAGTGTTGGAACAGTTTCAGCTTTTTGAAGTTCAGTCTGGCTTCACGAACCTGGGGTATAAAAGGTGTAGTCTCACATTTTCAGGTTTAAACTTCCTAGATGTTCTTTTGCACATATAGAAATGCTCTGATTTTGATGAATTCTAATTTTTCTCATGTATGAATTAGGTGATAAATTAGCCTTTTGAATTAAGGTCAGTTGAAACATGGAGTTTCACTCCTCATATTTGTAAAGTTGTTCATCAGAAAATGGACAGATGGAGCGAAGACAGCATTATTTTTCCAGTTGTGTGGCGTAAAGCCGGGATTTTGCTTGTAACTGGAAATTAACCTGAACTGTCCATCTGTCGTTTATCTTCCACAGATATATAATTTAAGGCTGTAACTTAAGATGCTGCCTGCTGTAATGTTGTATGAGGGCCTGGATAGCAAAAGTCAACCGTCTGCCTATAATTACCAGATGTATTATTTACTGCAACACAGTTTAAGAAGAAAGACGTTTAAGGGGGAAGCGTTTGGGAGACAGGAAGTTCTGCTCACTTTAGTTTTGGTTTTTCAGACAAAGTATGGCGATGACTGGCCAGAGCTCGTTCTCCTCCATGAGCAACCACACCAAGGAACGGGTCACCATGGCCAAAGTGACTCTGGAGAACTTCTACAGTAACCTGATCGCCCAACACGAGGAGAGAGAGATGAGGTAAAAGTACTCTGATTACTTTGTTTCCAGAATAAAAAGTTTAGATGGTTTTATCTGGTTGAACATTTAAAGTTGCTGTTTTTGGCTTTTGACTCTGACATCAGAACACGAGACCCAAACAGAGCAGATGTGCTGGATGTATTCTAATGTTTCTGTACATTTTAGTTTTGTAAAGCAGCTCCGGTTGTTTAACGCGCTGAAGTCACAGACTTGATGGGATTTCTTTAACACATGAATGTGTTTCTGGAGGATGTGGGTTATGTCACGGTGAAGTCAGGGTGGGACCGTTTCCTGCTGTGATGAGTTGCATCACAGATGATTCACAAGAGTTGAAACAGGCAGCTGCACTTCTTCTCCCACCCAAAAGCTTCTCAGGGTTGGGAGTTTGGAGGACAGTCGCACCAACGTCGGATGAGTTCAGCCCCATCCTGTGACTCAATTGGGCCGTTATCATTTTGATGCTAACATACGACTGGTTTTAGATCACACGTTTAAAGGTGTGACTGCTTGTGAAACCGCCTGGTGAGAAGAGTCAAACTGCTGGTTTCACACAGGTGCAACCTAAAACCACCGCTTAAAACAGAAATCATTTTATTTACTCCTTTCTAACCAGAACGTGGACATCGTTGTCCTCAGAGTGTCTTGTCTCTGAGGTGAGGCTGGACAGACGAGGGTGCACCTGAGGACCAGTGTGAAAGTCTGACCTGCTCAGCTCCTGTTTGGGTCAACCAGTCTCTGTGGAACAGTGTTGTTGGGTTTCAAACATGAAACATCATCTCCAAATATTATGGAGAAATTCCTTCTGAGCTTCTCTGAAACTCCAGATGTGTGGAATAACGGTAGTTTTCCACCTCTGCGTGTGTGTGTGTGTCCCTCGTGGGGACGTGCAGCTCCATGCTGTGGAGCTCTTGATGATGGCTCATGTTCCTGTTGGTGGAACTCTAGCTTGTCTCTGACGTCCTCCCTGCTGGACTTGGAGTTGCAGACCTGCCAACCTGTACGCATTTTGCGTAGCAAGTATGCAATTTGGCATCTAATTACGCTGGTACGACTCACCCTCTAAACTACGCAAAAAGCTGCGGGCACGTGAGTTCTGTAGCAAATATGCACGTATGGTACTCATGTCTGACAACACGACTCAGCAGCGTGTTGAAGAAGTTTTGACGCCAATCGTAGAAAAGTGGAGAAAAACGATTCTGCAACCTATAGTAGCGTAACAACCCCGCCCCCTCCTCCCTGTTTCGTCCTGCCCGCTGCCTCTCTCTCCGTGCTCCGGTCCGCACTCGCTGCTGTTCTGGTGTTTAAAAGGTAAACTATCTCTGTGTGTGTGTGTGTGTGTGTGTGTGCACGTGTGTGTCAGCAGACCGGACCGGCCATCTTTTGGTGAATGTGAAAGCGCATGGGCGTCGTGCCCGTGGGGGATGTGGGTGTTTTAATAGTCACACTTTCCCGTAGTTTTGCTAAAAAAACTGATAATATTATCAGCCTGGTCCCTCCGTGTTTCTCTCGCTGTGTTCCCCCTCCCTCTCCTGTTGATCATTGAAAACCGCACCTTTGTGTGTTACTTCAAACATTTGCGTCTAGTCCATCGTTGATGTGCGTTTCCCCAGCTGCTCCGCACCGCCGAGCGGTAAAAACACACGCTCATCACTAGCTCGCTCTCAGCTCGCTCTGCTCGTACCACAGGAGAACTACAGCCTCCTTCAGCTCCAACTCTGATTAGAGCAAATCAACACAGTAATCAAATTAATAGTAAAGGTTCTGAGCAGAGCACTGCCCCTAAACATGCATCATCTCAAAGGTTGCTTGTTGATGTGATTATCTATCTCTTACTCAAGAACAAAAGATGAAATTATCACAAAAAGTAAACAAAACGTACCAGAAGAAGCTGAAGTTGGTTCTATTTTTAGTTTCAGTCAGAAAGAGCAATTCCAACCAGTTCACCCAGAGCATCTTTCCTCTGCTCTAATCATAAAACTACAACCGTAGACTCTTCACACCTGGACTAGAGGCTTTCTGAACTAATAGTAAATCCTTAAGACAGTTGATGATGTTTGAAACGTTAGTTTGATTTGTGAAAGTTCAAAGAAGCAGATTTCAGCACTTTTTTGCATCTACAGTTGAAACTGGAAAAGTTAGAATCTGGTGCAAAAGTTGAGACTGGTTACATTCAAAGCCAAACATTTCAAGCCGTTATTTGTTATAATTGTGATGATTCTGGCTACAGCTGATGAAAACCACACATTCAGAATCTCAATCAGAATATAGTGAAAAGGTTCAATATTCTAGACTCAAGGTGTCACACTCTAATCAGCTGATGAGCCCAGAACACCTGCAGAGGGTTCCTGAGCCTTTAGATGGTCTCTCAGTCTGAGCTGGATTACTGACATAAGTGGACTTTTACACCAGATTATCATTTTCCAGTTTCACCTGTAGACCACATTAGAACTGGCTCTGCTAAAAACTACAATACTTAGATTATTCAGAGCTTAACTAGATTATATTAGACTGATAGCAGAGTCCTTAAAGAACAGTTTGTGATTGGTTAAACCTTTATTTGAAAAAAAAAACAGAGTTCAGAACTTTATTGCATCTGACCCACCTTAAGTCTGGTCCAGTGTAAAAACTACAACACCTAGACTCTTCTTCAAACCTGGATTAGATTATTCTACATTAACAGCAGAATCCATAACTTCCAGGTGGTCATTTGTGAAACCTTTAGCTCAAAGGCCACTTTCTTCATTGTGAGTTTGGATTATCATATTAGTAACCTATTTTTCAGCTTAGGTTGATGTTTATAAACAGTACATTTATTTCAAGAGTTCTGATTGGTCACCCATGAAGTAAAACATTTTACATTTTATAATTACAGCAGATTAAAGATACTGGGGGTGGAAAAATGAGTGGGAATTGAACTTTCTGAGTTGGAAACTAAAGTTAAAGTCCCAAGTCATCGTCACACACTGGTGAAATTACATCTCTGCATTTGACCCATCCCCGTGGTGGGGAGCGGTGAGCTGCAGCTGTGGCCGCGCTCGGGAACTATTTGGTGGTTTAACCCCCCAATCCAACCCCTTAGTGCTGAGGGTCAAGTGAGGAGGCATTGGGTCCCATTTTTTCAAAGTCTTTGGTATGACCCGACCGGGAATCGAACCCGATCTCCCAGTCCCGGGGCGGACACTCTACCACTAGGCCACCGTAAAAAAGGGAACCAACTTCAGCTTCGTACAAAACAGTAAAAACAAATTACCAAATGAATGAGAGAAAAAAATCAGAATATTAAATTCTTGAAAGCAAACAGCTATTGCAAAATACAAAATAAATCATTACCATTACATTTTTAATTAATTTTGATTAAGTATTGAAATAATGGAGTTGCAAAAGTCCGTGAAAAAAGCAGCACAAGTGGTACTCAAATAATTTTGACAAGGTTGGCAGGTCTGGTGTTGTCCCGCTTCTTGAGTTTGACCTTTGACCCCAGCTGTTGTCTACTTATCTGAACCAGTGGCTTGGTGTTGTTCCCTCCTGGGACTCCAGTTCTCCTTTCCACTTCCACGGCAGGTGGAACTTCCATCCATGTTTCTGTAGAAACCATCACCAACCTCCCTGGTGTCTTTGGTGCGTTAAATGTTTTGTTGCTTTGAGTGGAGAACATGAGGGTGATTAAATAAAACCGTTATGAATTTATTCGATATAAAAGAAGAAATGAGGCCTTTTGCTGTAGGGAATGCGTGACCTTTCCACGGATCTGGTGGTTTGTAGCTCAGCGCTTAATCAGAAGTAGGAAAGAGATTAGGCTTACATCAGTCGTGTCCTTGTTTATACGCAGTTTTTCAAAAGTTTTTTCCTGAACTTTGTCTAAATAAATGATCATTAAAGTCGTCCTTCACTGAAAAACTCATGTTTTAATGATTATCTCTGATTCTAACGGGTCACTCTGAGTGTTTCCTGCAGGCTGAACATGAAAATAGTCTCCTCCACCTATCTCCTGCATTAGCTTCTGATAGAAAATAGACTCTAGGTGAAACTCTAGGATTAGAAAATCCTGACAGATCTACGTCACACTGTCACTGAACATTCATGGACTCACCCATCTGGACTCACGACGGGGAAGGCTGTTGTTGGTTTAGCGTCCAGGAAACAGCAGAGAACGTCTGGGCTAGTAGAAGCTAACCGTTAGCATTAGCAGCTCCACCACACAGCAGAACTCCTCCAGGCTTGTGTTATTGGTGGAGATAAAACATCTTTAATGAACCACATCTTTAAATTGTGTCTCCAGGCAGCAGAAGCTGGAGAAGGTGATGGATCAGGAGGGTCTGGCTGACGAAGAGGTGAGCTGCTGGATCACGCTGAAGTCTGTTATTGTGGTTTAGTTTAATGATTCTCACTCAGACGGTAACGAGTCTCATTGGGTTTGTTCATCTCTGCCCTGAAACCAGCAAACGGTCGACAGTCTGATGCTCCTACAGCAGATGTCTGAAGAAAATAAACTACTGTAGTTTTTATCTGATCGTAAAGCTGGATTAATCTCAGAACTGCCTGAGCTGATTCAGATGCATCTGTGAATCCATTACTCTTTAGTCAGAAACGTGGGCGCAGTCTTAGTTTATTTTATTATAATTAGTATTTTTTTCTTTTATTTACATGGTTTTTGGTTCATCTGTGGTTCTCCAGCTTAGCAGTGAAACCTCTGAGATATTCAAACAGTAGAATACGTTTTAGACTTTCTGGTATATCTGACTGAATATTTTAATAATAACAACAACAACAATAATGATAACAACAACACCACATCTTTGTCTTTTCCTTGTTGTTTCGGTCAGAAACGACTCCGCCGCTCGGAACACGCCAGGAAAGAAACGGAGTTCCTGCGTTTGAAACGGACCCGTCTGGGTCTGGAGGACTTTGAGTCCCTGAAGGTGATTGGCCGAGGAGCTTTTGGAGAGGTAAACTATTTATTACAGTTTAATTCACACGAGCATATTTACCATGTTTATGTTCACACAGAACGAGGTGTTGGTTTTCTAACGTGTCCCAAATATAAAGCAGCAGTTCTGGTGCAGGATGTTGGTTTTATGTCAGTAAATAAAAATCCCTGAAATAAACATTCTTATAAACGTAGACAGAAACAAACGACCTGCACATGTTTGTCTCTACCAAGTAAAACCCACAAAGATGAAGAAAAGAGTTTTTCTGCAGCACCTCTAAAGATCACAAGAAGTTCTCACAGTCAGTCCAAAAATTAAAGTAATAGAGAAAAAAAATTCATATTAAGAAACGAGAATAAAAATCTAAGAAGGAAAACAAACATAAAGCATTGCAAAGTCTGCATTTATAACACCACATATCACGGTTCATCAGTTTTGATGCTGAAAGGGAAAAAGGCCCCAGAACGGTTCCTCTGAAGCAGATAAAGAGCTTTAGTCTCAGAAATAACATTTCTATTGTGTTTCTATTATTTGTTTTAATCATGAAGGAGTTTTGTAACTGATCCAGGAGGAAGTTTGTATTTCATTTATTAACTTCATGGTTTTAATAGAGACGTAATTCCATAAATGTCTTATGTTGCAAAACAACCAGACCTGGTTATCCAGCTGGTTTTTGCTGCAACACTGGAGACTTTCAGTATTCCACAGACTTAGTTTAACATGTGAAATAATCTGTAATTAGGACTAAAGCTTCTAACGGGGTGGAGATGAACAGATTTCATTTGTTTTTAGATGATAAAATTGTGACCTTTAACCTTTTCTCTCCACTGAGTCTGTTTGGGTTTGAACCTTCAGGTTCGTCTGGTGCAGAAGAAAGACACGGGTCACGTCTACGCCATGAAAATTCTACGGAAAGCCGACATGCTGGAGAAGGAACAGGTGAGGCGGACGTTCGTCCACGCCGGCGAGTCTGTTGGACAGAGTTAACGTAGGGCGTGTCCCCGCCTGCAGGTTGGACACATCCGAGCTGAGCGGGACATCCTGGTGGAAGCGGACAGTCTGTGGGTGGTGAAAATGTTCTACAGCTTCCAGGACAAGATGAACCTCTACCTCATCATGGAGTTTCTTCCAGGAGGTTAGACCATGAGCATCCCAGCTCCTGTAGCTGGACTCGTGTTGCTGGTAGACACAGGGTTAGGGTTGGGACAGGAGTGTCTTTAGAGCTAACGCGACTCTGCTGCAGGAGACATGATGACGCTGCTGATGAAGAAGGACACGCTGACAGAAGAAGCGACTCAGTTCTACATCGCTGAGACGGTTCTGGCCATCGACTCCATCCACCAGCTGGGTTTCATCCACAGAGACATCAAACCAGACAACCTGCTGCTGGACGCCCGGGTGAGACTCGTCAAACCCTAAGCTCACATAATCCCACCAAACCTTTACTGGAACTGCTGTCTGAGCTTTTTGTTGCTAATAAAGTTTTATGTTCAATTTGTTTTGTAATTTTAAAAAAAGCTTCAAAGAACTCAGAAGTAACAGAAGAATGGAAAAATCAGCCAGGGTCATGTTTACACCAAGCAGCATTAAAGTCGTAACAGGATTAAAATCAGAATAAATTAGAAACACGGATAAAAAACAGACCCTAACCATTTCCAGGTGAAGGAAATCCTACATAAACAATAATTAGATATTTTATTAATATAAGGTGCTGTCAGAGCAGAGGAACTTCCTTTAATCCTTCACAATAAGAGCCTAAACATACACATCACAGCTGAAGCTTAATAATCTGATAAAACCCAGAGGGCAGGATTAATGAGCTCGTCGCCGCTGCTGTTGCATCATCAGTCTGGTGTTTCTGGACCTGGAGTCGGCTTTAGGTGTGAAAACGTTTCCTGCAGCTGAATCCTTCCTGGTTTACTGTAATCTGTTGTTGTCTGTAAGTAATCTGACTGCTCCTAACGTGTGGTCATGTGGTTTCCAGGGTCACGTGAAGCTTTCCGACTTCGGCCTGTGCACGGGATTAAAGAAGGCTCATCGTACGGACTTCTACAAGAACCTGAACCACAGCCTGCCCAGCGACTTCAGCAAACAAAGTCAGGCAGCGTCACTCGCCCACCTGTCCCGATTTAGGTTTGATGTTTGAGTCAGGCGTGTAGACCAGGCGTGTAGACCAGGCGTGTTGGAGTTGAAACCAGCTGTTTCTGCAGCTTTAACATCCAGTCAGTGATGTTTCTGTGTTTTAATCCTCCCTGCAGATAACCGTGTGTGTATTAATGTGTTGGTCCTGCAGCAGTAGCAGAGATGATTCCTCAGCTTTTTTATCAGCTGGTGAAAATCTGAGATGTTTTAAAGCAGAAAATAAGTTTTGCTGCCTGATGTTTGTTTTACCAACTACGGAAATGTCCTTTCTGACCTCGTATAGTAATGATAATAATAAATGATTGTTATTATTACTGATGATGATGGTGGTGAAGGGTGTTTTCTGTTCATACTGATTCATTTAATGTGAAAGAGCCACGGTTGTGGTCGATCACATTCCCACAATACGGATAAGTTTAGATGTTCTGCTGAAAACGTGTTTGGGTTCTTGTTGTCAGCTGAGCCGTTGTTTTTTCCCCAGCTTTTCAGAACATGAACTCTAAGAGGAAAGCAGAAACCTGGAAGAGAAACAGGAGGCAGCTGGTAAGTCTGACCTTATAAATACAACATGAACACGCACCTAGGTTAAGTTTTAGAAGTAAACTTCCATTCAGAGTCTCTGGATTGGATCAGCTAGTTCTGAATCAGACGGTAAAAAGGATGATTTGGTTTCAGCGGGATCGGAATCAGAACCGTGTGCAGCATCCTGCTCTAGTCGTGTTGATGTTTGATCCTGAAACCAGCATAAAGCAGCTTTATGAAGCTGGGAATTCAGAGCTGATCCTGAAGTAAACACACCACCTGCTGCTGCAAACAGAATTTTTTCTTTTAGTGAAGAAGTGGATTTAAATCTAACCTAAAGATCCGTTTAGAGTCGCTGCTCTGGATTTAGAAACCCGCTTTAATCCCAACACAACCTCCTCCTCTTCTTCAGGCTTTCTCCACGGTGGGAACGCCGGACTACATCGCTCCAGAGGTCTTCATGCAGAACGGATACAACAAGCTGTGTGACTGGTGGAGCCTCGGTGTCATCATGTACGAGATGCTGATAGGTAACCAGATCTTCCTTCAGGTTCTCCGGGTCGGGCCGGTTCTGGTGTTAAACGTTCTGGTGGTTCTCCAGGTTACCCTCCGTTCTGCTCCGAGACGCCTCAGGAGACCTACCGGAAGGTGATGAACTGGAGAGAGACGCTGACGTTTCCTCCTGAGGTGCCGATATCGGAGAAGGCCAAAGACCTCATTCTCAGGCAGGAAACCACTCCAGCCTTCAAAATAAAAGCTCCTCTGGTTTATTTAAGACCCTAAAATGGCTCCGATGTTTCTGTTCAGGTTCTGCTGTGAGGAGGAGCATCGGGTCGGCGCCGTGGGGGTGGAGGAGATCAAATCCAACTCCTTCTTTGAGGGGGTGGACTACGACCACATCAGGTCAGCACCGGTTTTCCAGTTTAGGCTGAATCTGGATTTATTCTCATAACGGAGAAACAGGAAGTGATGTCATGGGTTTTTCACTGACGGAAGCTAAAGTTTGGAGCCCTTATTCCCTCTAAACGAACTTCCTGCTGGGTTATTGGTCAGATACAGATTAGATCCCGGTTTTCCTAACCCCGCGTCTGTTCTGCTCCAGGGAGAGACCTGCTGCCATTCCCATCAACATCAAAAGCATCGACGACACGTCCAACTTCGACGAGTTCCCCGACTCCGACATCCTGACGCCCACAGGTCCGCCTCCCGCTCCTGATTAACGTGTTTCCGGTCTCCTGTGATTCCTGAAGTGTGTTTTTTTTTTTCCAGCCGTCGCTCCCGTTTCCAACCAGACGGAAGCCGACCTGAAGAACAAGGACTGGGTCTTCATCAACTACACCTACAAACGCTTCGAGGGGCTGACGGCCCGAGGAGCCATCCCGTCCTACATGAAGTCGGCCAAGAGATGAATCCCGGCGGTTCTGGTCGTGAGACCCGGGAGGATCCGACGGCGCCGAGGCTCGTCTTCTCCCGTTTGTTTTATAGGAACGTCACAGAAACCTGCTGCCTTCACTCTGATGCTTCTGAGGGTACTTCTCCTTTTCCTCCACTTGAGACTGAACTGGGATCAGCGGGATTTCCCCTCCTCTGGATTTAGAACCAGCATCCTTCACATTCCCTCTAGACCAGCAGCATGGATCCACCTGAGGGCTCCTCCCCCCCGTGGACGTTTCAGCTCAATCTCGCATTAAACCGTTGCTCCGAGTGAACCAGGTGCTCTTCAGGGATTCTGTTCTTCCTGTTGGTTCTAGTGACCCGACCAAAGACTGGCGCCGACCCGCGGCTCTGCTTCATCCTTTTCTAACTTCCTGTTTCTACTTTTCCAGAGCCGGCGTTTGCGCTGACGCATGTGAAAATCAGAGAACAAGGTGTTCAGCACCTTCGGTGACGGGGACGGCGCTCCGGTTCGGTTCCACCCGCGACCCGGCGGGTCGGGTTATTTATTTGCTGTAGCGGTCGAAGCAGCGTTCTCTAAATTTAGTTTATTCTTAAGTCTGAGTGAAGAAAGTTTATCATTTTGATTCAGAATCAAACGCATCAAAGTTCTTTTGAATAAGAATCACAAACGATTCCTCAGCAGCCTGATCTCTGGTTGTCATGGTAACGTCCTGATAGGTGGTGCAGCTCTAAAGACAGACAGACTAAAAACAGCCTGTTGGCTGATGAATAAACTCATCTGAGCTCTCATTTAAAGGTTTGATTTACTGATTCGTCTTTTTAACAACTCAGATTTGAGTTTCATGAAGTTTTCTTTAATCCAAATTCAGATCCAACCAAACCAGATTACCCAGCATGCATCTGTTACAGCTTCCTGTTACCCGTCCCGGCGCCCCCGTTCCCGTCACGAAGCCCGATCCCCTCTCTGAGAATGTGCACGTGTTGATTTTGGAGCAGAAGCAGCAGCTGAGGTCCGGTTCTGATGCACAGGGCTGAACCCGCTCCACCGAACACAAGATCCAAAATGCTGTCGTTTCAAATGAATGTAAAGGAACTTTATGCAGTTTTTGTTTTGTTTTTAAATCGCGGAGTCAGAGCGATGCTGCTGGGAATGAAACCTGGACCATAAATGTTCTCTGGTCGGGCGGAATGATGGGAACGCCTGGAAGCCCGTTTCTGCTGGACAGAACCAGCAGCTTTTGGATCCATGAGGAGTTTTTATTTCCCAGCAAACAGCTGTTATGATCACAGCTACGTGTCCAGCAGCGGCGGTGGGGGCGGGGTCTGAGTGTTTTATATATATGATGTAGATGAAGAGCAGCTTTCATGTTTTAGAGAAGCAGACACTTTTTTATTTAATTGTTTACTTTGCTGCTGGTGAGTTTTCACGCTTTAATCCAGCAGCTGAGGCTTCAGAGCAATAGGTGTGTGTGTGTGTGTGTGTGTGTGTGTGTGTGTGTGTGTGTGTAACTGCTGCGTGGGAAGCGAGGGATTTGGGAAGGTGAGTAGATTATTTAAACCACTGCTCTCTTTGTAACGTGTGGCGAATGTTTTATTTTATGCTGTTTGACAATGAATTACTCTGCACTTATAACCGATGTGTTGTTTTTATTTCACCGGGATCAGGAGGAACTAAAGCCGGAATCTCTTCGGTTTTCCTGGGGTCTGAAACGTGAGTCTCAGGGCCTACGGTGGCCTGTGAGGGGCTGCTCAGGAAATACAGGGCCTTCTCAAAAAATGAGCATATTGTGATAAAGTTCATTATTTTCTGTAATGTACTGATAAACATTAGACTTTCATATATTTTAGATTCATTACAACTGAAGTAGTTCAAGCCTTTTATTGTTTTAATATTGATGATTTTGGCATACAGCTCATGAAAACCCAACATTCCTATCTCAAAAAATGAGCATATCATGAAAAGGTTCTCTAAACGAGCTATTAACCTAATCATCTGAATCAACTAATTAACTCTAAACACCTGCAAACGATTCCTGAGGCTTTTAAAAACTCCCAGCCTGGTTCATTACTCAAAACCGCAATCATGGGTAAGACTGCCGACCTGACTGCTGTCCAGAAGGCCATCATTGACACCCTCAAGCAAGAGGGTCAGACACAGAAAGAAATTTCTGAACCAATAGGCTGTTCCCAGAGTGCTGTATCAAGGCACCTCAGTGGAAAGTCTGTGGGAAGGAAAAAGTGTGGCAGAAAACGCTGCACAACGAGAAGAGGTGACCGGACCCTGAGGAAGATTGTGGAGAAGGACCAATTCCAGACCTTGGGGGACCTGCGGAAGCAGTGGACTGAGTCTGGAGTGAAAACATCCAGAGCCACCGTGTACAGGCGTGTGCAGGAAATGGGCTACAGGTGCCGCATTCCCCAGGTCAAGCCACTTTTGAACCAGAAACAGCGGCAGAAGCGCCTGACCTGGGCTACAGTGAAGCAGCACTGGCCTGTTGCTCAGTGGTCCAAAGTACTTTTTTCAGATGAAAGCAAATTTTGCATGTCATTCAGAAATCAAGGTGCCAGAGTCTGGAGGAAGACTGGGCAGAGGGAAATGCCTGAAGTCCAGTGTCAAGCACCCACAGTCAGTGATGGTCTGGGGTGCCATGTCAGCTGCTGGTGTTGGTCCACTGTGTTTTATCAAGGGCAGGGTCAATGCAGCTAGCTATCAGGAGATTTTGGAGCACTTCATGCTTCCATCTGCTGAAAAGCTTTATGGAGATGAAGATTTCATTTTTCAGCACGACCTGGCACCTGCTCACAGTGCCAAAACCACTGGTAAATGGTTTACTGACCATGGTATTACTGTGCTCAATCGGCCTGCCAACTCTCCTGACCTGAACCCCATAGAGAATCTGTGGGATATTGTGAAGAGAAAGTTGAGAGACGCAAGACCCAACACTCTGGATGAGCTTAAGGCCGCTATGGAAGCATCCTGGGCCTCCATAACACCTCAGCAGTGCCACAGGCTGATTGCCTCCATGCCACGCCGCACTGAAGCAGTCATTTCTGCAAAAGGATTCCCGACCAAGTATTGAGTGCATGACTGAACATAATTATTTGAAGGTTGACCTTTTTGTATTAAAAACACTTTTCTTTATAGGTCGGTTGGAATATGCTAATTTTTTGAGCTGTATGCCACAATCATCAATATTAAACCAATAAACGGCTTGAACTACTTCAGTTGTGTGTAATGAATCTAAAATATATGAACGTCTAATGTTTATCAGTACATCATTATCACAATATGCTAATTTTTTGAGAAGGACCTGTATACAATGTTTGTCTGTAGGATCTCATATATTTCAGGCCAGAGGCTGAATCAGGAAGTTTAAAAGTTCCTAACAGGATGAATTAAATTCTAATTTAATTGTGATTTTGTTGTGAAACCAGAGCAGAGAGAAGCATTCCTGCAGGTTTTGTTCTATCATCTCCCCACGCCTCCATCCAGCTGAGCAGCAGGAAGTCAGACATAACGGGGAAACAGAGCCTCAGTAGGATCATCAGCCTGCTGCTGCTGCAGCTTTCCTCTCTCCTCTCAAATCACTGAAACGTTCTCAGGTAAAGTCTCTGCTCAGTCTGGAGCTGAAGCTGCTGGTGGTGATGAAGCACCTTCTCCGTCCTGCTTGAGTTCCTCAGCATCTCTGAGCGCCGCTTCCTGTCTGAGACGTTTCCTCCCCAGAGGAAACAGCTGATTATCCAAAGCGAGGGTCGTGTGCATGAGGGGGAACCTCTGAGAGGTGACAGTTGGTCTGAGCCGTGAGAAGCTCAGGAGCCTCATTAATGATCCGTTAGCCAGCATCTGCTCGTCGTCCAGCCTGCTGCCAGCAGAGTTCTGGGAAGAAATGGGCTCATTATTTTAAATCTGCAGCTCGTTTCAGGTTAATGTTGCTGCTTGTTGTTTGTTCAGAAAGGAAACGGGCACCTGAGGAATAGTTGAGCCTTTTTCAGGTGTTTCTGTCTCACCATGGCTTCAGCTCAGAGGAGCACCTGCGTGGATTAAGCTCATAAGATGAATAAATGCTGGTTAGATGTTGAACCAGTGGTCTGAAACAATGGTCCTTCAGGTCCACCATCCAGCTGGCTCTGGTTCCTGCTCTGACACACCTGGTCAGAAGCTCTAGGGGGCTGGGGGGGGGGGGGGGGGGGGGGGGGGGGTTAGCAGAGAAACGATGGCAGCTGAGACCCTGATTGATTACACCTGTGTTGGGTTCCTGTTTTAGGACCAGGTGAGAGATGACAGGTGTGGAGGAGGCCCTCCTGCAGCATCATTCTGACCTCTGGGGAGGGTCTGGAACGCCGGGATAGTTTGGTGAGTTTCAGGACTTTATGGTTTCTATTTGAGTCGATGCAGTTTGGTCATTTCAGGGTTTGGTCCAGTTCAGAGTAGAACCAGAACACGGCATCACTAGGTCCACCACCTGGTTGGTGTTAGGTGCTGTGATGAGTGGGAGAGCACGTGGGCATGCAACAGGTCTGCACACCTGTTGGATGTCCTAGCTCGGTTCCCGGACCGTCTCTGGGCCTGGCCCGTCTCACTGAGTTCACCTGCTTCAAACACGACTCGTTTTTTACTTTTCATCCTGATTTTCTGGGATACTGGAAACTCAGATTTAATGTGTCAGTCTGATTATTTATTAATAAATACTGTCAGAGGTTCTGACCCGACCCATACAGCAGGTTCTGACTGGAAGTGTTGGTTTCCCTGTAACCTTTGATGAAGCATTGGTCTAATTTTTATTTAAACACTGTGACTGAAACTTAAAACTAGGGGTGCATCGATGGATTGGACGACCGATCTATCGGCCTCGATGTTAGTTTTCCTCAAGATCGGTGCACCCCTACTTAAAACCATACTATGCAACTTCTTCATATTTTAAAATCTATTTCTTCGTCACTCAGACCCCCACCGCCCTCTGTGGCCAGAATACCACACTTGCAACTTCAGAGTGGCGGTCTGGTCCCTGTTGGACTTAGTAAAGTGGAGCTGACATGCCTGGTGCTGCAGTCTGCTTCCAGCATGTTTCCTGCATGTTTTAGATCATGAACACAGCTGATGTGTTTGATTTAGTGATGAACCGCTCCTGTAGACACTAATGAAGGCTGAGGAGACGTTTCAGCTGTTAGATTAAAGTGTTAAAAAGACCAACGCACAGCCAGGAGAGAAGTTTACCTTTTGGTTCCACTAACGGACACTAGGGGGTGCTAAAAACAAGCAAAACTGTTCTTTTAATGCCTGAATGATCAAACTAACATCTGGATCTCCATCGAGGAACAGAACCGGTTTGGTATCAGAACCCCCTCGGGTCTGGACCCACAGTAAGAAGGCTCGGTATTTTCTACTTCTTATTGGATGAGAAACTTCAACGATAAACATGTTTTATTTTGCATCAGCAGAAAAAACAGGAAGTTAATCAACAAAACTTTATTATTTTATCAATTATGCACTAAAAAGTCAACATTTACCTTTAATTGGTGTTTTATTAAATATTAATTAGAATTATATTGGCTACGGGAGCCCTGGAGGGTCACGGTGGTGTTCTCCTCTTGTGGCTCCGTAGGTTTGACTGATACAATCAACAGATCTCCTCTCCTGGTAGAGAGACAGACATGAAACCACATCAGGAGGCTGCAGGACGGGCTGGTTCTGGTCCGGATCATTCAGCGGTAGTTCCTTAAGAACACCAGACGGTGGGGGGGGAACTTCTCCCGACACAGAGGACACTCGGCCTGTAAACACGGATCACAGCTGTCAGACGGATGAAGCGTCTGCGCTTCCTGTCTTACTGGTGTCGGTACCAGATCTGCTCGGGTGCCAGATTGGCTCGGGGTCCTTCGCCTGCCGATGACGTCAAACTACGGCAAATCCACTCGGATTTCTCACAAGTTTTGGAAAGAGTTTAGCAGTTTTGTCTCGTTTCTTACCGCCTAAATATTTGCTTTATAGCTGTTTTTGTTAATAAAACATCATATTGTCGTAGTTTTGTAAAGAATGTGAAACTACATAAAACCAACACCAGACGTCCAAAAAGCACAACAGTTTTTATATGTGGAAAATTGTAAATGTATTTACAGAATTAGCAGCCATTTCTGTTTTTATGTGGAATTCTAAATATTTTGTTCTTAAATCCATTCATTCATTCAAAATGTTGCTTGCTATTTGTTCAATAAAGTTATTTTATTTTTATTTTGCTGCTGAGGATCTCTGTTTATCCATTGATATTTTTGCTTTTATTTTACGTTTCCTTTGGCAAAACAAACATATTTTCCCCGAAAAGTTTGTTTTTGGACTACAGGACTACAACCGCAAGGACTACAACCGCAAGGACTACAACCGCAAGGACTACAACCACAAGGACTACAACCACAAGGACTACAACCACAATTTTGTTCAAACCAATCAAAATCTTCATTGTCAACGTGCTACCGTAACTTTTATGAACGTGGTATCGTAACTTCTGTAAGTCTTACGTTCAGCCAATCTAGTGTGACGTCACCGGCAGGCGCAGGACCCCGAGCCGATCTAGCACCCGAGCAGATCTGGTACCGACACCGGTACCGACGGCTTGTTCACTTCCTGCTCAGATGCTGCAGCTCCTTCACAATTAAACTCTGCTTTTATTGTTTTTACTGTGAAGCAGCAGCAGGAAATGTTTAATTTAAATAATTCAAATGAAAACTCAGCTGTCCTGCTGAGAGGATGGATGGATGAAAGGGAGCCAGGTGAACATGTGAGCTGAACACAGAGAATAACATGAGGCTACAGGCTTCTACATGGAACCCAGTGGAGGGGCCTGGTTTCTATCTGAGGAGGAGAAACTATCTTCTAAAAGCAAAGCATGTGAGAAAAATCTGATTGCAGCTGCAGATCTTTAGATGTCCTGTGATTCTGATCAGATCTGAGAGGGAAAACCTGCAGCTGGAAGCCGAACCTTGGTGTTGCACCACTCCGTGATGCATTCCCAGCAGAAGAGATGTCCACAGGGGGTGGAGGTGGAGTTCCTCCTCGCCTCCAGGCACAAGATGCAGCGAGCAGCTCGTGGGTTGGAGCTCAGAGTGCGCTGAGGACTGAAAACACACAAATCAGCACATCAAACTCTGCTGCTGTAGTCGGAGAAGGTCCAAGTTCGGTTCTGCACCTGAGCTTCCTGTGGAGCTTCCACTCCTGTCGGGCTCTCTGCCTCAGCCTGAAGCTGTGGAGCTGCAGGCTGATGGAGACGAGCAGCTGGAGGAGGGAGACGGTACCCAGCAGCCTGTAGCTGCTCCGGATGGAGGCGTCGTCGCCGCCCGGTCCCATCACATGCAGCTACACACACACACACACAGATTTAAGACATATGAATCTATTAACTTTATAGACTAAAACTTATAAGTATCTTGTTTTGTTATATTCAATAAATAATCTTAAATTAGGATTTTACATGAAAGATAAACTTTACTCATATTTTTAATACATCAGCAGTGGTCTCTGGTAGGAATGAATGCCTTGAGAGTTGCAACAAAGCTCTGGCGCTCCTGTTTCAGGAACTAGAAGTGAGCCACATCAGAGCTGAGCTTCAGACGGCAGGATCTGGAGTCTTACTTCCTGATATGTGGACATCTCTCCTCTGATTGGCTAACAGCAACACGACTCTACCACTGACTCTGTCTGCTCTGCAACGTTGATGTTTTATCTCCACCAATAACACAAGCCTGGACGAGTTCTGCTGTGTGGTGGAGTTGCTAATGCTAACGGTTAGCTTCTACTAGCCCAGACGTTCTCTGCTGTTTCCTGGACGCTAAACCAACAACAGCCTTCCCCGTCGTGAGTCAAGATGGGTGAGTCCATGAATGTTCAGTGACAGTGTGACGTAGATCTGTCAGGATTTTCTAATCCTAGAGTTTCACCTAGAGTCTATTTTCTATCAGAAGCTGATGCAGGAGATAGGTGGAGGAGACTATTTTCATGTTCAGCCTGCATGAAACACTCAGAGTGACCCATTAGAATCAGAAATGATCATTAAACATAGTTTTTCAGTGAAGTTGACCTTTAAGAAATATATAAATGTAAAGAAATTAAATTACTTGTGAAATAAAAATTAGAATTTAACTGAAACTGATAAAATTTTTGAAAATATATGTAAAAATATATATACCAGAATTAGTTACTTTCAAAGTGAGTTATGTATAATAAAATATGCAAAATAATTTTAACAAAATGGAGATCTGTATAAAAAATTGATTTAAAGCAAAAGTTAAATTAAAAAAATATTTTTCCTGATGTGACTTGAGTTTTATTTTGGTGGGGAACTTCCTGTCCCTGACTCACATATCTGATCCCGGCCGCCCGCTTTGACAGCTGATAAAAGGAGCTGCTGATGTAGAAGAGCGCCACGTGGAGGCGGTGCAGCAGGCCCACGCTCTGCTGGATCACAAACACCATCGGCTGACACGCCCTCTTCTGAGGCTCCGTCAGCATCCCCACCGCCCTCTGCACGCCCCTCCTGAGCCACCCCTCCAGGCTCCACCCCCTCGACGACGCCTGACGCCTGGCGATGGCCTCGCGATGCTCCTGCTCGCCCCCCAGCTCGTTCTCCAGGCACATCAGGACTTTGTCGAGGAGGTAGGGGAGGAAGGCGTGGAGGAGGACGAAGAGACCTCGTCTGGACCACGACGGGATCCGGCGTCTGGTCGGGTCCACCTGGATGATGTGGACGTACTCCTCACCCAGAGTCTGATAACCTGCAGACGATGGAGATGCTCACATGAAGAAGTTTGATTCTTTGGATCAAGGTCAAGTCCTGGATGTTGGAGAACCACCTGAGAGGGTCGTTAGACCGAAGTAGACGAGGTCAGACAGCAGCTCCAGCTCCCTCCTCCAGTCCAGCCATCGCTTAGATCCTGAAGGAAAAAGCAACAGTTACAGGCTTTTATTCTGAAAATACACCTCACCTTGACCCGATGGAGTAGATGTTTTTACTGCTCAAAGGTCAAAGGTCAAGCTAGGAAAACTCCTGATTGTTTAATAATCTTTAAAAAGATCTGGTTCTGGGCTTCCAGCTGCTACTGAACCCGTTCTGGTCCAGTGGTTCTTTTGGACTTTCTGGACGTTTGTCCCATTCTCTCTGCGAACAGAACAGAACCGGGTCATCCTCGTCAGTTTGGGTTTGTCCAATATTCTTTATTGGAGACGGGTCAGGATTTCAGCAAGCAGACCCGACCGGAACCAGAACCCTCTTCTGTCTCAGCCTTGGTAATCTGACCAGATAATCCTGTAAAGATTCTGCTGGATCCTGTATTAATCCTGCCACCACAGAACCCGGTCCAAGCCTGAACCATCGCAGGATCTACTTTTGGACTTGGCGCTGACGCCATCTGGATCATCCTCTTCTCTTTGGTCCAGGACAAACGACGACGCCTCCTAGCAACCATCCAGAATGCAGATCCATCTGATCCAGTTTGGTTCTGGTCCCTCCCAGATGGAGTCCAGAGTAGTCTGTTCCACCTCTGGACCGGGTCAACATCAGCCTCCGTCTCTGTTGGTGATGAAGGGTTCTGGACGTGGTTCTGCCTGAAGAATCAGATTCTAGAACTGAAACTCCTCCTGGTTCCTTAAGGAACCGCATCCTGCTCCAGGGGGAACATTTAAAGTTCTTCAGTGCTTCAGGAACTTTGTTTCATCAGTTTTTAATCTAAAATAAAACTTTCATGACTTTGTATTTAAATCAAATCATGATTTTAAATCAATTTGACCTCCTTATCAGCTCTAAACGGATCCTGCCTCAAAGCAGGAATGGATGATCAGGCTAAATGACAGAATAAAAGAGCTGCGTTTCTAGGAACAAGGCTGAAGAAACTTCTGCTGTTTCTGAAGGTAAAACTAAAAACCCACTAAACCATCGGAACCAGCAGAACTCTAGAACTTTAGCATCAGAACAAGCTAGCGGCTAACCGGCTACACGAACCTGCGAGGGTCTGAAATGCTTCGTTGGACTTGTTCCTCAGGACGGTTCGGTAATATTCATCCTTCTGACTGGACCGGATCAGCTGGGCCTGGTTCGCCGGACTCAGAGGCATTCTGACCCACCGAACCTCAACCCGCAGTCGGGATGATGCTCATCGGTTCAGATCCGTTCACCTCCACCGGCGGTCGGTAGGTAGGTTTACCGGGATGTGGTTCCGGTTCTTCACAGAACCGAGACTGGGTTTACATTTTCAGACTCAAAAAAGCAAAACAAAAACAAAAGAAACGAGTGGAAACTAACAAAGAAACAAAAATAACAGAAACTATTTTGGTTCCGTTTTCTTTTTCTTCTTCTGTGGTTTGAACCCTTAAAGCGTCTCCAGCGCCTCCTGCTGGACAGAGTGTGAAGCAGGAACAAAAATGATTTTTATTTATTGAAAATCTAAATAAAATGTATGAATTAATCAATAATAATAAATCAATATTCATTATTTTAATACAGCAGCAACATGATATTAGTATTGATTATGATTTATTATGATATATGTATGATCAGCGGCTTGAAGAAATAAGCCTGCAATATAATTATAATTTATTTTTATTCATATATACACTGAACACAAAAATGAAAGGAACACTTTTTTTATTGGGCCTGGCATGAAATCAATGAAACCTGTCTGATAATGTTCTGGTTGATGAAGCAGCTGAGGGCATTGTTCATCACTTTCAGCTGTATTGGTGTTCATGGACTTAACGACAGGTGCACTAAAGTGGCAACAATTACAAAACCCTCAAAACAGGACTGGTTTAACATGTGGAGGTCATTTCAAGTTTCTCCCTCTTGATCTTTTTTGGCTGGTTTTCCACTCGTGCTAGTTTTGGCTTGAGTAATTATCTCTACTGGCAGCATGAGGCGATTCCTTAACCCTACAGAAGTTGCACAGGTTGTCCAACTTCTCCAGGATGGCACATCCACACGTGCTGCAGCAAGAAGGTTTAATGTGTCTCCCAGCACAATCTCCAGAACATGGAGGAGATTTCAGGAGACTGGCGGTTATTCTCGGAGAGCTGGACAGGGCCGTAGAAGGTCCACAACCCATCAGCAGGACCGATACCTGCTCCTTTGTGCAAGGCGGAACAGGCTGAGCACTGCTCGTGCCCTACAGAATGACCTCCAGAGGGCCACTGGTGTGAATGTCTCTACCCAAACAATCAGGAACAGACTTCATGAAGATGGCCTGAGGGCCCGACGTCCTGTAGTGGGCCCTGTGCTCACTGCCCAGCACCGTAGAGCTCCACTGGCATTTGCTCAAGAACACCAGAATTGGCAAGTCCGCCACTGGCGCCCTGTACTTTTTACAGACGAGAGCAGGTTCACCCTGAGCACCTGTGATAGACGTGAAAGAGTCTGGAGAAGACAAGGAGAACGTTATGCTGCCTGCAACGTCGTTCAACATGACAGGTCTGGTGGTGGGTCAGTGATGGTCTGGGGAGGCATATCCATGGAGGGACGCACAGACCTCTACTGCCTAGGAAATGGTGCTCTGACTGCCATAAGGTATCCAGATGAAATCCTTGAACCCTTTGTCAGACCCTACGCTGATGCAGTAGGTCCTGGTTTTCTCCTAATGCACGACAATGCCCGGCCTCATGTGGCAAGAGTATGCAGGCAGTACCTGGAGGATGAAGGAATTGAAACAATTGAATGGCCTTCACGATCCCCTGACTTAAACCCAATAGAACATCTGTGGGACATTATGTTTGGGTCCATTAGGCGGCGCCAGGTTGCTCCTCAGACTGTACAAGAGCTCAGGGATGCCCTCACACAGATCTGGGAGGAAATGCCACAAGACACCATCCGTTGTCTCATTAGGAGCATGCCCCGACGTTGTCAAGCATGCACACAAGCTCGTGGGGGCCACACAAGATACTGAAAAGCATTTTGAGTTGCAGAAATGAAGTTTTTGAAATAATGGACTAGCCTGCCACATCTTCATTTCACTCTGATTTTAGGGTGTCTACACAACTGAGCCCTCTGTAGGCTGAACACTTTTATTTCCATTAAAAGACTTGGCATCCTTTTGTTCCTAAGACATTGCCCTGTCGTTATTTGTATAGATATCCAACTTCATATTGAGATCTGATGTATCTAATGTGTTTCTTTAAAGTGTTCCTTTAATTTTTGTGAGCAGTGTATGTATATTTGAACTTCCTTTGCCATATCAGCATGTTTTACAAATCCAACACATTTTAAGCTCATTCATGAATTCAAAGAAAAGACATAATTTTCACTGACTGATTTTCTTTAGGGTCTGCTGTTTGAGATCATTATAAAAATACAATAGTCTGTCTCTTATGAAACAAATGAGACAAATGGATGCATCAGATGTTGGCAACATGCATTGTTATGTATCTTCTCCATGTTGTTTGCTTTGTTTCCTATTTACACAGAATATAGAAATTTATAAAGAACATAAATATTTGATGCACAACTGAGCAACAGGACGACACGAGAGAATTCAGATGAGAAAAACAGAATAAGTGAATAAATTAGGTAAAAGAGAAAATACAAGATTTTAAAATGAAATATTTGTGTAAAATGAACTTTTTCATGTTTCTTATGAGTCTTCTCTTTCATCACTGCCTCGTTCTTCTCGTAGATCAGCTGTTTTAGTTCAGGAGCTTCATCTGCTGCTCACAAAACCCTGAATTCAGTGGGCTTTGGTTTGTCTGTTCTCTTTACTCTTTCTTTGGATCTTTGTTGTTCAGGGACTTTGTGTCTCGTTGGGTTTATTTAACAACCGTCCTCCAGCGCTTTCCCACAGACGTTCCTCCTGCTTCAACATGAAAACACCGGAGCAGTTTTCACCGCCTCGGGTCTGAATAACATCCAGGTCTCTCTCCCACATCCACAGCCTCTCCTGGAGTTTATCTTCATATTTGTGAGAAAAAACAACAACATCCATTTTACACAGAAAATGTAGGAATTTGTTATTTAAACTGTAAACCTGCAGAGCTATAGGGACTCATGGAGCGGTTCTGATTAGTCAGTATCTCACCTGCAGCAGATGGTAGTCGGAGTCGTGGGACACAGTTACATACGTGAGTCTGATCCGAGCAGGAGCCACTGGAAACATCTAAAACATCTCCACGTCCGGCAGACGCAGCAGGTTTAACCAACGCCTCCCTAGACGTTGATGTCTCTGACGACATGGGGGGGTGGAGGAGGAGCGTGCCTTCTACGATCTTTAACAGCTGATCTTGTACATTTTTAATTATTTTATTGTTGGATTTCAGTTTTAACGTCTTTTCTCCTGCTTCTCTGAGTAAATGCAGTGATTTTATCTGGTTTGGATAAACAAGCTCGTTCATTCATGTTGATTTTTAACAACAGCAGATCTTAACCATGTGGTGGATCGCTTTGAGATCACAGAAAGAAACTTTCCCCCCCAACAAAAACTAAACTAACCAGATTATCATCTTTTATTGAGGAATTACCGGAAGTATCCCGGTGTCTAGCTTCCTGCTCCCTTCACCTACGTGTCCAGCAGCTGAAACTGGGTTTATTCACGTTTTCCTGCTCAGCTGAGCCGGGGAAGTTGCAGAACCAGTTCCTTTGTTCCCTGTGAGCGGCTCCCTGAGCCAGCGAAGTACCACAACCACCATCCCATTATGGACCCAGTCCTCTCCAGTTACCGCCACTCTCCTGAGTCCCGGGAGCGCCGGCCCGTCCGGCCCTCTCACCAGGAAGCTGAACTTTGTCCTCCCTCTGAGGGGAGGAGCCGAGGAGCTTCCTTCACTCCTCCTCTGAACTTGGCAGCTCATTGTGATTGTTGCAGAGGGAAGGTGGAAGGTGTGGGACGCGTTTGTCTGAACACAACAAGTTCAGACCAGGAGAACCGTGGACGCTACAGGTAAGGAACAAACCTGGATCTCTGCACGTTCCTCAGGTTCATAAAGCTTTTAAAGATCTCAGCAGCTGAGCAGGAGCCAGAAGGTTCAGAGTTCAGATCCAGCTCTGGATCTAACGGCCAATCATAAACCTTCAGTTGGTTTTCAACGGGCTTTTATTCCAGCAGCTGTCAGGGTGATAAACAACAGCCACAGATCCAGGATCGTTTGTTTCCCTGACATTTTTCTTCTCTCAGCCTGATGAGGAACGTTTAGTTGGAAGTTAAATCCTCAGGGAGCGATCCGTGGGACACAAACTGACGAGGTGAAACGATGCAGAGCTGAAGGGAGAAACACAGATTCTCCTGTCAGGGACGCTGAAGGTAAACTCGCCTCTGGAAGCTGATTTGTTGGAGCAAACGAAGCAGGAGACAGCTGAAGGACTAGTGAGCTTCCTGAACGGTGGATGTGTGTAGCTGCAGATGGTGGAGGACCAGCTGCACCAGAACTGATGCTTGTCTGGTCTTTAGAGGAGAGACGAGCACCAACCAGAGGAGGCTTCAGCTAAATCTACTCACAGCTCTGAGGTTTCATGGATTTGTCTTTTAGGAAACAACCTCATTTGGGTTTTAGCTCTTCCTGTATTTGTGGGAAAACCCAAACGAACGCACGACTCCATCAGGAGCTGCTGTTGAGGTTGAGACAGGTGATGTAGCCCCGCCCTCTCTGGAGCGCTACAGCTCAGGTAGACTTTAAACGGGTCACAGGAAGTTGGACTGAACTGGTGTTCTGATCTCTTTGGTGTTTTTTACACAAAGTTTGGATTTTAAAGATTTTAATCTGTGTGAAGATGTCATGAAGCTGTGTGTGTGGTTGCCATGGTGACTTTAACGAACCACTGGGGGTTACCATGGTGACTCTAATGACCCACTAGCAGCAGCTTTAACATTTCTCTTGATCTTGATTCTTGTTACACCTTTTTTACAGTTTATAGGTCAGTTTAAGATTATTCCTAAAGTCAATCCCAAACACCCATCAGTAACAACTTTAAGCTAGAGCAACATGAACTAACCCTAACCCACTGATCTCAGTGATTGTTGAGTTAGAAACTTGACCAGTTTCATATGTGGCACCACTCTGCAGCCTCTGCTGACCAAAAACCACACTTAACACTTTTGAGGAGCGGGTAGGTGTCCTATAGGAGGAGCTCTTTACCTGCTTTACAGTTGTTTGCTGTTTTGCTAGCCGTTAGCATTTTCAGTTCACTGATCATCAATAAAAAGCACAAGAAGAAGAAAAAGAAGAAGTTTGCTTTTTCTGTTGGCATCACGGCGGAGCCTGGAAGTAAAGTAACAGAGTAATGTCTTTGGAGGTGAAGCAAAAAGCTAAAACCAGAGTGAACATCGGCGCGGCCTACGCTAGTTTGAGGAGCTAAAGGAGGCTACAAAATCACGGAATGATGGTGACCTGGCTTTGTTGCTGCTGGACTTGTAAGTAATAATATTTTTGTCCAACAGTGTGGATCTTTTTACTTCGTGGTTTATTTGAGTTGTTTCATGTTAGCGTTAGCTCGTTGTTAGCGCTAACTACAGCAGCCTGCAGCAGGGTTGTTTACGACAGTTGTAATTCCACTTTCAACCAGTAGGGCGGAGGAGCAGGAAACTGCTCTGTGTTACTTTAAAGTTGTTGGGATTTTTTAGGAGGGAGTTTTCATGGTAAACTTCAGAGATGTTTCAGTAAATCAGCACTGTCTTCAGGGTCAGGGGTCAGAGGTCAGGGGTCAGAGGCAGGTTGTTTGCAGGAGGACATCCTGAAGGAACCCTGCAGCCAGATTCAAAGGCAACAACACACACATCCACAAAAATAACTGGAAGGAAGACAAGGAACTGAGGCAACACCTGGTTGGGAAAAGTCTCCTCGGTGACCTCAAACATCTGCTTTCCTCGTAACCTCAGCGCCGACTCACCTCCGGGTCCAAAGGCCGAGTTTCAACCTGAACTTTGGCAGACCTGATGAGACGTTCAGTTTTATTACTACTTTATTTGACTCTAGTAGAACATTCAGATGGTTTTATGGCTTCATGAAGAACCTCCTTCCTGACTTTATTCTGGTCCTTCTGCCTCCTGCTGGCGCTGAGAGAGTCTGCTTACCTCCATCCACCCCTTTGTGTGGTCGAGTGTCGCTGCAGACACAAATTAGGAAGTCTGAATGTGTTCAAGTGCATTTCTTACATCCTGAGTACCTGTTCCATTAGGCCCCTGATTTCCTTACCTGGGGACAGGTGAGCCATACATCACACCACGCTGACAGAACCTGCATTCTCCCTAAATCTCTTTTAGCCTTTGGCTGAACGTAAGCAGTCTGGATAAAAGCTCTGAGGCAGGAGCGGACCTGCCCTCCCGTCTCGCTGACACACAGGGGGAAGGTGGAGGGTAGGTGTAGAGTCATGTGACTTTTATGAGGCTGTAAGGTAAAACCAGCAGGATTGTGTTGAGCTGATAAGATCTAGCCTCTTCATGTGCCTGAGTAATAACACACAGAGAAAACAGCAGAAGCGTTTAGTTGTTGTTGAAAACTCAGGGTTTGAGTCTCGCCTCGTGGCTTCAGCTCAGGTGTAGACCCCCCCCCCCCACACACACACACACACCCACCCATGTTTGGTCTCTATTGCTGGGTTGGAATTCCCCAAAAGCTTCTTTGATGTTAAAGTTGACTCGTGTGACTCGTGGATTATCTGTATTATCCAGGGACAACTTTCCAGAACCTCCAGTCAGGAACATCATGAAGGTTCTTCACCAGCTTAGACCCAGTTCTCATGGCACTGATTTTCCAAACATGAGAGACCACACACATGGTGATAAAAAATCACAGACATAACAGCTGCGCTCTGCAGAAAATCTCACGAAACCTCTTTAGATCAAACGTGACTTTGGAGTAAACAAACATGGCGGAGTGTGCAGCGCTCTTCCATGGATTGATGGAGGGAGGGATGGATGGAAGATGGATGGATGGATGGATGATGGGTAGATGGATGGATGGATGATGGGTGAATGGATGATGGGTAGATGGATGATGGATGATAGGTAGATGGATGGATGGATAACGGGTGAATGGATGGATGGATGGATGATGGGTGAATGGATGGATGGATGGATGATGGGTAGATGGATGATGGATGGGTGGTTGGATGGATGGATGGATGATGGATGGGTGGATGGATGGATGGATGGATGGATGATGGATGGATGGGTGGTTGGATGGATGGATGGATGATGGGTGAATAGATGGATGGATGGATGTCCTTTTTATTCATCTTTGCTGTTTGAATGAACTCTGTTTAAAGAAATGGAGAATGTTCTGAGTAGACAAGCTAACCGCTAGCCAGAGTGAAGCTAAGAGTGGTAATCTGCTAATCTCAATAGTTTCACAACTGCTAATTCATTAAGACGACCATCAATAAGTGCTACAGGTAGCTAGCTGCTGCTAATTTTCACCACATAAACCACAGAATTCTGTGTGAAAAGCTGTAATGTGAAAACGTCATGAACACAGGACATTTTTGAGGTGAGATGAAGTGGTCCACTGTAGCTAACTATTAGCGTTAGCCTGGTCAGGGCTAATCCAAGCAGAGCCTCATTTATCTGTAAAATTAGCATCTGTAGCTAGTTTTGAGCTGCTTTCCATCAAACCACCAGACGTTCAGACACAATTCATGTTGCTTCATCGCCGGAGGTGTGACACAACTTTACTTTAATCCAGAACACATAGAAATGGTTCTGCAGGCTTTTCGTCATCATCTCTCCTTCTGCCAGCTCATTACCACGCCGTAGTGCCACCACCCAGCTGGTGTACGTCCAATAATCTCGTCTGAAACCAAACGTGTTTGAGGAGTGGAAAAACCGCTGCAGTCCCGGCAGGTTCAGACTCGACCAAACGATTCACACTCAGACAAAACGTGATTTCATGTCTCTGAACATATCAGACAGGATCATTATCTCTCTGCATCCCAAACACACTCCAAACATCTCCTGACCTTCTCAGAGCTGCAGGTTATTCCCTTCCTCTCAAATGATTTCCTGTTTTTCATCATGTCCTGCAGGTTTCATGACATTTTCTGATCCACGAGAGTTGACCCCGCTGACGGGAAATCGTATCTGACTCGGAAATGAGAAAAACAGATTTTGATTCTCAGATTTCTGCAGGTATAAATAGCAAAGGTAGAATGACAGGAAGTGGTTTTTTCTTTGTTTATGGAAGCAAGTTTTACAGGAAACTCCAGTCACCCAGCGCTAAAGATGAACATTAATATTAAATTCACCAGTTAAAAACACCTAATGTATGAAATGAAAGAAAATCTAAAAGCCAACACCCAAGGAACTTTATGGATTGTTATAACAGGATGTTTTACAGTTCTGAGTGTTCCAGACTGCAAAGCATGATGGGAAAACAAACCCTGCATATCCACGCCCATAAGTAGTTCCAAAGGGATATTTTAACCGTTTCTAAGTGATTTATTAGTAGTTATTTAACTCCAGATGATGCAACATAAGCAGCACGGCTCTAAATAAATACAACTATTAGTAATTAATAAATACACATTTTCTTTGTACAAAGCAGATGAATGTCTATAAAACAGAGTTATAGCTATTTTTCTGTTTGTCATAGTTGACAGTGGCGGCCATCTTGACTCTAAAAGTTGATGAATTATAGATTTTCAGCTGATGATGACTTTCTGAGATTTTCATGAACCCCTCTGTCCAGATGGAGCAGCAGGATTAGCACCTTCATCACACACCTGTCCAGGTCTACTGCCCCCTGGTGGAGGACCTACAGGTGGCAATGGGCAGCTTTGTTGATCTATTATTGTTATGTTATAGGATTATATAATAAAGTAAAAACATTTTATATATTAATATTAGACAGTTTTAAAACTTAGGTTTCTTATCTTTCTTTTTCTGGGCTTTAAAGACTGGACGTCCATTCAGAACAAGAGAATAACTAAAGATAAATCACGTTAATAACAGCAGGAAACACAGCATAAACATCGTCTTGTAAAGTCATTGTTATTATAAAGAGTAGCTGTGATTTTAATCATGTTCTTCCTGCTCACTGATCCTGAGTCAGAAACGTTTTCTACCTCCTGACTAAAAAGGCTCCAGCAGGACTGAGGCTCTCCTTCCCTTCTCTATTATTTCTTCTGCTCCTTTTGATCTGGATGAGATCAGACCAGTCAGAGATGCTGAGTGTTTGTGTGCTGCTCTCTGTGACTCGCTGCTGGCTGAACGCATCAACCTGCCTCTGCAGCTCCGAGTGTCGGTGTGGCCTGATGGGAAGCGTCAGCTCCCCGTCCCTGTGTTTTTTCAGCCGGGTGTTGGTTTTCAGCAGCTCTCAGCTCAGTCAGGAGGGATTTAGCAATGCTGAAATGGAGCACCGTACCTGGATAAAAGGCTGAGACAAAAGCTGCCTGCAGGGATGCTGCTGCTGATCTGAGTGGATTTACTCAACAGAATGAAACCAGCAGGGAAATAAAAGCTTCATTAATTCTGAGAGTGTTTCTCCTGGCTGTGTAGCACATTAAAATAAAGTCAGGTTACGTTAAAGCCCTGATCCGGCAGCGCTTAGTCCAACTTTGATTCTAAACTGTTTAGAGAACTGTTCGTAAACAACCTCAGCTTACAGATAATTCTCACTGGCAACGCTAATGCTAGCTACAACACTTAAAATATAAATCCTTAAGGTTGAATATGGAACACCAAAGCGACATCTAGTGTGTGGAGGTTGTAGTTGCAACAATAGAACAAGGTTTCCAGCCGTCGGAATGCCAGGTTTGCTGCCGATACGTGAAGTGAGCAGCCAGCACCGTGTCCATGACGACCTAAACTCACTCTGGTTTTAGATCTTTTATGGTCGCTCCTCTTCTGAGAAGGATAACGACATCTTCTGGGCTCAGAAGCAGCTTCTTGACTTGCCGAGTCCGCCATTTTCCACAGGGCCAGCCTCGCTGTGCCGAGCAGACAGTTTACCGTATTTGGCAACCTGCAACGGTGCCCCCTAGTGGCTGGTAGATGTAAACAAACCCAGTGTCGTGCCCGTCAAAATAAATATTTGATTATTTTTTTATTAAAATACAGTTTTTAAAGGAAATACTGTAGCTTCGTTCTGCACACCTCTAAACTCCCCGTGGAGGGATTATTTAAAAAAAAAAATTCCATATTCAACCTTTAGGTTTTCAAATGATAAACAATAATTCATACTAGGAAAAGTGCAATATATCAGCAACAACACCGGTATCGACCAAAGTTAGTCATTTTAACATATTGATGTTTGTCCGATAAGTAAAACTTGGCTGATATTAACGTCGTTTACTTCTACCTTTCTGCTGTTTGTGAATGCGTTGTGGGGGGGCGTGGTTGGCTGGTCACGGGGCGTGGTTGGCTGGTCACAGGGGCGTGGTTGGCTGGTCATGTGACCGTGATAGTGATGCAGCTGCAGCGCTGGATTTAGGGGGAGGAGTATAACTGAAGCAGATGTAAGTGGTGTGGTTGATTTTACCTGGTGAAGTGTAGGAAAATATATATAATACATGTAATATTGGTAAATATCGTTATCAGACAAAACGGCAATTTTAATATCAGCCCAAATTTTCGTGTCGGTACATATTTATAGAATGACTATAATAGCCTTATAAATATATAAATAACCCAGCCAATTTTACACAAAATTACTAGAGTACAAATTCTGAGATGATGTTCTTAGTAAAGAGTTACTAGCTGTCTGTAGCTAACCTGTAGCTAGCTGTCTGTAGCTAGCTGTTTGTAGCTAACCTGTAGCTAGCTGTTGTAGCTAACCTGTAGCTAGCTGTTGTAGCTAACCTGTAGCTAGCTATTTGTAGCTAACCTGTAGCTAGATGTTTGTAGCTAACCTGTAGCTAGCTGTTGTAGCACACACCCTGTAACACAAGGAAGTGTTTTCTGAATCATTCAGACATTTAAAACCCCTCAACTTAAGGGGTAAACCAAAGTTTTGCTGAGAGCAAAGTGTTTATAATTGGACCTTTGAGCTGTTTTCACACACACGCACACACACCACACACACACACACACACACACACACACACACACACACACACACACACACACACGAACACACACACACACACACACACACACACACACACACACACACACACGCACACACGCGCACACACGCACACACACGCACTTAGTTTGAGTCTGACACAGAATCATAATTTTGCTCCAACATGATGATCCTCAGGAGCTTAGAGCTGAATTGTTAAAAACTGTCTATTCCATCATATTGTTGCTTAAAACATTTGCTCACTTGGGCACAGTCTGCTGTACTTTAGGTATTTGATTACACAACGATGAAGCTTCAGGGATAAAGTATCATTACTCCTTTGAGGGGCACATTTTTGAAGCTGGTTGCACACTCGAAACGCCCTGAATGGATTTCATTGTGTGCGGTTGTGTTGTGTGGTTGGAGCTGTTGGGAGGGGAATTTGGGAGAAACCACCCTGGAACATCAGCCTCAACTGTCACAACTGTGGATGAGACAATATCAAACCCTGGAGGACAAATCAGTGACATCACTGCTAGCACGTGTACTACCTGTGCTTCTACATTTGAGTGCATTGAGTGTGTGTGTGTGTGTGTGTGTCTGAACATGCCTCTATCACTCATTCCTCCTATTAAGACAACAGTGAGTCTGAGCTACAAGCTGAAACAGACTCTGCAGAGCTCTGAAACCGTCTGACTCACCTCCTCCTGGCAGCTCCGTACCTTCATCAGCTCTTATCTCCCTGACACCTCTTATCTGCAGCAGCTGCTGTGATCAGACCAAAGCGTGTTTCATCAGAGGAATAACACGCTAACGTAGTTTTATTTCCTGCTCATGTCAAACAGATGCAAACCCATCTGGTGACGTCAGAGCTGGAGGTTAAGTGTCTGAGCTTGTCTCCAGCAGGTGACCCACATGTTCCCGCCTTCAGAAGCTCTTTGTTCCACCTGACAGCCGTCACTCTTCCTGCTAAACACACAGATCTGCTATCGCCAGGAAAACGTCCTGGGAATGATGACTTCAGGATGACCCAAGGGGTTAAATATGACATTAGCAATAATTTATCAAGTTGAGATACGTTCATCTACTCACTCACAGGGTGGGATGTTGAACCTTTTCTGATTTAAAATGAATGACATCATTTTAGTTAACTAGCCCGTCACAGCTAGTCGGTATCAGGTTAGCGATGGTGCTGGTAGGCGGTGGTGACTGATCGTGATGGTGAAACATTTTGGACAGGATGTCAGCTTTAGACTGATGACATCATCAATTGTCTCCCACCTGAGCCCAGGTATGTGTGGAACACTAACGGGAAACGTGTCCAAGCATGCTGCTGATGGACGGCCTTCCTGAGACGATTCCCAACACGCGCACACACACACACACACACACACACACACACACACACACACACAGGAAGTAGGAAAGGTGAAGAGTTTAGGATGAGAGACACGCTGAATGTTTTAGGTAAAAATCCGTTTAAAATTCCTTAAACGTCTCCTGTCAGGGATCCCCTTTTCCCTGTGGAACATTTAAAAGTGTGATGGAGCCAACAGGAGGGGAACTCTCCATCAGCGCCCACTTCCTGTTCATATTTTATATTTCTGATGAGGGTTGGGGGTCATCGGGGTCACCGGGGTCACCGGGGTCAGGGCTGAGAGGCTTCAGCTGAAGAACCGCCTCCCCTCTCCTGTAATTCTTGTTTCTGTGTGTTTTCTGCTCTGCAGGAGAAGCTCGACGTTCCCGGGATCGTGTTCAGGACCAGGTGGACCTCTGACAGACGTCCTCCATCGGTTTTGTGGTAGAAAGCCCCCCCCCATGTGGATTATCTCCGTTGGGCCTGTCTGATGAACCTAAATCCTCGTTAGCTGAACAGAACTTTAGACCCAACTTTTAAGGAATATTCTGGATTTTATCGGCCTTCATGAGTCATCCTCACCACGTCTTCTCAGCGTGTGACATCAGCAGCTAAACCTGCTAACAGCATCCATGGAGTCTGTGGCAGCGAGGATGGCCATGGTGACGGACTCGCCGAACCCATCGCTGAAGTCCAGGACCACCGTGACCACAGACGAGGACTCGTTCCTGAGCGCCGTCAGCCTTCCCTGCAGCCACTTTCTGTCGGCCAACGCCATCGCTGTGGGTGAGTGTTTCCCTGGGCAGGCGGGGGGGTCAGTGTGGTGATGGTCTGGTGTCGGTCCGGCTCTGTTGGGTCTGACCACCAGTATTTTAGATTTTCCAGGTATCAGAACTATTTGTGTGTTTTTTGGACATTCCAGCCTTTCCTCGTCGTCCTTTGGTGATAAAATCTGTCGTTTTTGTTTCATAAATAAAAGATGTTTCAGCTGTAAAGGAACCAGATCAGCAGAGGTTCGACCCCTGACCGAGCTCTCTGCGGTTCTGTCACTGAACAGTAGGGGGCGCTGTTGAGAGGGATACCTCAGTCGGTGGGTAGGAATGGCAGCAGAGGAAGAGTTGTGAGCAGGAAGTCTTTACTCCTGTTTGTTGTGGAAGTGGTTCTGCTGCTCGGACCGTGTTGATGGCAGCTGGTCCAAATGAACCGGGGGACAGCTTTAAGGCGTTAGCTCTAAAAGCTGCTCAGACCTGTCAGTAAAACCACAGAAGTGGCAGATTCCTGAACAGGTCCGTCAGAACCCCCGGGTCGGCAGCTCCTCTGTTCCCTCTGAATGAGGCTGACTGTAAACCGTGTTCTGCTTACTTCAGAGCTGCTGCAGCAACTCTCCAGGATCAGTTGGAACGCTGCTCATGCATTAACTTCCTGTCTTCATCATTCCTGCTGGACACCAGAAAAGTTCTGCTGCTGCAGGAAGAACAGCAACAAACTCGTTTTAAATAAAATCACCGGAGTCATCTAACCAACCTTCAGCCCACACGTTTCAGATTTGACCTTCATTTAAGCTACTCTAGCATCTTCGTGCATAAAGTTGCTGCTGGTTTAATCCCATTAGCACCTTTTAGTCCTGTTATTTAATCTCATCACTCCTCATCGGCTCTTTCTGTTGTTTGATCAGGTCTATAATGACCAGAGTGGGATTCATCACTGATTATCTTCATAACTAAATGTTGAGGCAACCTTTAACGGTGGGATTATCACCCAGGAATCTGTCAGATTAAAACTGAAATATGTGGATTTACAGAAAGATAAATTCAGGAGAAATGACAGATTCGGCTCTCCCAGAGCGTTCCTGAGCTCTTTTATTGAAACAAAAACAGATTTATAGTAAAATTAGCTCTGAGCTGCACTTTAATCAGACAAAAATCCATTTTTCTGCCCGGGAGCCGACTGCTGCCTAAATAATCAGATCACTGCAAAGGTCAGAGAGGAGCTGCAGAGGTTCTGGTTCTGGAGAAAGTCCTTTTCTTCCCGCTGGAGCGGCTCGGCTCTGTTTGTCTGAAAAGGACACGGACGTCAGAAAGTCTGAGGCGACGTCCTGCAGCACGGGCCCAGAATACCAACAACAGCTGCTGCTGCTGCAGGAGAGGACAAACATGCAGATCTGATCTTTGTGGGTTTTACAGATTAGCTCTGAGATTAAATCTGATTTCAGCAAATATTCCCACACATAAACTAATATTAAAGCTCAATCTGAGAGGAGGAAGGGCCGACTCAAACCTGCTCTGAGCTGCTTTTAGTGGTGTTTTTAAAATGGATCCAGTTCAGAACCAGAACCAGTCCTGGTTCTGCACCAGAACCCTGTTGGTGGACATAAACCCAGAAAACGCTCTGATTTCCCTTAAAATCATCAGAAAAATGTTTCAGAAACACACACACACACACACACACACACACACACACACACACACACACACACACACACACACACACACACACACACACAGCGTTCATCTCCCTAAATCACCTGCTGCTGATCCTCCAGGTGTGATTAAACTCCATTGGCCACGCCTCCTCCACCTGTTGCTCCATGTTTCTGCGTTCAGGACGACAAAATCCTCCGATCACATCAAGTTCCACCAAAAAGGAAACTCCCTCCTCCATCCTGCAGCAGTTTGTCCCTGACTCCTCCCACAGCTAAAGATAAATCAGCTGATTATCAGATTATTTATGTTTATAATTATAATCCCTGTTTGAAGAGAATAAAATCAAATGATCTAAAATAAATAAATAAAACAAAAAGTTGAGAGGAAACTCAGGATCAGCTGTTTGTGGAGATTCGATCATTATGAGAACAGATAAATCCAGCTCATTTCTACTGGTCCAGTTCAGATCCAGCTGCATCAGGTCAGATTGAATGATTGTTTATTCCCAGAGTCAGAAGCAGATTAAATCCATCATCATGTGTTCAGACAGCTTTGTTTGCACATCTCTGTGTTTACAAGCTCCCCGAGCCTCTAATCTACACAGCAAACCTCCTAGCAGCATGAATTAATCATGACAGCAGAATTGTAACGCAGCTCTGTGGGTCTAGCTCGGTTCTGGCCTCTCTCAGCGACGCCGTGTTCCAGATGCAGATGTTCACACCTCTAAAGCGTCCACACGTCGGGACAAAAACAAGAGAGTTTCTGAATAAATCAAGCTTCGGGGCCCGAGCCTGAAAAGTGGAGTTTTAAAAGAGCAGAAAGTTTTGGCTGGAGATGAAAGAGCGAGTGAAGTGGAGCTGCTGGCCGGTCACCTCACATCTCTGGAGACTTCAGAGGAACGTCTGAAGGCTGCAGGAGTTTCTCCTGGAGCTGTCTGAGCAGAGATCTGACTTTGGATAAAACAAAGTTCTGTGAGTGATGCAGCAGAGAAGGTGTTTATGGGTGTTGCTGCAGAAACCAGCTCATCTTTAGGTTTGTTGTGATTTAATTCTGTGGGTTAGAGGAGAACAGATCAGAAACGTCTCTGATCTCACGGGTTTGTTGCTGCTCAGACTGAACTTAACCAGCAGTTTCATAATCCTGGTTTTATTTGGTCGTTACCTCCTGGGTTAACGAGCCAAGCCCAGCTCACCCAGCAGGGGGCAGCGGAGCGCCCTCTACCTTTTTTACTTTAGGATAAGAGACCCTCTCCCTGGAATTAAAAAATCGTCTTTGCCTCAGATTCCTGATTTGTCCAATCAGCTGTGCTTCTCCCGGCCAGGAGGTCAGAGGTTAACGAGCTCGTTTCCTCAGAGCTGGACCTCCTCCGTAATTTACCGTTGCTGCTGATCCTTCTATTTATAGAGACGGGTGAAACACAGACGACACGTTTAGCTTCAGATGGAAGAGAAGGGCGTTCAGCTGCAGGTTTCTTTTTGATGTCTGTCTGTTTTTAAAGGGTTCGTTTCTGATGAAATAATAAAATCACAGCTGCATTCAAACCATCAAACAACAGAAATGCTCGACCTTCTGCCTGAAGGGCTGAGGGTGACGGGCTCCTGGGCCGTGCAGACGGGTCTCTGGTGGTACCGATGACTCGATCCTCTGGTTCCCATAGTAACAACCTAAACCGCTGCTTTTATTTATTTGTTGTTCTGCTGTTTGTCTCTTGTGGGGCCACTGGCCCAGTAACGACCCGCCCTCCCAGTACCAACAGTCCTGTGTTTCTGGTCCTGCTGTGTTTACGAGCTCCCGGTGAGCTTCTGTTTATCTGCTCATGTGGGTTTTATCGCTGCTCCGTCAGCTTGTTTATTGTTATTGTTCCTGAGTCCAGGTCCGAGCCGGGGGACCGTCTTCTCCGGGTTTTATGGTTCGCCTCCACTTTCCCTTAAATCTGTTTGTTCTGGTGACTCAGGATCAGCAGAGCAGCTACAGGCAGGACGCTCCTTATTAGTGAGGGAGTCTCCAGAATGTCTCGAAGCCTTCTCCTTTTCCTGGCCCGAGTCACCGGGCCTCTCACGTGTTGCAAGAATGTCGAACATAATCCTCGGATCTGTCACACGAATCTTCCCTGAGCCGTTTTGTGGCCTCGGGAACCCGGCTCAGGTTCCGTCAGTCAGGAATTATGAAATTAAAACTTGGAGAACAAATTGCAAACACGACTAAGAGACTTGGTGGCGAACGTGTTACAGTGGGCTGCATTCCACTCCTGGTGTGTGTGCTGGTGTAAAACTGCTAAAAGGCAGGACATCCTCTAAATGGAATGCAGCCCTCGTTAACACACCTGTGCTTTTCCTGGTCGTGCTGCTTCATCCCACGTGACATCAGCAGATATAAATCACTTTTATAAAACACCAGTTCTGCGTGAATTACCACACATTTCCTTCTCAAGTGTTCGTGTCCAGCTGGTCACCATCAGTCCCCTCCCAGTGAGACACTGGTTTGAGGCGTGTCGGCTGCTCTGTGGAGTGGAAGCACCTTTTTAAAACAGCATAAATGGACAGAATCCTTTAACAGCCTCTCTAATCTCCGCCTAAATCATCCTGATGGTTGTTTTGATCATTTACGGAATAGAAGATGAGTTTTTCCGTGTAACGAGCTCATTGTGAGTCGGAATGGCTGCTGTGTGTGTTTATGTGCGTTCGAGGCTCTTTCTCCTTGAATCTGTTGTCTATCCAGTAATTAGCCCCAGTAGCACCCCCGCTTTGTTTCACACTAAGCTGATGAATAAAACAAACCCTCATGATAAAATGTCCTCATGCCGGTGTGTGGAGCGGGGGTTAGGAGGTGATGGGGGGGATAATGAAGATGATGTCATGCAATATTAAACAGCACAATGAGGGGGGGGGGGGGGGGGGTGATGTTCAAACCTGTAAACATCAAATCTTTCTGGAAATTTCCAACCAGAGGAACTCGTCATGATGTGTTTCAGATTTAAGATTTTCCTTAAAGGTTCAGTTTGTAACAATGGCACCCTGTGGTCAAATGTGGGTACTGCAGCCTGTTTTTACAAACAAAAACTCACTTTCCCACTGCCGTTCTGTGAGTTTCATGGTTGTTCCCAGTTACAGATCAGCACCAGAAGAAATGCCAAACGAAGACGAGTCATAACCAGTAACTACTACAGCCTTGCATTGGCTGCCCGTTCGTTTTAGGATTCGTTTTAAGATTCTTGTTTTTGTTTTTAAATCATTATTGGGAACTGCCCTACCTTATTAGCCCGGTATGTTCCATCGTGCCCACTTAGGTCCGCTACAATGGATTTATTAGTGGTTCCGAAAGTAAATCGGGTCACCAGAGGAGAGCGAGCATTTTTGTTTATGGGACCTAAATTATGGAATGACCTGCCACTGGTGGTCAGGCAAGCGCCATCATTGAATGTTTTTAAGAGTAGATTGAAGATTATTATTTGGCTTTTTTACAGAGTTAGATTAGGTCGTGTTTATTCGGTGTGTTTTATGTTATCTCGCTGCAGCTGTCTGGATGTGACAGTTTTTATTTATTTATTTATCTTTAATCTCTTTTTTTATGTTCTTTTTAATGGTTTTGTTTTTAATTGTTTGGGGTTGATGTGTTTTTACTGTGTCATGTACAGCACTTTGGGCATGGCTAATGCAAGAAAGTGCTTTATAAATAAAGGCTGATGATGATGAGTAGCACACATCGTCATATCTGGTGTTAGCACTCCTGGGTGTTTTACGGTAGGGAGCACTTACGTATTACAGTAGTTTGTCTCCAGCATTACCGGATGTGTGGTTGTTTGCCTGTTAGCTGTTAGCTTGCTGTTATAGTTCTGAACGACTCATTAAAGGAAGTAAAACGCCACAATTATTACCCTAACCCACTTCACACACATTTCACTGTCCAGTTGTTGGTGATTGAAAAAGTAGCTTAAGATATTTTTAGAGTGACTATTTGCGCTTAATTCACCTTTAGCATTGTTAGCTCAGCGCTAGCCTCTAGCCTGCTTCACCTGATATTAGAGTAAAACAAACCGATGGCGTGGCTTCTTAGGGGTACAAGAAATAACTTCTGGGTCGCTCCTGTTTACTGGCTTTGGTTCTTTATACAACTGGAGATTTTTGCTGCTGGTGTTAAACTACAAATGCGTTAGCTCACTGCAGACTCAACAACCTCACAAACTCAGAGTGTAAACAGTAGCTACGTCCCTCTTTAGCTTTTTTGAGAGGAGAAAAGCTGACCACCCCCCAGAATGAACTCTGTTTGAGTGTAACCGTCCTCCTGACTGAGACGTTAGACTGTTTTAGGATTATTTCACTGTAGAATTTTTACAAATTGCACCTTTAAATGTATTGAAAATAAAATGTCCAGAGTGGGTTAGGGTTAGAGGCTGAGTTTCACGCCAGGCCTGTAGGGGGCGACAGCTTCAACATTAACCAGGTCAACAAGCAAACAAAGAAGAATCGGAGCGCGGCAAAAATATTCTCCCAAAACAAATCCGTAAAAGAAAATTCCAACATAAAAACTTTATTGGTGACAAAGTAAATGAAGTCGGCTTCATGGTGATTGGATATCCCACTGAGATCAGCTTTCTCAACTACAAGAAAAATCCTGCTGTTGCCATAGCAACACACACCATTTTTACATCACACACACCCTGGTTTTATGTCTGCTTGTTCGGTTTTTTATTTAAATTTAATTTCATGAACTCCGGTGTGGGTTCTAGTGGTTTTCCAGAACTCTGAGGATGGCTTTCCAGTACTCAGGAAGCAGCATTGACTCTAATCCCAGCAGGAGCAGGAGGAGTGATCGGGAGTTAGCTCGTATTAATGGAGAATTCCCTCACGGAAAGCTTGGAGCTCCACGTCTTCTGTCTGAGTCGAGAAAACTCGGAGGAGGAGGAGCGGAACCCCTTCAGAGCAAAAGAACAGTTCTGTTGGGTTTGTTTGGGTTCGTGTCCAGATGTGAGACATTGTGATCCCAAACATGGAGGTGTGAGTGTGAGTGTGAGTGTGTGTGTGTGTGAGTGAGTGAGTGAGTGAGTGTGAGTGTGTGTGAGTGTGTGTGTGTGTGTGTGTGTGTGTGTGTGTGTGTGTGTGTGTGTGTGTGTGTGTGTGTGTGTGTGTGTGTGTGTGTGTGTGTGGTGTGTGTGTGTGTGTGTGTGTGTGTGTGTGTGTGAGTGTGTGTGTGTGAGTGTGTTTGGAGAACCCCATGAAGCTTTGCTGTCTTGACCTTATTGGAGTGCAGACGTGGCTGTAACAGGGGTCATGACCCACAGAGCAGCTTTTATTCTGAAAGAACTCAAACATCAGAGCTCCTGCTCCCCAGAACCCACCAGACTGGGATTATCCCATTTGGCCTGGGAATCTCCCAGAAGGCGCTGGATCTCTTGGTTTTCCCTCCTAGACTCCACTGTGGAGAAGAGGATAGAGACGTGCAGATGGGTTCTTCCCTAAACCACGTCCTTCACACCAGTAAAGACACAGAAGAGAAACTGGGAATTGAACCCTCGACCTTTGGCCTGATTAACATCCTTTTTCGAGCTGCAGGTGCCGTTTACGATCCTACAGAAGTTTATCGGGTCTGTTAGTCCGACACTCTCCACACTAACAAGAGTCGGATGATTGATCATGTTTTTCAGCTTTTAAAGCCCCGAAGCGTCGAAGCTGAGAGAATATTTCCTCTTTTTGTGTCGGGATGACAGCTTTATGTTCAGCTGTGATAAAAGATTCCTGTCAGCTGCAGGAGTCAGCACAACACTAATTAAATCAGTCAAGTAGGTGTCTGGAAGTCTCGACCTGGTGGTGAAAGAACCTCAGGTGCTTCTGGCTGCCGTCACATCTGATAAACGCTTCTCCTCTCTGATTGGACGAGAGCTGTTTGGGAAAACAGACACAAACAAAAACCATAAACTCTCTAAAATGCCTCGGGGCATAAATCCTGACTTATGTGTGCTTCACCTGAGCTCCAACGACACAACAACACAATCCAGGCAAACTCACGCTTTAATGAAGGAACGGTGGATATTTGCAGCTTTAGCTCTGGAGAAAGAGGAGTTAGTTAGGATGAGTCTCATCTCACCCTTCTGTCACCTGGTCCACCGCTCTGAGCAGGAGTCACCAGAGACCTCATTTTCTCCGCCAGCAGTTTGGGAACCGGAGGTTCTGGGTGTGAAATTATAGAAGACACATGTAATATAGAGGCTCTGCTCACTCGGATGCAGAAATGTTCCACCTCACCTTCTAGAAGAGAGGGAGAGCGTCTGTGGGTCAGACCAGAAAAATATCCAGCAGTCTGCTTTATTACAGATATGAGCAGAAGCAACATTAATCACAGTATGAGCCACGAGCTGCAGCTGGTTCAGGCCCGAAGATAGCGTGTTCTCACACGTGTGTGAGGTTAGCGTGTTCTCATGCATGTTAGCATGTTCTCCTCGTGTGTGGAGTTAGCGTGTTCTCATGTGTGTGGATTTAGCGTGTTCTCATGCATGTTAGCGTGTTCTCCTCATGTATGTGTGGGGTTAGCGTGTTCTCATGCATGTATGTTCTACAGTTTCCTCCCACAGACCTCAAACATGCACATTAGGTTAACTAGCAGCATTTCCACAGTTGAGTCACTTTAGATAACAGCACCTGCTAAATAAACGAACATGAATCACACAAACCAAGCTGATAACTCTGCTCCTCGCCTTTGTTTAGTGAGTAAAACTATTTATTTACTGTTTCTTTATGCTGCTCCAGTAAATAAATGCACAAAAATAACCTCTGCAGTACTAAGTGGTGGAAAAATCATTGCTGAAGCGATTCAGGCGAGTTTGCAGCGGAGCTAAAGGGCACGGTTCGCCCGAGCAGAGGTGTCAGCACTAAAACTACGAGGCATAAACAACAAAAGCCCAAGCAGCTGCGTGGTGATGGCTGGAGACGGAGAGCAGAGTCAGGTCAGATGTGAGAGATGAACATGAAGTCAGGAAGTTTGCATCGTCTCTGCAGAGCTGGAGGGGATGAGCAGCATCTGCAGATGGAGCAGAGAAAAGACGATTGTCCTCAGATGATCCGTCACCCAGCAGCGTTAGTTCTGTTCGCCTGGAGCGGGTCTCAGACAACGGGTCAACGTTTCTCCTTCTTCTATTTCATCAACTATCTTTATTTCATATGTAAGCAAAGGAAGCGTTTCTATTTCTCAGTAAGACATAAACAGTTATAGATTATCATCACTATCATGGTTAAAGGTACAAGAAAGATTTAAGGCATCACTTCTGAATTTGACTAGGAAAATTATAATAACTAAAGTACCAAGATTACTGTATCAGGAGCTCAGTTTTAGTTCTGATGAGCATACCTATGAAACCAGGCATGCTGTTGAGGGCAGGTTTATTCTGCCTAGAGTACAATCAAATAACGCTAAGAGGACGGTAATGTATAGATCAATGTTTACATGGAACACATTGCCTGGTTACATTATCAAAGAAAATAATCAACATCAATTCAAAATTCTTTTAAAGAGATATTTGCTCGCTGAACAGCTTCATGAACATTGAACATTGACATTGTGTATATTTCTCATCCTAATGCAGGTTAATATTGGTAGCTATAATTATTATAAAAAATTAACTCATAGAGTTCTGTAGTTTTGTATTATTATAAAACAAAGTCAATAATGTATAAACTAGGTTCTGTGTCTGTGTGTGTTGGATGTCTGTTTTTGTGTATATGTATTTTTGTGATTGTTGTATAGAGAAATGTAAATATATTGTATGGCAGCATTTCTGACAGACTCCAGGAAGACTAGCTGTTTGATACAGCTAATGGAGATCTAAATAAATGAAATGAAATGAAATGAAATCACCAGCATCAGGGATAGCACCTTCATCACAAACCTGTCATTTCAGTCCTAGACATGTCTGCTGCCCCCTGGTGGAGGAGCTAGGTGGTGTGGGCCTATTTTATTTCTCTATTACTGTTTTAATGTTATGAGATTATATAATAAAATAAAACACACTATTATACAGTTATAATGACATTAGACATGAAATAGTTCACTTTCAAATACTTTAATATTATTTTGTTATTATTAAAAATATTAAAACGAATATTTCAGGTTTATTTTTCAACACCTGGTGGAGAATAATTTAGTCCTGATATCTTATTAAAGCATCAACATACCTGGAAAAAAAACACTAAACAAAATCTCCTAAAAGTTATCAGGATATTTTAGCAAAGGTTAAGAATATTAATGTTCTTATGTTAAACGATTATCTAACATTTTTATTCTAATCTCTCCTGCTCCCGATGATTTAAAAACATTTCATAATTTTTGACGGTTTGTGAGGAAGTGAAAGGGTTAAATCTTTATTCTAATACCAGAAGCTCCATAATCCCACACTAAAGGAGCTGATTGTGTCTCATAGAAAAGCCTTTAGTCTTTAGATAAGCTGATGCTCCATGAAGGTGTGTTTGTGTCTAATCAGCAGCAGCAGCTCATCACCTGAAAAGTCCTCTTATGTTCTCTCTGCTTTTACATGTTAATAAGGAGTTCTAGAAAACTCGATGAGGGATTAAAAACGTGTGACTTTTTACTCTTATTATTATAAATATCAGCTCCAACAGGTGTAGACAGGCTCATGTGTTATTGTTGTTTGGTTTCTGATTTGTCATCTTTTCCCAAAGATAACACCAGACTGACGCCGTTGATGTACGTCCATATCACAAACCCATAACCGAGGATGTGTGTGTGTGTGTGTGTGTGAGAGAGAGAGAGAGAGAGAGAGAGAGAGAGAGAGAGAGAGAGAGAGAGAACCCGGAACACAAATGCTTCATTTTTCATCTCAGGTTAAAATGGCATCAAGTCGTCATCCAGCGAACTTCCTGTGATGTAATAAACCCTCTCCAGTAAAGCATAAATCCTGTTTTACCGCCTTAAATTCATTTGTTTATTGTCTCAACCAAACCTGACAGGTTTCCACAGTCAGAAACGTGTCCTTCAGAGGCTCCCGTAGACGAATCGATCTTAAACCAGTGACGGTTAGCAAAGGGTTCTGACAGATTACAGCTTTGTTTTCATCAGAAGATGAAAAAGTACCAAGAAAATCCATTTAATCTGATTCCAAGTGAAAATCTGAGGATAGTCTCCAGCTACAGAGCCGACCTGGTGTTTATTTATTCACTAATGCATTTAAAATGTGGAATACATTTTTATGTATACATATATAAATATTTATAGTATTGTTGTGTAGCTGTAGTAATTTTGAACTCATTTTTTATGTATTTTTATTTAGTATTTTCTGATTTTAGACTTTTGGAAGTCATTTTGCCGTATCCTCCACTCCCTTGGAGGCGTGTTGTTTCCTCTGTGTTACAGATGGAGGCTGAAAACATGATGCTTCCATAATTGCACAGTAATTTTTCCTGCAGCCCCCCGGGGAAGCCGATGTGTCTTCTTTCTGCTCGCTCCGTCACACAAAAGCAGCGCAGGACTTCGTATTATGATGTAATCCAGCAGAAAAGCGGGTTTGTGAGCTTCATTAAGCTCCTCGGAGCTCAGAAATGTAAATATTCAGACTGCAGGCGACATGATGAAGATGATAACGGACCAGATGAGGAGCTCAAATCTACTTTTTGGCTTTTAATAATTGTTTTTGTGTTAAATTTGAGCAGCTTTAAAACTAAAAAGGTCTGAGATCATTCTGACGTTTTCACCCAGATGATGGAGAAATCAGCCAGACACAGATCAGAGGTGGAGGTGAGGAGGACTGAGAGGAGAGGGAAACTGGGTTAGCGCTAACATGGCAGAGAGACAGACAGGCTGGAGAGAGAGAGACAGAGGCGAAGGTAGAGACAGAGAGAGGCGGGAGGGAGGGAGGGAGGTAGAGGAGTCTTTGCTCTTCTTCTCTGTGGTGTCAGTAGCTTCAGCGAGTCGGAGGGAAGCGGCGTGGAGATGGAGCCTCAGAGGTTCAGTACGTATCAGCTGTTCCTTTTACCTGCTGCTGTTTGATGCTGCTGCTGCTGGTTTACGCCTCATCCAGGACTGGCTGGGTTAATGGGAGTTCTGGGAAACATTTAAAAGTTGCTTTGGTGAAACTGGAGGTTTGGTAGGAAGTTACGGACCCTGAGCTTGGAGAATCTGGTGTTTTTGTTTAGTTTCCAGCTTCGGTCTGAGGTGGTGATGAATGTGAGGGATGCTGAGTCCCTCTCACCCTCCACGATCTCCTGCTGCTTCCTTTCATTTCTGGTTGTTTGAAAAGCTTCAGGAAGGTTTTCTACCCGCTCAGACGTGTGAAGGCTGGAGGGATTCAGCAGAAATGTTTTCTGATTCTGCATCTTAAACAGAGAAGGGCAGAATTTCTGCTCTGAGCTCGTTTTAAATCATGCAGACGATAATTATCTCCTTTAATCAGCCGTTTGTTCTGGAGTCCTGAAACGCTCAGGAGACAGGATTTCCTCGTGTTTCTGATGAAGACTCAAATGTAATAGAAAACTACGGTCCAGCATGATGCTGCTGTGGTGTTTTAACCCTGAAACCCCAACATGTGTGTTTATGAGGAGGTGCTTCAGACCTGGTAAACATCTGTTATAACTTTACACTCAAGTTATGAGAGAAAAACACAAAAATGAGTCTGTTTGGTGAGTTCTGTGATTGGTGGTCACCACTTCCATAGCAGAGTTTTGATCTGAGATCATCTCATGAGCAGAAATGTTGGATCGTATCAAATCTCACACATCTGGTGTTGGGATTGACCCTCAGCTAACAGCACACCAACATTTAGCTCAACACCCGTGAAACTGACTGATGTTTAGCCTTCTATGTGTTGGCTAACGCCGATTAGCTACAGCAGCCATCTTTAATTGGGCCGATAGTGGTGAATCTAAAGATTAAATTAATCGGGTGGTGTTTTTCTAAACCAACACAGACACAGGCTGTAAGGTTAAACCTGTTATTGGAAACTGTTGATTAGTAATTATTAAACTAATGAATCTTATCTGAACACGTTCCTGCTGCTGGTTAACCCATCTAGGTTACTAGTTAGCATTCTAATTAGCATCCTAGTTGGAATAGTCAAGTTTCTTTTGTACACGTTAGCATGTAGACCTAGAACACTCAGACCAAACTGAACAGCTTTATTACAGTTATTATGAATATTATTGGTCATTTTGGTGTGTCAATAATTTATATAGAATACATTTAAATTCACTTACATGACAAATAAACTATGAATGATAAAAAATACTTTTTATATGATGAAATAAAAAACTAAAAATAATTGTGCAGCAACCACTAACTTTAATGTAACTGTAGATCCCGGGCAAGCCCCCACTTGGGTTTGACGTGTAAATACATGTAGAAAATGAGCCGAATGTTATTAGACAGAAGAAACGAGCTATATTTGATCAGCTACTAAATGCTAATATGGTAGAAACCATTCTTGTCTGGTACCCCCCCCCCAAACGTCCACCTGTGGTGCCATTTAAGCAGATTCAGGACCAAATGTTTTACTCTTGCTTCACTTTTTTGCTGCTTTGAATAAAAACCCCTACGTGAGAAAATGGAGACGACGTCTAATGATGGTTTCACGCTAACGAGGATCAGCTGATGAGATTCTCTTTTTATGCTAATTCTTTGCTTCTTTGATTTTCCTGTAATTTTACCAGAGCACCTCTGAAATTGGCCTTCATTCTGTTAGAAATGTAATCAGCGTTTGTAATCTGGTTCTCAGGTTGGAACAAAGCTTCATTAGCATGTGGAGCGCGTTCAAAAACCAGAAACCAGAACAAAGGAGCAAAGACGTTCACGTCCAGAGTACCGGAGTCTCATCTTTGCTTCAAATGAAAGTATAATTGGATTCAACAATATTGAACATTAACTGGAAACGGACCGCCATGTTCAGTTTACAACCAGACCCACAAACCCATCACTCTGGAGACGTCAGGTTCTTGGTGCTTCACTCTGCTTAGCATGGATTAAATTTACGAGAAGGTCTCAGAAACGTGGTTCTGGGTTTTAAATGACCTGCCATGAGTGGTTGATTGGGTTCCTCCACGACTCCGTAGACCTCCACAGACTAGAGTTCGTTCGCTCACGCTCCAGACTTTAAATTATATTTAACTACATAAATGCATTTAATGACTATAAAATGATCAAAATAAATCATTTTTATTTTAAATGAACGAATGAAATGAGTTTATTTTTAGTCTCCAGATGAGATTTCTCTAGTAAAGGATGTCAACTCAACCCTAGAATCGTTTCTCTAACATGACGGAGCCCGTTTGGGTCGTTTCTTCCTCTTTGGTGGAACCATCAGTTACTCAGAGTTTAATCCATAAGAAATGAGGTTTTACCACCTTTAAACATCTACCCGTTCCATCCGTCCAGGGCCAGACGTTTCTACCATCCTGATGGTGTTTGGTCGGTCTGAAGCGGAGCAGCTTCTGTCTGCAGGTTTTGTCTCAAACAAAAACAACATGTTGATAAAAGCTCAGTGGAGCAGATGGTGATCATTGTTTTTGCAACTTTGAGGCAACTCGTTTATTATTTATGTGAAATCATCCTTTTATGCAGCTTTAAAGAAATGCATCTTAGTTCTATCTCAGAGAACGAGGAAGCATCTGTCCTCGTTTCTTCATTCAGATTCATTGTTTTTAGCAGCGGTTATCTAAAGAGGAGGATGAATTAGGACACTTCATGCAGAGCTCAGTGTTTAATTATTACTGGACATGATGGAGGAGAGGTTCTCAATGAAATCAGGAGGGGGGTGATCAGTGGGAATGAGCGGTGATGTTTGGCTTCACCACAAAGCTGCATTTCATATAATATGAGTGAGTTTTAATATTAGATCAAACTGAAGCTCTGATGAGTTTATGGGAGGAAAAACGTCATGGATGAAAGTTTGTCTGGTGAGAGAGTCAGAAAATAATGATGATGGATGGATGATGGATGGATGATGGATGGATGAATGATTGATGATGGATGGATGATGGATGGATGGATGGATAAATGTTGGATGAATGGATAAATGATGGATGGATGAATGGATAGATAATGAATGGATGGGTGGATGATAAATAAATGTTGGATGAATGGATGATAGATGATGCATAAATGATGAATGAATGGATGGATGCATAGACGATGGATGGATGGATAAATAATGGATGATGGATGGATGGATAAATAATGGATGATGGATGGATGGATAAATGATGGATGAATGATGGATGGATAGATGATGAATGGATGGATAAATGATGGATGGATGATGGATGGATGGTGGATGGATGGTGGATGGATGGATAAATGATGGATGAATGATGGATGGATGATGGATGGATGGATAATTGATGGATGGATAATTGATGGTGGATGGATGGTGGTGGATGGATGGATAAATGATGGATGGATGATGGATGGATGGATAAATGATGGATGGATGATGGATGGATGGATAAATGATGGATGGATGATGGATGGATGGATAATTGATGGATGGATAAATGATGGATGGATGATGGATGGATGGATAAATGATGGATGGATGATGGATGGATGATGGGACATAAAACCATGTTGATCATGATCTTAAGCTTTTTCCTGTTCCTGGTCGCTGACTCATATCAGATTTATTTTAATAACAAAATCACATTTTTAGCTTTAGAATAAAACCAACTTGTTCAGCTCCTTAAAGTCTGATTGTGCCCAGAGCAGCTAGCAGATAGCAGCTAGATGTTTTATTATAAAACTGATTTCAGCTCAGGTGTTATAATAATAAAAAAGCTATGAACCAGTGAAGATGCAGAGATGAGGCCACCTCACTGCTCAGGTGGTTTGTGCATAACTCACTATCAGCTGTAGTTGTTTGTTGGTTCCTGAAATCTGTTTTTATTTTCATGTTTGGGTTTTATTGGATGCAGCCTGCAGCCTTTTCTCTCCTCTGTGTTTTCTGTGTAAAGCAGCTGCAGGGAGGAAGATTTCAGCAGCCTGGCTTTGTGCTGTCAGATGAAACTGTTGTTCCTCCTTTAGCTTCATCATCACGGCTCCTTTTCCCTCACATGGAACCATCAGCATCCTTCTAAACGCTCTAATCCCAGCCTCTGCTCCACCTGCTGCTGCGTGTTTGACTTGGGTTGGATTAAGCTCCGTGTAACACGTCTTCTCCCACAACAAGACTCTCCAAATGCTCCAGAGAGGAGTCGGTAAATAGAGATGAAGGTTGTGAGAGCTGGCTGACAGATGAGGAGACTCAGAGGCTTCTGCTGACAGCAGCTCCTGAATCCCTGACAGGTGTCACCCTGAACACCAGACGTGCAGCCGGCTCAGACAGGTGCAGACGAATCCCCAAACCAGCAGTTTATGATTGAGCGTTCCACGAGGTTCTAATGGGCGTTCCACGAGGTTCTAATGGGCGTTCCACAAGGTTCTAATGGGCGTTCCACGAGGTTCTAATGGGCGTTCCGTGAGGTTCTAATGGGCGTTCCACGAGGTTCTAATGGGCGTTCCACGAGGTTCTAATGGGCGTTCCACGAGGTTCTAATGAGCGTTCCACGAGGTTCTAATGGGCGTTCCATGAGGTTCTAATGGGCGTTCCGTGAGGTTCTAATGGGCGTTCCACGAGGTTCTAATGGGCGTTCCGTGAGGTTCTAATGGGCGTTCCACAAGGTTCTAATGAGCGTTCCGTGAGGTTCTAATGGGCGTTCTACGAGGTTCTAATGGGCGTTCCACGAGGTTCTAATGGGCGTTCCACAAGGTTCTAATGAGCGTTCCATGAGGTTCTAATGGGCGTTCCACGAGGTTCTAATGGGCGTTCCGTGAGGTTCTAATGGGCGTTCCACAAGGTTCTAATGGGCGTTCCGTGAGGTTCTAATGAGCATTCCACGAGGTTCTAATGGGCGTTCCACGAGGTTCTAATTCAATTCAATTCAATTCAGTTTATTTCTATAGCGCCAAATCACGACAAGAGTCGTCTCAAGGCACTTCACAAAGTAAACATTCCAATACAGTTCAGTTCATTAACACTAGAACTCCCAAAGAGTCGTCATTTGACGAGATCCCTCATCTCTACCAGAGAGTCGTCATTTGACGGGGCTGTTGTTATCTAGGATCCTTAATCACTTGTGGATGGTTGCCTTTGTTCTGTAAATGTGGCAATTACATGTGAATCGGTGGTGTAGTGACCACACCACACCCAAGTCTGAGTATGAGTATGACTTGTTTTCTAAACCTGAAAAGCAGCTTTCACTGAGTTTTCTGCCTCACGAGAAGCTGAGGTGAAAATCAAACCGGTTTGATACTTTCAGCCCCACGGGGGGCAGAAAATATGGAGGAAATGCTTGTTTTGCTGATGAGGCGTCGCCACCACCGTCATAAGCACTTTCTATAAAACAATGCCGCCAATTTGCCGCAAAGCCGATGCGGCATCTTTTAACAGCCAGCTACAGGTGTGTGTCCTCCACCATCCTGTGGCTGTCAGTCGAAGCTGCGCAGGTGTGTGTCCTCCACCATCCCTGTGAGCTGTCAGACGATCTGAGCTGCAGATCTAACGGAGAGAAGCTCCCGGAGCACCGCAAAGCTCCAAATGATCAAACTATTTTTAAGAAAAACGCAGTGCTCAAAGGCACAAAAATGGAAGCTGAAATAAAAAATGAAAATACTAAAATTACACAAAAAATAAGAAAATGAAAACTGATGAGAAGTAAAAACTGAAATGATCAGAGGCTAGGGCTGGGAATGGCTGGACTGACACTGTTACAAGGGTGTGAGTATGAAAGCTGAAGATAATAAATAGAGGGACAGAAAACACAATGATGCATAGGAAAAGGGCAGAGACATGGGAGACCTAGGACAGAGGACATGAACAATTGCACATTTTACAGGATACCATGCTAACCTTTTTTTTCATTTTTATTCTCATTTTTTTTAAATCGTAATTCTTCATTTTATCTTCAATTTTTTATTATATTTTTACCTCTTTTATACTTTAATTGTTCTTTTGAAGCGACTCATGCTTTATTTTATTAAGCGCTATATAAAACATCCTTTCTTGTCCTTTGTGTGCTTCTGTGAAGTCTTTGGATGGATAAGTTCAGTTGACCAGATTCAAGACAGGAGAGAGACAAGTAGAGCCACTGGGCCAGCCTGCAAGACTGACAACCCCCAACACCCAAGCACATTCCATTGGGCATCATCTGTGGCTGGCCACATTTACAAATGAAAGGCAGCCAACGATCAGTGATTTAGTCATTGTTATCAAACCAAGTCGTCATTTGACGAAGCTCTGGTAGAGCTGAGGGGAGTCAGAAAATGCTGGGAGTTCTAGTGTTAAGCCAATCAGTAAAAAAGTTTCCTATATAAGGAACCCAGCAGATTGCATCAAGACACTGACTGTGTGTTGATACAATCCTCATACTAAGCAAGCATGTAGCGACAGTGGGAAGGAAAACTCCCTTTTAACAGGAAGAAACCTCCAGAGGATCCTGGCTCAGTATGAGCAGCCATCCACTACGGCTCACTGGGGGTTGAGAAGACAGAGCAGACGCACACACACACCCACACACACACACACACCCACACACGCACACACACACACACACACACACACACACACACACACACACACACACACACACACACCCACACACACACATAGACACACACAGACAGACAGAC